>JAPFRF010000001.1:25005000-25442500 GCA_029282475.1 Phrynocephalus forsythii
TACTTACTTACTTATTTAATATTTTGCTTCCAGGCTGAGAGAAAATTTGGGTGGCAAAGTGACAATCAGAAAGAGCAACAGTGGACAAAACACTGTGCTTTGTACAGTTAGGACCAGGTAGCAGCCCTCTGTTATCACTAAGCATAACTGTGGTCAGTTGGCAGTGGTCATTTTTGTTTTGTTTTTGGGTTTTCTGTTTGTGACAGAGTAAAGATGGAAAGAGCCCACTGCACATGACAGCTGTACATGGAAGGTTCACAAGGTCGCAAACTCTCATTCAAAATGGTAAGACTTCCCCCATCCCACTCTACAAGATCTGGTTATTTTAATGTTTTCCGTTGTACTGGGCTGGAGAATCGGAATTGGAAGGGGCTGTAAATTCCCGCCCCCCCTCCCCCAGCATCCTTTCATGGACCAAACTATGTGGGCTAATTTGGTTCCTTTCATGAAAATTACTAGAAACAGTGCTGAAGAAAATCAAGCCTAGGACATAACCCTGCAGCGCCCGAGTCACTCTCCCTTCTGTTTAATGAGGATTTATTCATTTTATATATATATATATTAAATCTTCCTTTAAAGAGAGTAACTTTCAAACTCAAAGAGATACTGCTCAGATTCGGAAGAGGGGAGTGGACAAGATGAATCTGCTAATTGCATTCAGAATACGGTAATGTTGGGGAAGGAAGTTACAAAATAAAACAATTGACTAAAAGTGTTGTAGGATATCTTGAAGTTGAGCAAACTTGCATACTTGCTTGCAGAGAAAATTATGGAGATTTGTATTTTGGTATGGGGACAGTTCTCTGGGGGCTTTTAACATTGTCAGGAAAGTCTATACAATATGACTATACATTCATACTATTTTTTTTGGTCATAACAATTCACTGTATGTACAGTTAGAACTGGCAGCTTTTAAAATAGAGTTGAAAACTTTCCTATTCAGGCAGGATTTTAGTAGCTACGGAATACACATTTTTAACACCCGTTGCTCCCCTGCCTCCTCTGGCTCGTTGGGGCACTCACCAAGCCCAGCCTCCCATGATATTCAATCAATTTTCCAGTCTTGTCTGCAGCTCAGGCTTCTCTGACCTGCCCTCTTGGCTGATCTGCCACTCAGGCAAAAGTCTGGGACAGAGACATCTCTGTGCGTTTGCTTGTGATCGGGAGATTAACCAAGGAGGTAGGAAAAGCAAGCAAGCAGGGCCTGACGAGTCGCTGGACCGACTAAGGGGGTGGGGAAGGGGAGCAGCAGCTCCTGTGCTGCCAACTTGACAAACTGGGATGAACTTGGATGAACTGGTTTGTGTTCATTTCTAGAAGTTGTATTACTGTGTTAGGGTTGTTTTAATTTTGCTTGTTTTATTTCATTATGTTGAATATTTGATTACTGTTTTATGTTTAATGTTTTTTTCTATACACCTTCCTAGTATGACTTCTGGTCAGATGAGCAGTATAAAAGTATAATAAATAAATAAATATTCACATCTGAAATTGTTTGTATTATGAATAGGGAAAAGACTAGAATGCTTACCATCATCTGTTCTTGTATGGTTTGTTTTCATGAGGATAAAGCTGGAAGCAGAGCCATTTATACTTCCTTAAGCTGATTTATATAAATGTAATAAATAGTATTGGTGTGTGATTATTATTTTTTTAATTTTCTTTTTGCATGAAGTATCCGGGCCTTGAATTGCACTTGAGCCTTGTGTTATTTTTGTGTTTAAAATGTTGTGTTCAGGAGGAGAAATTGACTGTGTTGATAAGGATGGCAACACACCACTCCATGTAGCTGCAAGATATGGGCACGAGCTTTTGATTAATACCTTAATGACCAGTGGAGCTGATGCCACCAAGTAAGTTACTAAAGGAATGCTGAGCATACCTGTCAAATTGTGTAAATAATAGAAATGGAAGCTTCTCGGTATGCCTTTTTGGTCATTGTAACAAGGAATATATGAGACGTGTTGTCAAGGTGGTTGCAAATACATACAGTATGCAAGATACATTATTCAATATGGATGCAGTTTCAGTTTTTAAAGACAACTAATTCTTAGTTTCATAAAATAAATGCTGATAAAATCATGATAGGATTGAACAGCACATCATTAAATAAGCTGGAGTTAACTTCTACTTGGCTTGCGTTAGATGTTTCCAAACTTAATTTAATTACATGCTTTTTTGTACAGTTCTGTAAAACTCCATTCCTAAAGAATAACCAGAAATTAATGTTTTTGGTCTAGATGCTGAGGGGGGCACCAAGATCCAACCATTAAGAGAATTATAGCCTTTTGTGGCTCATTTCTTTGCAAGTTTGAATCCATTCTCTTTCTCAGCGCTTAAAGTAAAAAAGGACAGAAGAGAAAACGGTTCAGCCATCCGGGTTATCCACTCAAAATTTCTATTACATGCTTCAGTGACTTGAGTATTGATCAAATAAAACATATTTGTCCATGGCTGAAATCTCAAGTGAAGTCAGAAGTCGGCTTTGAAGCATAAGATAGACACCTCTGATAGGAGGAAATTAGCTGCCTGTGACCCAGAATGAAAATTTGGGGTTGCTGTTTTTAAGACCCTATTCTGATCTTTTGAATGGGCATCCAGGTGCAGGAAGTTGTTTGGAATGGTTATAGTGTGTGAGAGGTGGTGGTGGTGGTAGGGAGTAAAAGGTTATTAATTGAGACAGTTTTGTCCAGAGGAATGAAGGAATGTATACATGAAATATCCAGCAGTAGCTCTCAGTATTGCAGACAGAAGAACTCCTGGCAGAAACCAGAATGAGCCAGGATCACCCATGAGCTACATAGAGGGTAAAATCATAAGGTATTTCTAGTTATCAGAAGATAGAAAGTATCTGATAGACCATACTGGCTAAAAGCTAGATCGGTGGAGGTGTCGAGATTATCTCAAGCACTTCATTAGCCTGTTGGCTTGAAATTCCTGTGTGCAATGGAAGTTCCCAAAGTGTCTGCAGAATCAACGGGCACTGGACTGGAACTCAGAAATTCAAGGAACGGCTGTGACTCTGAAGTCAAAGCTTATCTAAAGCTTGAAAAAGTTTAACAATATACCTATCAAAGCACCCCGTATTTAAGCAAGGAGATTTTAAAAAAAACTTTAGAGGGCAGTATTTGTACCAGAGGTTTCTTTTGCACTTTTTTTTTTTTTTGCAGATGTGGCATCCACCGCATGTTCCCCTTACACTTGGCAGCTCTTAACGCTCATGCTGACTGCTGTAGGAAGTTGCTGTCATCTGGTGAGCAAACAGAAAGGGGGATGTGACTGTTACTGTATATTGGAATGAGCTTGTGCTTGGTTCTTTTGCTGCCGAGTGTGGCGCCTTTACATCTTTCTTGTTCTCTTCTTTTTCTTTCTTCTGAGTGCGCTACTATTGCATGTGCCTATTTGTACAAAGGGCCGTCTGAGTCTTTGCATGCAGACAGAACAGTGTCATTTGCACTGAGGTGTTTAGCATGTTTGTATTTAAACTGGTGGATCAGAGGGAATTGTATCTGTGTCCCAAGTGCCTGTGAGGTGACCAATGTGTGTGGCATACTCCTAACCTGGAAGAAAAAGAGAAGGCAATTTTTGCTGTTGCCCCCTTCAGCTCCCTTTTAAAAATTCTGTCCTGGAAGGGAGATCACTCAGTCTTCTGGAACAGTGTATTTGGGGAGAGGGGTTTGCACCTGGAGAGAGAAGAAGGCTCTAGCAAAAACTTCTTATCCTTTTCTCCTCCTGCCCCACTGCCATAACTCAGTCCACCCCCCTGAATGTAAGTCTCAAGCAACTCGGGTCCTTTGCACAAAGCATTATTAAAGTATTACAGTATTGCTGAGAATTTCATCTTCTGGGTAGCAAACAAGTGTTAGAAAATGATAATATGTATATTTTGCAGCATTCCCCAAACCCTAACAGAACACAGCTCAGTTCCACAAAATACTGTGCACTGGAAAGCTCTGAGACCCAGCAGAAAAACTCAATGCTCAGGAACAAAAAAAACTTCAGCAGACAATATCTTTAGAAAAATAATATATATATTCAACTTAGAAAGCTTTTTCTCAGCATAAAAACACATAGTAACACATTAGAAAAAATACAGTGACTGACCTTGTACAGCAGCATTGGCCGGCTTTGAAGAAAAGCCAGCAAACAGTGATTCCTGCTTTCCCCATTTATACAAGCTTTAAGCACTAATTACATGCAGCTGTCCATTGCTGCTGCAGCCTCAAAGTTTTTACTTAAAAACTTTTACACCTGTGTGTGCTCTACACAAACTCTGTGAAGAAGGTTTAATATTTCATTTATGTTTTTAAATATATTTTGAAAACTTGACAACAAGTGCACCTGTTTTGCCTTTTTAAAATTACTGGTTTGTTTCTTCCTTGTCATTGTTGATAGATAAGGAACCAGCTGTAGAAACTGTGGCCACTAGCTTTTCAACATGTCATGGATATCCCTGGTCAATATTCCTCCATTAATGGGAGGGGCTAATGGCTTTTGTAGTCCCAAATATTAGGGCAGCCTCACTTTGGAGAAGGCCCTTTCCCAATGAATTGTGCAGGCATGGAGTGCCAGTTATCAATTTGCCAATCAGTTCAGCCAATAAGGTACAGGCCACTCATAGATTTTTCCCAGTATGTTGATGGGATTGGTCCAAGACATTTTTTCTGTCCGGGTTGGAGCAGAATATGATTTTCCCACTCTTACCAAGGTATACAGTATAAGACATAAGGCAGCTATGCTGTTTTGGCATGCAAGGCTGAAAGTCCCACAAGGGTCTTTCCCCTTTCCTAGCAGTAAAAGTCTAATAATAATAAAATTAAATAATTAAGAATTTGGTGCCCTTTCATGATACACCAAAGCTGCTCTCTGAAGTGGCCACCTCACTCATTTGTAAGGTAATGCTAGGTTCTGTGCTCTTACAATATTATGTAAATTCTTATCACAGCAGTAACATTTCAGCTTGTGGAACATTTTTCTCAGTTCCTTCTAAAAATCTGTTTTTCTCAAGGAGCCCAAAAGGGCAAGTGCTATTCCTGAACAACAGAAATAATAAACAGATGTATATATTATGAACAGAAAGAGACAGAAAGAAGCATTTCTACATATCTGTACGGCCCGTGTGCATATCTTTGGAGAACTCAAAATGCAACTTCTCCCTTTCCTGCAATTTCCTCAAGAAAAGGTGGATTTTTTCATGCTTGTGTTAAAATAAACATCTGCTTTCCCATAAATCTAATTTGGATTTTCCTAGAAAGTCAGCCGTTATTATCCCTCTGCAAAATCTAAAGCCATCGTATTAGATGCATGCTGTGCCAATCTCTGGGACTTCCTTATTTTCCTCACAGAGTTTTACTTGCCTCCATGCCCTGCTGTCTGTCCTCTCGATAGCAATCTACCTCATAAATGCCTGCTGCATGATTTAAATACTTCTATGGTGCAGGGCTGTATGTGAAAATAGATTCTTTTTGAATTTATGGTTCAAGCTTTAGCAGTCCGTATCCGTTTCCATGACAACCTCTTTGCTGACTACAGTTGCATCTGCCTTCTGGATGTTTTTTTTTTTCTTGCACTAACTGATTTCTCTGTCTCTGCAATGTTTCTTGCGGTTTAACTAGGACAAAAGTATAGCATAGTGTCCTTGTTTAGTAATGAGCACGTGCTGTCTGCAGGCTTTGAAATAGATACCCCAGATAATTTTGGAAGAACGTGCCTCCATGCTGCTGCTGCAGGCGGGTGAGTAGTTATTGAAATTGCCATGACAAAGTTATATGTAATTTTAGTTCTGTGGTCTCTCCGCAAAGGAATGTGTTCCAAATAAGGAACAGTGAGATCGACACGATATAAAGACTTCATTTACAAGGACTGTGTCCATAGGTGCATCTACGCAGCCACCGAATGGGTAATAAAGTCCCGTTGTTTCGCATCGCGAATTACACTAGAGCAGATCCGTGGAATCAGTGGGGGATTTAGTGATTAGCTTCTCTGTAAGTTCCACGGATCCAAGTGGGTAACTCGAGTCGTGACCTATTGCACTAAGCAACAGGATTTCAGCCACTGTGACAGGCTAATCATACGGTCCATTTGAAGTGTTGTCGTCCCCCCACTTTTTGAATACAATTTGTATGTATAATCACGTGGTATACATATATTGCTGGGCTGTTCACATGGTTATAAGTTCAATCACTTTATTTCATGCAATTTGTACTGGTTCTGTAGTCTACATGTGTCATCGCATACAATTGGGTTCTTTTCCCATCCTGTTTCTGAGTCCCTGCTGCCTTAAAATTTTCTTTCCAAAAAAATCATAAGTTATATTGTGTGTAGTTATGTAAAAGTGTAGAAGGCAATAGAATTTGCTTCATAAGTCACAGAAAAATAAGAACAGTGATTACAGTAGGTTAGGGCGTCAGCTAAGTGATGCATTGGTAAACTATTATGGAGGGAAAATATTGAACAAAAAGTAAACAATTTTTGCTAAGCATTCTTTAAAACTTAGAAAGAAGAAGATACAAGCACAGAAGCCATGGCACCCCACAGCCCAACCTATTCACCAAGTAAATAAATTGACAGCAACGTTCACATACACTGAAGCAATAAGGACTGAAGCAATACAGGGACTGAATCGTTTTTAGAGGCCATGCTGGTGAGGTGGAATAAAACTAAGTGCTCCAATAAGTGAATCAATGTTACCTGTGGAAATTTATTAAAGAATCTAAATAATGGTAGAATTGTCTGGGTTTCTTTGGCACCTGTGACTACATACCGAGTGAGGAAAAATAAACCCCTGGTCTAAACAGAGATGAGCTGTACTTGTTCTCTTGAGTTGAGCGGTTAAGATTGTACTGGTTTCACAGTTTTCCTCCTTCCCAATCTTAGGTTTCTCGTTTTGGTTACCACTGTACCAGGCTGTCATGTGAAATGGTAGGACTTATCATGTTGCAACAGCCCATCTCTTCAGTCTAAGTCTATCAATGTAACAATGTGCTCCATTTTCAAAGTTGCTTTTAACAGAGGGTTTAATGTTGATTACAAAATAAAATGATGTGTTTTTAGCATAATTTTTAATGGCGTTTTAAACATTGTGATTAATGATAGCATTGTGATTGTGGTAGCTTTGTTGCTAACCATACTGGCTCCCCAGTGGGAGAAACACAATATATATTAATAATAAATATATAATAAAATTACTTGTGTTGTATTGTAGAGTGCCGTATTGTAGCATAAGCATGCTCTTGTTTATTGTCTCTTCTTAGTGGCAGATCTTTTGTTTTGTGTCTTTGTTCTCTAATATAAGCTGAATCATATTAATTACACGCCACCACGTTGGTCCTAGCTTATAACAACCTCTTCCAAGATTCCCTAACCCTAACCCCAACCTCTGAATCTGCAACTGGATATTTAATTCAGTGAATCATGAAGCCATCTACCATCCTAGAAAACTAGTTGCCAGACAGGAAAGATTGTCTCTAATCCACCTCTTGCCTTTGAATAATAGACTATGTTTTCGTCTCGTATCAAAGACTAGCAATAAGATAAGACAAAGCATTTTACTATTCTAGAATGTATGCACATAAAGACTGTTTTTTAAAACATGAGAGAGACAAAGGAAGCACTTTGAGGAGTTGGTGGTGGTCTGATCGCCAAGAGAAGGCAAACTGAATTCCATTTGTTGCATTTGAAATAACCACTTTAGCCTGTACATTTCCAGTCTAAGAAAGTCCAACTTTGAGGTTCTCCTTCACAAAACAAACTTATTTCAGAGAGTGGGACATGCAATTATTCTTACACAATTTTTGTTCATTGGAACGCAACATGTGCAGGAAATTGTCTTAGTATGAATGTATGAAAATACTGTAAAAAGTACACAAAGTAATTGTATGAAATTTCTCTTTTTGTTGAATAGATAGAAACACATTCTCTTAAATTAATTTGAAAGGATGCAATGTCATTATTGTGTTTATCTAAAGGATATTATTTGGAAAGGTCAGGAAAAAGATATTGTTTATCTCATAATATCACAACGAGTATTTAAAAATAGGACATGGTTGGCTAGTAACAGCTGTGGACTTATACTAATAATTAGATCACATGTTAAATGCATATTTCTTCCTTATACCTTTGTCCTTCCAGGCACATAAATCATTCACAGGCACATGCCTGAGACATCAGACATACAAACCAAGTCATGTTGTCCCTCAGTTGACTAGTTACATAACAAAAGGAGGCTAACCTGCCAAATACAGATTAAGGCAAGCTTGTTTTAGAATAAGCAGGCTGTGTTTTCTAGGGATGTTGCCTTTAATGTTTTTAGACTACAACTTCCAGAGTTTTCTGAGAAATCCCCAGGCAGAATTCTGGGAGTTTCAGCCTGAAAACACTAATCTGCCCACCTCTATACAGCATATGTCTATGGGAAAGAAAATATATGAAGTGATTGGTTTTTTTTCTTTCTTACTTTGAGTTAGACAGTTACTTCACTTCCCTCTCATTGCGGTTCACTGTACCGCTTGGGAGCAGTACGAAAAAAGGTTACTCCACGTCCATTGTGTGACGGTGGGAGTTCGTCCCAACCACGCCCCCTGAACCGGGAACAGAGTGTGATGAGACATACCTCTCCTTGGCCTCAGGAATTGTCTTGTTTCAGTTCTTGTTTTGAGACAAGTGCCCGTGAAGTAACGCTTGTCACGCAATGCACGCATTCTCCATCTAGTGGCAAGAGCGTGAAGTTGCATTCTCCAGTACAATCCCAGTGGCGTAAAATGCATCACAGAGAGGGAAGAAGGCATGAAACCGGGAGTTTTGCCGCTTAACGCATGAAAGGCAAAGTTGCGGATATTCGAAATATCAAAAAATGGAAGCCCGGGCCAAAAAAAAAAGAGTAAACGAAGCCAGGAAAATTCAGTCATGAAACAAGGACGTGAAGTAACAGTTGTCACAATACCATCAATCACGCCTGTGCGTAATCAGAAACAGGGACAGAACCGGGACAAGACCATGTGACCGCGAACAACGTTATCACAAAACGAACATAATCTCAGAATGAGGAAGGACATGAACTAACTGTCTTTGTAAGATGAGGTTGCCATCCAATAAATTCATTTTCTAAAAAGTTGAATTAGGGTAATTCAAGTCCAGTTGGATAAAGGGACGTGACACCTTGAAAAATTCTCAGCCATGCGTGCAAAAGGGTGTGCAAGAAGACAGTAGCTAGGGTGGGACTGGCCCACCATGGGCCAAAGTTGAGCACATGGTTGCACATGGGATGGAAAATTGGGAGCACAAAGTCTTCATTCTTAGGGTGCTGGCATGAACTTTGGGGCCTGGACCGTTCCGGCCCTCCTCACCTGCCAGGCGCAGGTCACAGGTGGCAGCAAAGGAAGAAACATCAGGATGACTGAGCCACCCCACATGGCTGATCTCTACCCCACTGAGCAAGTAGGGCTCTCTTGTTTATTTATTTATTTATTTTCACACTTATATACCGCGCCTATTTCCCACATAGGGGACTTGTGGAGAGAAAGGGGGCTTCCACTGACCAGCAAGTAGCTCAAGGCCTCCCATTCATTTCCAACACGCAGCCCATGGTAGCCCCAAGCAGGTTGCTGGTGTTGACGTTTCTAGTCCTGGCATTGGCCCCGCCACACAATTTGTTTACCTCCTCTTGCCTAGGATCACATATTTTCAAGATAACTAGTTGTGGTCCAGCGCCGAGCCTTGTGTTTGCCCCAAACCATTGACGACACGGAGACAACCGTATTTGTGGGCAAATTGTGAAGGCCACAGCTTTATTGGGTAGGTGACAATCTGCAGTACTCTGGCAAGGCATTGGGTCGGATCCAACACTATCGGGGAACCCGCCTGTCCCCCGATACTCCTGGTGGCGCCCCCCACCGGTGGTGGTACCCTTGATTCTCAGCTCCTGGAAACCCCCGTGGGTGCAGACTCCTTCGAGTTTTCCTTCGTCGAGCTGAGCAGAGAGGCCGTCTGCTATCCCTCCCGAGCCGGGACACTCACGGCTCCCTCTTGGGTCCACCGTAGCCACCTGTTGCTTCTGAGCCAGGCAGGCTCCATCCGACGGCCACCTCCACCTAGATCCGGTCCCAATGCCGCCAAACCGCCACCAGAGGTGAGTGCCCTCACCTCCCGCCAGAATACTGCAGCTCACACCATTTACCAATTGCAGTTTTGAGACTGTCTAGCCACCGTCCCGTGCCCATGTCTGACAGGTGTACCCCGTCCCGCCGGAAGAGCTTGTCCTCCCTGAAGGAGATGTCGTGGTGGTGAATTATTACCCCACCCCATTGCGCCACCAAGTTACCAATAGCTCTGTTGACCTTTTTGCGAGCCCTCTCCACCCCCCTGTTGGACCTGGCACCCCGCCAAACCCTCCGCTGTAGGAGGTCTGACCACAAAATAGTCATGCCAGGGCAGGAATCGTGCAGGAACTCCAGGGTGGCCTTCATGCTAAGAATGAGGTCGACCCCCTTACGCTCCGGAAGGTCATTCTCGCCTAGATGTACAATTAGGGCATCCGGCTGACTCCGTTCCTGACCCGCCTCCAAAGGTTGGTAGAAGGCGGTCCCAAAGCATCCCCTGTTACCCAGCCATACGATTTGAATAGCATGTGCGAGGCCTAGGTGTTCGCCGGCCGAGGATCTTGCTGCCCATTCAGCTGCCCAGTGCACTATGCTATGTCCGATGATCCAGACCTTTCTTGAGCCTGCGGTAAGAACTAGAACAGAAACGAAGTCAGGGTGGACTGCTCGACTTGGCGTATGTAACCTTGGTAAGCATTGGATTTCCACCTACCCATTTGTTGAATGTGCTGGGAAGGGATACCCAGTGCTGCTGCTTGGGATGCCAAACCAATACGGAATGAGTGTGTGCCAAAGTCTGAAGGACAGAGCCCTGCCTTGCTTAATGCCCTTTTGAGAACCCCAGCGAATTGGTATCTGGTTAATGGGTGGCCGTCTCTGTGGATCAGTAATGGGCCCTTTTTGCTCGGCCTTACCTTCAGGAAGGCCGACAAAGCCCGTACGGGGCATGGCAGCTGGCGGGGCTGCGCACACAGCCTGGCGCACGTGCCGGCACCACTTTGGTCTGTTTTAGATGACCTCAATAATAGGCAAGCTTGACCGGGCTCCACTGTAACGTCAGAGACGCGTATGGCTCTGCCTTTCGTGTCTTCCCGTGAATTGGCTACCAGTTCACCCACACGGAATGCCCTGTAAAATGCCAACGTGAATGCGGACTGGAATAATGTGGCTTCATACCCTGACCAGCATAAAGTCCCCAGCTGATTTAGTATGGCTTCTAGTATATCCAGTGTGAGGGGTTTCCTTTTGTCGGGGACCCTGGGTGTTTGCCTTGCCCACCCCTTTAGTGCTCTCCTTAGGAGTGGGCTCTTTCCTGGATCGTGGCTGCCGCTGAGCTCGCTAAAGAAGGAGATGGCAGCCAGGTGTACCCTCAGTGCTCTGACAAACTTTCCTTCCCTCCGCAAGGAGTGTAAGTATTTAAGAGTTACTAGCTCGTCTACTGGGTTATTGATGGGTATGCCTTGGCTTGCTGCAAAGCGCTTGACAGACTCCCATGCCCTGGTGTATGCTTTTAAGGTGGAAGGCGCAATGGAATTGAGGGCTCCTGGATTACGTCCCGTTCCCAAGGTTCCACAGCTCTTCGGGGAAAGGGTCCGGGTCGGGGTTCGCCTGTGGTGCCAACTGACGGAACCTGTCGAACTGGAAACGAGATAATGCGTCTGCAATCCCGTTGTCCAGCCCCGGCACAAACTTGGCTGTAAAGTATATGTTGAACCTTAAGCACAGCAGGACCATTCTGCGCACCAGCTGCATGACTCGTTCGGATCTGGCCGACTGGCGATTGATGATGGCAACTACCGCTTGGTTGTCGCACCAAAACCTGACCCTCTTGTTCTGCAGTGAGCTGTGCCAGATGGTGATTGCCACCACTATAGGGAATAGTTCCAGGAACGTCATGTCCCTGAGGATGTCCCTCCCTTGCCAAGCCTCAGGCCATCTGGCGGCGCACCATCGGCCCTTGAGGTGTACCCCGAACCCCACGGCACCCGCCGCGTCAGAGTGTACCTGGAGTGCCTTCCCCAGGTGGCAGGGCTGCCGCCAGATTACTGTGCCGTTAAAGTTTTCTAAGAAGGTGAGCCAGACCCTAAGGTCCTGCTTTATGCCCTTATTGAGCCTCAAGTGGTGATGAGGGGCGGTGATCCCTGCGGTGGCTCTGGCCAGTCTGGCACAGAATGCCCTTCCCGGAGCTACCACCCGACACGTGAAGTTCAGGTGACCTAGCAGTGACTGTACTTCCCTTAGTGTGGCCTTAGCTTTTTGGAGGGTGTTGGAGATGTAATCTTTTAGCGCCCTCAGTTTATCTTGCGGGAGGCGGGATACCCCCGCCACCGTATCGATCTCTATGCCTAGGTAAGTCATTACTGTTGCCGGGCCTTCTGTTTTTCGTTGGCTAGCGGGACCCCTATCTCTGCTGCCAGGGTTTGGAAAATGTGAAGGAGAGCCCAACACTCCTTGGTGCCCCTTCTCCCAATCAGGAGGTAGTCATCTAAATAGTGTGTGATGGCCCCACCCTGTGACCTTTGTTGAGCGGCCCATTCGATAAAGGAGCTAAAGGTCTCGAAAGCCGCACAGGCGATGGAGCAGCCGAATGGCATGGCCTTATCCACATACCATTTCCCTTCAAACTTGCTACCTAGCAGAGTGAAGTCCTTCGGGTGGACTGGGAGTAAGCGGGCGCTGATTGAATATCACATTTGGCGAGCCAAGCCCCATTTCCGTGAGCCCTGACCAAGTCAATGGCCTGATCAAATGTGGCATACTTCACGGATGATAATTCAGGGGGATGGCGTCATTTACCGACGCCCTTTGGGATATGATAAATGCTGTATTAATCGGTATTCCCGGGTGTCTTTTTGGGACTACCCCAAGAGGGGATACCCTAAAGTTTGGGAGAGGGGGTTTGTCAAAGGTCCGGCCATCCTGCCCGCTGCTATTTCTTTATTAATTTTCTGTCTAACAATTAGAGGGTGGTCTGTTGCCGATTTTAAGTTAGGGCGTCAAAGGTGTACGCTGACCTACACATGGGATCCTGAACCCCCTGGTAAAGCCTTCCCATAAATACAGGGCTTCTTTTCTCCTAGGATATGCTAAGAGTAGTGGAGCGAGGGCTGCCGTCTTTATAGGGGTGCTGGCCAGGTCCAGCAGGCTGGCAGGCAATGCATCCTCAGTTTCGCCCTGTGGCGGGGGTCTGGCCTTGGGCTGAGGTTGAGGGTGCGCTATCACCTGTGATATTTGGTTTAGAAGGAGGCCTGTTACCCCGAAAGGGCTGCTGAGTGGTTTTTGTTTGTGACATGACACCCTGGGGTGCGGGCCATAACATGTGTCACATTCGTGTTCGAATTTGCATTTGGCCCTGTTGCATTTGCCAACCTGAAATTCCCAGCAGGTCCTTTTGGGTGGGTCTCTCCTGTATCCACGATTTGCCTTACCCCCGTCTTGCCTGCCTTTCAGGTGAGGCCCAACTTCCCACAGCCAAATTTTGTTATTTAACAAGTCCCATCTGGTTGATGCGCTGTTGGAGGCTCTCTGTCTAAAAGTCTCGTCGTACGCTATGGCCGCCGCCTCCCCCGCCTTCCTTCGTGCGCTTAATACGTTTTTAAGATGGTTAGTTAGGTGCCAAGCCCTCTCGGGGTAGGCTGCTTGAACAATGCTAGCGTACTCTGCAAAACCCTCCAACCAATTCTCAAATGTCCTCTCAGCACTGTGGGTTTTGGGTCTCCTACGTCGACCGCCCTTAGGTTTAACTTTACCCTCTTCCCCTTCTGGCTTTAACAGTGTGAATATATCTACGTAATAGCCCTGCAAAATAGCTTTCCTCACCCTTCTACTTATGTGGAGCCCTGGTGGGTCCTCCTCATCCGTGAAGGGAGCCTGCCGGCGACCCTCTTGTTCTGGGGTTGGTGACTCCTCCCCCTTATTCGACTTGGCAAACCTTGCCCTAGCGCGCTTGGCCCAGCGAGGCAAGCCCGGTATGCGCGCTGCCACCCCCCAGTAGCCCCTGACCCTTTCCTCCTCATCGGAGGAAGACTCACTGGTGGACGAATCGGAAGGTGAATTCCCTCTGCGGCTTCTGCTGCTACTGGTACTGCTGGACGCACGCCTTTTCCTCTTCCGGCGCGTACACGCTCCTCTCTCAGAGGCCGACAGGTTGGCGTCGCTGCCGTCCTCAGACCCTGAGGGTGGGGCCACAGCCTCTGATGTGGCTGCCGCGGGAGCGGCCTCTGATGCGTGTGCCCCCTCGCCTTGACGTGTAGGAGCCTGGGTGGATACATGTTCCGTGGCAACCTGTGGTATGGGAGCCGGAGTGGTTACTGCCACTGGAGGCACCGCGTTAGCATGTGGTATGGGGGCCGAGTTACTAACTGGCATTGGGGGAATTGCGACCCCTTGCGGAATGTGAGCTGGCGTGGGTAGACCGTGACTGAGCCCGGGAACCTGGGCCATATTCGCCAGCTGGTTGTAAATTAAGGTCAGCATCTGGCCGATATTCTGCCAGTTGTTTTGTAGCCCTGCTGGTAGGGGGAGGCTTGCCAAATAGTTATGTGCCAGGGGCTGATTGGTTGGTAAGCTGGGCGGGTGGTCCCCGCCCCCGTTGGTGTTGGCGTTATCATAGGGCTGTGCCTCCTGTCCCAGGTGCTGATCTGTGGCCGCGAGGTTTGCCTCGGCCGGAGCCCTGGTAGGCTGGGTGGTGGCTTTGCGCCGCCGTGGGGCCATATTGCCTGTGTGCACCTGCTGATTAAGTGGGTGTCGGGGCGTTTCACGAACAGGGGCGTTCCGGGGCCCTGACCCAAGCCACCCTCCGGCGCAACGCTGATTGTACACCGCCCGTGGTTCCCACCCGGCCGTGCACTCCCGCGCTGAGATATCACCCCCAAACCTGGCGGAGCGCCGCTGCGCCCCGCAGATCCTCGTCGCGCTGCTGCTGGAGCGGCTGGCTCGGGGTCCACCTGCTGCTGCTCCGCTACCGCTGGCACGCTCCTGGTGAGCCCAGCTGGCCCGCTCTGCTTGTTGCTGCCGCTCTACCCAGGCGGCTCCTGCTGCTGCTGCGCTGCCGGAAAGCCTCAGCCGGCTTGTGCAGCTTGCTGCTGCCTACCCTGGCTGGTCTATCCGCCCTCTGCTGGTGCTGCGCTGCCGGGAAGCCCAGCCGGCTGGCGGAGCTCGCTGCTGCCGCGCTACCCCAGCAGCTCAGCCGGCGAGCGGGTTTTTTTTTCCTGCGGTGGCGCAGCAGCAGCTCTACTCCTTGCTGCTGCGCTACCGGGCAGCCCAGCTGGCCTGCGGGGACTGCTCCTGCTGCTGCGCTGCCAGGGGGGTCAGCTGAGGCGCAGGTTCCTTCTGGGGCAGCGCAGCAGCAGCGCTGCTCCTTGCTGCTGCGCTACCCGGCAGCCCAGCTGGCGTGCGGGGATTGTTCCTGCTGCTGCGCTGCCGGGGAGCCCAGCTGAGGCGCGGGTTCCCTCTGCGGCAGCGCAGCAGCAGCGCTGTTCCCCGCTGCTGCGCTACCGGGCAGCCCAGCTGGCGTGCGGGGATTGTTCCTGCTGCTGCGCTGCCTCGTTCCTTCTGCGGTAGCGCAGCAGCAGCGCTGCTCCTTGCTGCTGCGCTACCGGGCAGCCCAGCTGGCGTGCGGGGACTGTTCCTGCTGCTGCGCCGCCGGGGAGGTCAGCTGAGGCGCGGGTTCCTTCTGCGGCAGCGCAGCAGCAGCGCTGCTCCCTGCTGCTGCGCTACCGGGCAGCCCACCTGGCGTGCGGGGACTGGCAGCGTGGAAGCCGGTGCAAGCCGGTACCGAATGGCGGGCTTCCGGCCAGGCAGACCCTTTTAAAGGGCAGGGGCTGGTGGTGGCTTTGCGCCTGCGCGGGCCGGCCAACGGCCCGGATGCCCGCGAACGCAAAGCCCGCCGGGCGCCCATGATTGGCTCGTGCGCCCGGCGCAGCGTTTGGCGCGCTGGGCCGGGCGCCATCTTGGCCACGACGCTCCGGCCGGGCTGCGTCCCACAACGCCAGACCCGGTAAGTCAGGTCTGTGTTTTAAAAGCATATTAAATTATTCTATTAAAAAAACTTAATATTAAAATAATTGTCTAAAACTATTTAATCACCTTAAAGATGATTTAAGCACACATACAGATACAGTTATAAATTAGGGATAATATGTAAAGATTAAGTATTTAAGTTATAGAAATTAATACACCCATCATATCATTTTCAGCGCTTTTAAGAACAATTCATTTTTTCCCAACATAGACCAGAAACCTACTGTATATTTCTGGTTACAGTGGACCCTTTTATAGCAAATGGTTTGTATAACATAAAATTTGTACAACATAAAAATTCCGGATATTGGGGAAATTTGCTTAACATAATCGCCTATGGTGAAAATTTGTACAACATAAAAATGGGATCACTCTGTTTTCAAGGCATTCCTATGGGAAATTTGTATAAAGGAACATTTGCTTAACATAATTTCATTTGGAATGAATTAATTCCTTTATACAAGGTACCATTGTATATCCTCTCACACACCAGGTTATGCAGTGGCCCCTAAGCCAACTTCTTAATTTATGGAAATTCACCACTGAAAATTGTACTACTTGTATTATTCCAACAGGCATAACTAATAGGCGTCCAGCTATAACTCTGAAACCAATAAAGCAGATTGTAGGTTTAATCTGGCACTTGTCTTTATTCAAGTGTTTAAAGCCACTAAGTAGAGCATGAAATATATGTTCAGGATTGCTTGATGTGTTAGGACTGAAGTTAACTGGTATCTAGACCTGTTTTCAGTTATGAGCCAAATGCGTCCAAACCATGTCTATGTGCCCCAATTCTTTATGTGCTTAAATGTGTATTTGCATCTGTCTGTCTGTCTGTCTGTCCATCCGTCCACTGTCTTTTACGAGCTTTAACATAATGAGTGTCTTGGGAATTATATGGTCACCTCCCCCCCACCCCGAATCAGAGGTTTGTGTCCCAAGCGAGAACAGGGTTTTCAAGTCTCTCTCCCTGACTGCTTGATCAGCTGCAGCCCTGATCAGGTTTACGAATACAAATTTCTCTCTGCCCTAAAAGGGGCTTTCTGTAATACAGGTAGTCTTCCCCAGAGCTTGGAACACTACTTTTTAAAAGAAATTTATTAGGTAACTCATTGCTCCCTACTAACTCATCCCTGTTATGGTGGGAAAAAAGTTCTTAGAAGATTTTAATGATTTCTTACATGACCCGCTACATTTCTGTTACCTTTGAGATGTCATGCCTGAAAAATAAAAATCTATCTAAAGGATAATTTGAAAAAACAGACTTCCCCAAATAGACCCCAAGTATTGCTCCCTTGAGTAACGAGTCAGTGTTACTCTTACATGGAGTGAAAGATGTCCCTGGGATGTTTTGCAGAAGGACATCATTTGTCCCCCTGCCACCTTCAGAAGCAATGGTGTTATAGGTTACTTGGTCAGAACTTACCATGTTGGTCAGAACAGTTGCCAGAACTTGGGTATACGATGGTTAGAAGCAGCCGTATTATATCCAAGCTCTCATCTTCCTGACTAGCCTGCGTGGTTCAGGGGCTGGCTGAGCAGGCACTGTTCCAGCAGAGGCATTGTGGAATCCAAACTTTTCCCTGAGACCTCCCCTGATTCTAGTCTGGTTTTGTCCCAGTGCAGTGGTTATTGAATCTGTGCTTAGAGGGACTTGGATCTGACCTAATTCCATTTCTCCTTCACTCCTCTTTTTCTGGCTCTTCTGCCAGCTTTTCTCTTCCACCACAGCAATGATACCTGCAGGACCAGTTGTGGGCTAGTAGATCTGAGATCAGCCAATGATCAGTCTGCTAGCCCATGGCATTGGCATGCAAGAAGTTCCTGCCTATTCGAGATCTACTGCAGCCTGTGTATCTTTGAGTATGGATCACACAGTTATCCAGAAGATATTTCAAGGTTATTTTGCATAAAGATGGGAGTGCGAATTAATGATTATGGAACTATGTTTGCTAAGGTGGCAAGTGGTCTGTTCTTCCAAGTAATTAAAACTGTTAACAGCAAGACAGTATGCTTGCATTACTGTGAGGTCCCTTTCTCACTTTATTCATGCATTCTTTTCTTTTCCTTGTTTTTTCAGTAATGTTGATTGTGTGAAACTCTTGCTGAGCAGTGGAGCAGATTTTAATAAAAAAGACAAATATGGAAGGTTTGTAACTTATGAAGCTTTTTTAAAAGTGGGAGGGGCAGATAATACATATACCTTAGTAAAGTTATGCAACAATCCAAGCTAAGGGGGGACTCACCCTTAGTTGGCACAGTGCTATCCCTTAATTTTCATGGGATTTGGCTGAAGTGCTTGTTTTTCTCAAGAATCTGTAGACGGTTTTTACCAGTTTGACGTACGAGTGTGAGAGGGGTTCTCCTTTTAGCAATGCCACTGTCAGGAGTACTTAATGCAGTGCATATTGTTACTCACGATGGTATCTGGACTAATATGATTCTGTTTAATTTTCAGGACACCTTTGCACTATGCAGCTGCCAATTGTCATTTCCAATGTATGGAGACACTGGTGACCATGGGGGCCAATATTAATGAAACAGATGATTGGGGACGGACTGCTTTACACTATGCTGCTGCCTCAGACATGGATAGAAAGTAAACAAGCCAATTTGTATTCCTTGTTTCTACTTCTTTGCTAAGGTCTGCGTCATTTATATTCTCTTCAGGCAACAGTCTCATTTAAGCAAAAGTAGACTTGAGAACAGAAAGTGTATCCAATGGAATTGCATTACATTTATGTTTTCTCTTGCTCAAGGAGGGGGTAGCGATTCCAGGTGTACAGGAATGCACCTCCCATATTGCATGATGAGCAGAAACAACTTTTGGCATGCTGTTTCTGATAGAAGGGGGCAATCCAAACAAAACATTATAACTTCTGCATAGATTCTTGCATCAGCACCATATTTGGCAAAGCGACTGTCAACAGTTTGGGTTTACTCTGCACCAAATTTGGAGCAGGCCAGACAAGTATGCTTAAAGATCTAATTTCCCCTCCCCCACACACACCCTGGGCTCCAGCTGATTGGTGCTGGGGTGGGGAGAAAAACCTTTTGTTTTCCCACTCCAGTGCCATTCAGCTGGAGCCTGGGGCTTGGGAAGGTGGGGGGAAAGGTTTTAAAAGCCCGGGCTTTTAAAACCTTTTTGTTTTCTCTCTTAAGCCCTGAGCTCCAGCTGATTGGTGCTGGGGTGGGGCAGAAAAACCTTTCCGGGTACCACTGTACTGCGGGCCCATGATAAAATGGGACCGCAGTATATGAAACACGAAAGGGTGGGGAACCACTGTAGGGGGGGAATCATAAATTCTAGCTGCACATGCTCTCTGGAGTAGCATGTAGACAGTGCCCAGAACTCTTGTCAATACAGTGGTACCCTGGGTTATGGACACCTCAGGCCACGTAATTTTCGGGTTACAAAAGGAAGTCTGCCCAAAGTCCTTCTGAAAAAAAAATCTGCAAAAACCTGGGTTACGGTTTTTTTCAATAGAAAACCCCGGGTTATGAAAAATGTTCAGAAGACTTCCATTTCTAGGATGCATTGTGTCCCATTTGGATCCGGGTTACAAAAAAATTCCAGTTTACGAAGTATCCTGGGGAACTAATTAATTTTGTAATCTGGGGTACCACAGTACTCCAGAAAACTAATGATTCTTACTGAGATGAATGGGGGCTTACTGTATTTTCCCGTGTATAAGACTATATTTTTGTCTAAAATTTTTAGACTAAAAATGGAGGGTTGTGTTATACACGTAAGTAAGCCAAGGGGAGAACGGCACAGTTGTGGAACTGTAATTTTGGGTTGGAAAAGTGGGGGTTGCATTATACATGGGGGTCTTATAAACAGGAAAATATGGTAATTTAGAAGATGGGAAAACTGCAGGGAGGGACCCAAGAGGATCCAAATGAAAGGAAGGAGAGAGGGAGGGATGGAGAAGCCATGGGGGTTGTTTCCCCGCTTCTTCATACCTTCGCAAACTTCGCACATCCCATATGCTGCAGATATGAGGGAGCTGCATGGTCTCAGTGGTCGTTGACCCTGCGCCTTCCTGCAAGACATACCAAAATTTATAACAATTTGGGGAGAAGAACCTCATGGTGACAGTTTTCCTGTGGTTTCTATCTGATTTGCCTGCCCTCCTATAGTTAATGAGACTAATTTTTTTAAGCAATTGCTTCTTACCTATAACACTAACAGTAATAATAATAAATTGTGGGTGGAAGGTTCCGTTCCATTCCATTCCTTTCTTTCTCATTCCAATACATAAGAAATATTGTCCATTATTCAATAAATTTATTTTATAAATACTGTAATTTATTTGCAGTTTCAAATAACATGTTAATTTAGTGAACGGGAAATTTTCCAAATACAGTTCCACACGCCATTTACAGAAAAAGACTCTGTGCCCTCCCCCTCCCCTGCTTCATTGGCATGGCCGTCTTGTCAATAACAAACAGACTTGGAACCATTCTGATGTGGATTCATTAGCAAGTTGTTTTATACAACCCAACAACATTACTTTTGGATATACAGTAGTTGTCTGTTACTTTCCATCATACCATTAATACCCTCAACAGTTCGCAGAAAGAGAGGCTTTCAAATAAGGCTGAAACATATGTAATAGATCTTCATGTTGTGAAGTAAATCTCCAGCATTAATCCAACCAATTTTTAAAATTCAGTTGCTGATTTATGAGGTGTAAGGTACCACTGAAGAGTATTTTACAAAAGTACTGTCTCAAACCCATTGGCTCAAAATCCTTTTTTTTTTTTTTTTTTTTTATGGCTGCTGAAGGCAAATGGTATAGGTTGCAGTAGCTTCCTCCTACTAATTAACAAATTCCTACTTGGAATGTTAGGTATGCCAACCCACAGGACTGGCACATGTCCTCCCCCCGCCCCATTTCGTGAAACATGGCCTATGGCCCTTCTCCATTTCAGTGTTTTGGTTAGCACTCTAAAGTGTGTCTGTTGTCAGAAGTGAAAATAAAGGGTGTTGGCTTGTGCCAAAGGATCTCACCCCCTTGTCCATATCCACATTGAATTGCATTTTTTTTGTCCCGTATGTTAAGAAGAAAGAATATTTTGGGTAACTCCCATGAAAATGCTGAAGAACTTGAAAAAGCTAATGAAATGATGGAAAAAGAAGCAGCATTGTAAGTTTGGTGTCAACAGAGCTGTTTGACTCCATCTCTGTATAATGCTTCTGCTTCTGTGGGCTGCGGTCATGTGCGTTCCTTGTTTTGCTCACTCATTATGCCATTGTATTCAGCGTCTGAGGCTACGACGTGCTAACCTTGGGATTCTGGTCTATTGGCGTTTATCTGTGTATGTTTGTATGTATGTATGTCTTTTTGTATTTCTTTTTCTACGCTAGCTGCTGCTACTGCTGCTGTAGTGTTTCAGTACATCCTGAACATGATGTACTGATGATGTCTTTAAAACTGTATACATTTTGGAGTATGTTAAAAACCATGCCCACTTTTCACAAACTTGAATATTGATAGCTAGTGATTCTTACGCCATGGTACTTGTTGTAGCTGTTCCTTCTCAATCAGAAATGTAATTGGGAAAGTTGACAGAGAAGAAATAAATGTTACAGATTGCCCCTGATTAGAGGAAGGAATTCCTTAGCTACTGAAAGCGCACAGTAGACGCTTTTCCCACCTCACAAAAGTTACAAGCTAGTTTGCTTCTTCTTTTGTAGTCTGTTTTCAGGGATTAAATATAGTCCTTTTGACACCTGGTTTTTCAAACATGAAACTCTTCTTTGACACTAGCATATTTTCATGCTAGTTTCAAAGAATAGTTTCATGTTTGAAAACTCTTTTCAACTGTAAACTGTTTCATCTGTAATCATTGGTAATCTATAAAATATATTTCTGTCCATAGTCTTCAAATCTTTCCCCATGGAGATTTCCCTGAGTTGAAAAGGTAACACGGAGAAGGCATTTAGCACAAAGGAATGACCAGTTGACCATGAAAATATTTGGGATTACAGCTGAAATAGTGCTCTTGGTATATATACTAATGTTTGGAGTGCTTTTCCTTCACATAATGTCAGGATAGAGAGTAAATTCAGAATTGCAGCCTCTTCTATCACTGAAGGACATCTCCTTTGCTGCTCAGATATTGGAGACAGAAGAGCCTTGTTTCGCTCTAGAAGTGGCAAGTCTTCTTTGCAGTACATTTAGTTCAGAAGAACTGCAGTCGTGGTTATATGCAACCATTGCTTTATTTCATTTTATGCCCCCCTTGTCCTGATGAAGAGACCCAAAGCAGCTCAAAATATAGCCAAAGGGGCAGGTGGGGAGGGTAACACCGGCAACTTTTGTACCTGGTTGTTTCATCAGAATTGGTTCCAAAATCTAGAGGAGGAAGAGTGCCTGGATTAATCTGAAAGCAATCTTCCTGCAAGTGCCTTACTGGTGGAAATGGCCAATACCTAACTGGTATAAAAATTCTATTAAACACACAGTGAAAAGGCTAGCATTTAACAGAGCCTTTATACACTCGTAAAAGTTTATCTTGGCATTAGGCATCTTATACAGTCAGACAGTATATATGCAAGTTTTTTTTTAATTTTTACATGTAAATAAATCCACAGGTGTTTAGAATTCCTTCTTCAAAATGAAGCCAACCCATCCATCCAAGACAAAGAGGGCTACAACACAGTGCACTATGCAGCTGCTTATGGACACAGGCAGTGCTTGGAACTCGTGAGTAGTCGTCCTCCATTGATCCCTGTTGCTTCCTTAGTGCAGTTTGTCATGTTCTACAAAAATGTCCCATTGTTAGTGGCAACATTTTTCCATGCCTTTTTGTAGATTTGTTATTATCATTATTATGTATTACTGTTTTAGCATCTATAGCAGTGGTCGCCACTGCTATGGTCTTTTGCTATCATTTTATCCCCTTTTAACTGGGAATCTGCTGTTTCCTTCTAGGTTGGCCCTTATTTTTAAAAAATACCCTATTTGATTTTTTTTAATGAGGCAAAGTCACAAGGTGGTTTTACCCTACTGATGATAATTGTATTTTACAACAATGATATGTTAGAGCAATGATGGCGAACCTTTTAGAGACTGAGTGTCCAAACTGCGATTCAAAACCCACTAATTTTTCGCAAAGTGCCAGAACAGCCATTTAAACTGAATCCAGGTGGCTTTGTGAAGGGGCAATGTTGGGTGCCCACCAGCAAGGGCTCCGAGTGCCACCTTTGGCACGCGTGCCATAGGTTCGCCAACACTGGTCTATAGCATGCTCGACCTTACAGAATCTCTTGGCAAGTTACAAAGCTGTATAAAACAATTTCAAAACTTTTAAGATATTTAAAATAGTTTGAAATCAAACAGCACAGAATTAAAACATTGTGGCATTAAAAACATTGGACTAAAACCTATCCAGGCCATGCACATCAACCCCAGAAGGCTCAAATAAATATGTCTTGACTTGACACCAAAATATTACCAAAGGCATAAACCACATCGCAGAAATTAAAAATGATGCATGAACACCTTGAAAACCAAACAATAAAACCACATGTAAACGTTATGGCCTAAATCTCATTCTTAGTTTGACGTACAAGAGACCCATTGAATTTAACAAGTTTCAATAAATCTGTTCTGCTTTAATTTATAAGGCATAACTAC
This sequence comes from Phrynocephalus forsythii, assembly GCA_029282475.1. NCBI lineage: Eukaryota > Metazoa > Chordata > Lepidosauria > Squamata > Agamidae > Phrynocephalus > Phrynocephalus forsythii. The sequence continues at coordinate 25,028,768 of JAPFRF010000001.1, forward strand.
ATGTAGCATTTTAAGATTTGCTTGTTTGTTTGATTCATTTCTATGCCATCTTTCTCCTGATGAAGGGAGCACTTATGCACTTAAACTTTGAAGGAGATTATCTGTTGGATCCCTTTGTTGGTCAGGGTGTGCAATAAGGGTATGGTAAAGGTTCCTCCCGCATTTGCATGCTAGTTATGTCCGACTATAGGGGTGGCACTCATCTCCGTTTTCAAGCCAAAGATCCAGTGCTGTGCAAGCCTGTGGCCATGTGGCCAGCATGGCTGAATGCATTTCTGCACACGGAACACTGTTTTACTTTCTCGCTTTTTACGGTGGTACCTATTTATCTACTTGCGTTTACATGCTTTCAAACTGCTAGGTTGGCAGGAGCTGGGGTTAACAGCGGGAGTTCACTCTGCTGTGTGGCAGTGCCCGGGATTCGAACCGCCGAGCTGCCAACTTTGCAGCCGACAGTTTCAATGCTCTAGCCCACTCAGCCACCACATGAGGGTACCTCATGTCAATGCTTCTGAAAAGCAATTTTTCTTTCTAAATGGTGGGACACTCCTATTGCAGTTTAGATCTAGTATGTATAGGACATCATTTACTGTGCTGACACTTATTGCAGGGGGCAAATCATATTTTAAAATGCCACTTCTCGTTCTCTGTATGTCGAGGAATCACTGTTAGCAACCTGAATTTCTTTATCAATAGTTCTCTCCATCTTATGAAAGAATCTATGTTTCTCAAAAGCAAGTCATGCCAAACTAATTTGATCTCTTTCCTTGATAGAGTTACAGGCCTAGAGGATGAGGGGAATGATTTGGATCTTGTTTTTCTTGATTTTAGTAAGGCCTTTGAAAAGGTTCCCCATGACATACTTGCAAAGAAATTAGTAGAATGTGGGATAGATAATACTACTGTTAGGTGGATCTGTAATGGGTTGACTAATCGTATGCAAAGGGTGATCATAAATGGCTTCTCCTCAGCATGAAGAGGGGTGCCCAGTGGGGTAGCCCAGGGTTTTGTTCTGGGTCCGGTGTTATTTAACGTCTTTATTAATAACTTGGACAAAGGAATAGAAAGTAGACTGAATAAATTTACAGATGATACCAAATTGGAAGGGTAGGCTAATTCCCTAGAGGATAGGATGAAAATCCAAAATGACTTTGACAGATTAGAGTGCTGGGCCAAAGCAAATAGAATGAGTTTCAACAGAGAGAAATGTAGGGTCCTGCATCTAAGTAGAAAGAATGAATTGCACAGATATAGGATGGGAGACTCCTGGCTGGAGAATAGTACCTGTGAAAGGGATCTGGGAGTCTGGGTGGACCACAAGTTGAGCATGAGTCAGCAATATGATGTGGCAGCCAAGAAAGCCACTGCAATTCTTGGTTGCATCAACAGAAGCATAGTTTCTAGAGCAAGGGAGGTGATAGTACCACTCTGTTCTGCTCTGGTCAGACCCCACCTGAAGTACTGTGTACAGTTCTGCACTCCTCAATTTAAAAAGGATGTTGACAACCTCAAGTGGGTCCAGAGGAGGGCGACTAGGCTAGTTAAAGGTCTGGAACATATGTCTTGCAAGGAGCGGCTTAGGAAGCTGGGAATGTTTAGTCTTACAAAGAGAAGGCTGAGAGAGGATATGATAGCCATGTTTAAATATCTGAAATGATGTCATATTGAAGAGGGGGCTGGCTTGTTTTCCATGGCTTCAGAGACTAGGACTCAGGGCAATGGTTTTAAATTATAGGAAAAGAGATTCCATTTGAACATTAGGAAGAATGTCTCCTTCTTTGAAGGTTTTTAAGTAGAGGCTGGGTGGCCATCTGTCGGGGGTACTTTGATGGGGGTTCCTGCATGCCAGGGGGTTAGACTAGATGGCCCTCAAGGTCTCTTCCAACTCTATGATTCTATAATTCTATGATTCTATGAATCCTCTAAAGTTAGTACTGTGGATGCTGCACCCTCTGTCATCAGTCTAATCATTTGACTTCTGTTTGTAATTGATTTGCCTGTTTTGAAATGCAGATGGTCTAAATAAGAGGAAAAGCAAAGTTAAAGACTGATTTGAGGAAAGATTGTGAGAAACATGTGACAGCTTTGACTGCATAATTGATTGATTGAAGCAGACTTGAGTGATCAGCAAACATAGATAGCTTATAGAAAGAGGAATCACAATTCTGCTGATTCACTCAGGTCTCTCCTAGGCAATTTCAAATGATCAGATATAGTAATGACAGCTAGCAATCCAGGTAATCATGCCTCTCACAATCTTTCTTTGAATCAAACTTGGCTTTGTTTTTTTTCTCTTATCCAAACTATTTGTGTTTAAAATTAGCAAACCCACAGGATCTTTCCAAAGCAACCAGCAGCTCTTTTGTGGTTAGAGCACTTTTAGGGCGTTTATACACGACCCCTAAACTCCGGGGCAAATGGCTCCCAGCTCCGGAGATTAAAAATGTTTACCCACCAGCTCCGGAGTTAAGAGGAAATTAAGTGCGACCCCACCCACTTTAGCGCGTCCCAGTGCAGCTTTCAGGTACCTGCTTTTTGGATGTGAAAAATATTTGATCCGGTGTAAGGATAGTGAGTACGGGGCTCTCCTGGCTTCTGTTTGTTCTTTTTTTGCGCCCCGCCCCTTTAAGAGATCTGAATGCAGCCTCCCTCACGCAGCCAGCAACCAGGGAGTTTGGGGACAGAGGAAGAGTGTCTCTGGTCCACTTTTAGTGGCTCATCAGTCAAACTCCCAAATATTACTGGGCTTACTAAGCAATCCCTCTTTCTGTTATCATTTAATGGATCTGGCTGTTCAGTACAGGCATTATGACAAGGATTCTAAAAAAGTAAATAAATCTGGAAGCCAAGCCCCATGAGGGACACTTGAAGGAGCTGGGTATGTTGGTCTTGGCAAAGAGAAGACTGAGGCCATCTTCCAGTATTTGGAGGGCTGTGTCACATGGAAGAAGGAGGAGAGTTATTTTCTGTATTGCTACTCCTGAGTGGGACCCAAAGGGTTCATATTATGAGGAAGGAAGGAAGAGCTTATTGACAGCATGTTATGCAACATATGTGATGCAGTGCAGTTTAAACACTTCTAAGGTGCTTTCAGGAAGGAAGAGAGTGTAGTTGGCATGGTCCCCAAACATCAAGTAGGCCTTCATGAAAAACAGTGCATTTTTACAAGACAAGGGAGAGGGGGAACACCTTATCAGGCAATTGACATTGCCCACATTAAGGCATGAAACCCCCAGCAAGGGAAAAGGGAGAGTGAGTTTTCTCTGACAACACCCTAGGAGGGAAGTCTCCACTTCAAGGGTGGTGTGCGTGAGACAGCTGTGAGGCTCCCCAAATGTGCAAAGACGAGCAATGCACGTGGTGAGGGCAAAGTGCTCCAGGTAGATGTACAATATTGCAATGTCAACTGTAAAGACAGATGGTAATATATGAGGCAAGGAAGTGTGATGAAAAAGGAAACTCTGGAAGGCTTTTAACATGCTGAGAAGAGCAGTAGCATAAATCACAGAGGTAAATTGCTACTAATTCACAAGGTGCAGTTTGTATTTGTCATCACGTGAGGAATAAAAGCATTGAATACTTTATTAGGTGCAATTGGCTGCTCTCTCTCACACACACACACACACACACACACACACACACACACACACACACACACAGAGAGAGAGAGAGAGAGAGAGAGAGAGAGAGAGAGAGAGAGAGAGACCATTGCACATTCTCCAGTGTGAGTTACCAATTGGATTTTGAGCACTTTATTTTAGAGCTTGTATGTTCTCTGAACAGTGATGCTGTCATAGCTCATTTGAAGGGATACAAGGGATGAGGTTCTGCAATGAAGCCCAGCAAGTGGCAAAATGTAATGCAAGAACCGGAAATGTGTGGCCCTTCAGATATTATTGGACTGCGAGTTTCTGTGCTGTTTACAGCTGGTGGGAATGGCAGCCCCCCTACATCTCAAAGGGCCTTTTTACACGACCCCTAAGATCCGCTGGCCACTTAAATTCGGACCAGAGATCTTAGGGCTTCCTCGCTCTTCCTGTGTCCCCACCCCCTCCGCACTTCCTGGCTGCTGGCTGCGTGAGGGGAGGGAGAAAAAGAGAAAGAAAAGCATGCCGCTCACCTTGTTCTGCCTGTACAAGTAAAAGTAGCTCTTAAAGGGCGGGAGCCAAAAAACAACAAACAGAAGCAAGGAGAGCCCCGCACTCACTATCGTTACACCGGATCAAATAATTTTCACCTCCAAAGAGCAGGTACCTGAAAGCTGTGCTGGGACGCGCTAAAGTGGGCGGGGTCGCACTTAATTTCCTGTTAACTCCGGAGCTGGTGGGTAAACATTTTAAAGCTCCAGAGCTGGGAGCCATTTGCCCCGGAGTTTAAGGGTCGTGTATAAACGCCCAAAGAGGTGAAAATGTGTCATATTCATCAGCGGAAGGAGAACACCACACCTCTAAATGCAAATAACATTTGTCATGTTTATGCCCATTTTTTCATTATACAGTACTGTAAATAAGATGAACTTTTAATGGAGCACCTCATGCTACAATTTCCACAGACAATATCACCTTTTAAATAATCCCCTCTAATAGTGTCGGTGTTACAAGTGCATTTACTGTTGCAAATTCATATTATGTGTCCTACAATGTCACTTATTTTATTTCTTTCAGCTATTGGAGAAAACGAGCAACGTTTTTGAGGAATCAGATTCAACAGCTACCAAAAGCCCTTTGCACTTAGCAGTAAGTACACACATTGTTTTAGTATCATTGGCTGACTCAAATAATCAGCCATCCTTCAGTTACCTTTTGTAGATTTTTACCGAGTTTGTTTCTCTGTGAGGCAGCTTAGTGACTTGCTGTTCTGAGAGAGCTTCATGGGTTGAGTGGAGTTTTGAAACCACATCTCTCTGGGTCTGAGACCAAGGGCTTGTTCAGAAAGAGAAATGTACCACAGAGTATGAATTGGTCAACCAGAAGGAGATTTAGGTTTACCAGTATTTGCATTTGCCTTGCATTGAAAGCCAGGTCCTTTAATGCAGGGCAGGTGGCGGTGGTCTTTATTTTATTTATTTATTTGATTTTTATACCGCCCATCTGGCAGCGAGGCCACTCTGGGCTGTTAACAACAATTAATCAGTACAATACAGTACAGTACAGGATAAATACATATAATTCATACAATAAAATAAAAAAGAAAATAAAAATACAGTAAATATAATGAAAATAAAATTAAGATGGCATAAAATAGCATATAATTTCGAACATAAGAACATAAGAACATAAGAAGAGCCATGCTGGATCAGGCCAAAGGCCCATCTAGTCCAGCTTCCTGTATCTCACAGTGGCCCCACCAGATGCGTTTGGGAGCGCATGAGACTAGATATCTGTCTCCTGATACCACTCCCCTGCATCTGGCCCTTGAAGTACCCTGGTTTAAAGCCTAGAGATTACACATCTCCATCATGGTTTGTAACCCGTGATGGACTTTTCCTCTAGGAATCTGTCCAATCCCCTTTTGAAGGCATCCAGGCCAGATGCCATCACCACATCCTGTGGCAGGGAGTTCCATAGACTTACAACGCGCTGGGTGAAAAAATATTTTCTTTTGTCAGTTCTTACTCTCCCAGCACTCAATTTGAGTGTATGTCCCCTAGTTCTGGTATTTTGAGTAGAGGGAGAAGAGCTTCCCTCTATCCACTTTACTCATACCATGCATTATTTTGTATGTCTCAATCATATCCCCCCTCAACCGCCTATGATGTTATTAGCGGGCAGATCAACTATTAATATACAGTATGCCTTATAGCACGATTTTATACACCCAGCGTAGGGATTGGGCCAAATCCAGCCCTTCTTTCCTTGCGATCTCCCTCTCGCCCTTAAAGCCACTACTACGACTACCCATCCAAAACTTGGGACCCATTTTCATTTTTTATTTCTGATTGCCTACAACTCCCACAATTCCTTCCAAGGGAGCCTTCTGACCGGCGCTTCTGGGAGTGGATGTCCAGAAAAATATATATTCAGCCTCACTGCAGATCATTCCAGGTATTAGAGAGAGAATATCAAAATTAACTCTTCATGGGAAGGACTGTAGCACTAAATTCTGCCTCCCACAAAATGATACAAGCTGCCCAGGGCAAGCAAAAGAAGGAAGAGAAGGGAAGGCAAAGGATGAATGTAGACCTGACTGAATTCACCACTGCATAATCTGATCTGCAGGAATAAATAACTGAAAGGATCCGTGGTGGACCAAATGATCTTGGCCGCTAAGTGGGCCTGCTGTGAATCTCTGTGAAGTGCATCCCTCTTGCTCTATCTAACATTTAATCAAATTTGCTTTAAACTTTTTTTTTGTCAGGACATAGATTTGACTGTCGCCACCATGGTCTTTTGCTATCATTTTATATCCCCTTTTAACTGGGAATCTGCTGTCTCCTTCTAGGTTGGCCCTTATTTTCAAAAATACCCTATTTGATTTTTTAATGAGACAAAGTCACAAGGTGGTTTTACCGGACGGATGCTGATTGTATTTTACAACAATGACATGTTAGAGTGTGGCGACCAGATTGGTGGTGGTTGCGGGGGTAAATTCAGCCACATCAGCCTGGCTCTGGCATGCCTTCAGTATCTGCCCATTGCATCCTGGATCAGTTTCAATGGGTTGACATTTAAATACAAAGCCTTCCACAGTTTGGGTCCTTGTTACAGGCCAGAGGAAATTTCCTTAATGTAATCCACCTGACCCACAAGATCTTCCTGTTCAGGGCTCCTCCAGGTGGCCACCCCAAGGGAGGCCTATCGATCTTCTATAAGACTTAGGGCCTTCTTCATGGTAGCTCCTACTTTATGGAACCATTAAAAATGCCAGTTTGGACATGAAATAAATAAATACTGTACTCAGCCAGGGTCTATGTGGACTAGACTAGACCACATACTGTAACCTGTAAAGCATGGTTTCATATATATACTGTATATATAATTTGGTTTTTTTAATGTGTCTGCTTTCACCATCTTCCCCTTTATTGTAGTGGTTTTTAATGCTTTACATTATTTATTTCTATGTTTGATATTTGTAAGATTGGCCAGAGTAGTGCCTTTGGCACTAATGGGAACAGTGTAGGAATCAAGTAAATAAATAAATGTTAGAAATTTTTTTTATCCAGATGTCACTTACTCGTACAGTGGACCCTTGAATAACAAACGGTTTGTATAACATAAAATCCGTACAACGTAAACAATTCTGGAGATAGGGTAGATTTGCTTAACAGAATCGCCTATGAGCCGAATCTGTACACCATAAAAATGGTTGCAATGCATTCCTAGGGGAAATTTGTACAAAGGAAAATTTGCCTAACAGAATTTCATTTGGAACGAATTAATTCCTTTATACAAGGTAGCACTGTAATTGTAATGCACCTGGATGCTTGGGCCTTGAAAATAATGCCCCAAAATTTGCAACGGGTGTAATGAACACTTTCCAATGTGTTAAATTTTATAGGGAGAAACGTGTACTAGTTTAAGCAGTTGTGAAAGAGCTGTATTCTGAAGTATCCAATGTTACTCTTTGTAAGGCCTATAATGGGCATCACCAGGCGCTGGAGGTGCTTCTTCAGTCTCTGGTCGATCTAGACGTTAAGGACGAGAAAGGACGCACTGCCCTAGACCTGGCTGCGTTCAGAGGGCATGCCGAATGTGTCGAGGCCCTCATCAGCCAGGGTGCCTCGGTCGCAGTAAAAGATAATGTCACCCAGCGAACTCCACTTCACGCCTCAGGTAAAGGGGACGCTATTTGTGTGGCTTGCTTTCTCGCCCTGCAAAGAAAGGTAGAGCCAGTGCAGGGCTCTTGCTGGTGAAGGAGGCTGATCCAGTTTTGAAGCTGAAGCGCCCCTTCTTTGGCAGTGGGAAACGGTGGCTAATCACCCTGCTGGCTCCAGCCGTGTGCAGAGACCTGACCCATGCGCTCGTGTCACTCACTTGGATCGTGGCCACAGTTTCCAAGAAATGAAGGGCAAACTTTGTGGAAGGTTATGATTCCTCACAATTACTCTGCTAATGAGTGGATATTAAGAAATTCAAAGGCGAAAATGGTCTGTCCCTCATATCTTCCACAAGCCCTGCTGAAAGTTAAGAAATATGTCACTAAAAATATAGTCCACAGTAGCAGCCCCGTTGTTCACAGTGCCAGGAATTTCAGTCAGATATTGGAAGCAAACCATGGCCCCTGAAATTATTTCCGGTTCCTAATTTCCCACTGTTTAAGGAAGTGGCTCGTAGGCCCTGCAGAAGTAATCAGTTCTACCTTCACACAAATCCATCAGCACTTGACTGAAGACATTTGAATTTTGCTCATCTGCTGACTAGATGATGCCACCATTTCTTCATGTTTTGGTAGACCTTTGGGTAGTGGGCGGCATATAAATTGTATAAATAAATAAAATAAAAAATAAATAAATAAATAAAATAAATGTTTTTATCTGTGTAACTTTCAGTCAGAGCAAGTGCAATTATTTTGTACTGACTGTTTGTGCTGTATCCACATCATCTGACAGAGACCTCTGCTGGCTAAATAAAACGTATATTTTAGCTCTTACCGAGATTTTGGCATATTAATATGTGTAGAGGGGAGCTTGTGACATTCTCACTGCTGTTGTCGCCATTCTTGACTGGCTGCTATAAGGTGGGTTTTTAAAATACAGTACAGTATATAACAACATTTGGAAATAGACCCAAATACATATTTTGTATTTTTGTCCAGAATTTTGCAAATTGTTTTCCAGTTTATCTCAGGCACCTTGTACCTGCCAGTTCAAACTCAGGTCATGCATTCCTCTGCAAGGCTTCAAACAATGTATAGTAGTAAATTTATTTACAGTCAAAGACCAAAAAGTAAGCAACGTATAATTAGGTGCAAACTATCCCGGTGTCTGATTTGATTACCCCAAATTTATTTGGGATTTTGTGTCCCTTGAGTGCATATAGGCCAGTAGATTTTATTTTTTTTATTTATTTTTTTAAATGTTTTCTTTTCTGCTCCTGCCTTTCCTCCCAAAAGAACCCAAATATTTAACGCTGACTCAAGATTTTACTTTGCCTCTCTTTTTCTCAGAACAGTTTGGTTTTTTTATTTATCAGATTCTTTTTATTCTGAAGCTTCTGGCTAGAAGCCAATCTGTGTAAATCAGTCCCTAATTACATCTCTTTTTATATTTGCAGGAAGCTAGATGTAGCCATGCTTAGGACAGAATATCTAGAATTTTAGGTGCTTATGCATAGCGAGAAATAAAATTGGAGAATGTTAAGACTTTTTCTTCTTTTTGTAGTCATCAATGGACACACCCCTTGTCTGCGACTTTTATTAGAAGTAGCAGATAATCCTGATGTGACAGATGCCAAAGGACAGTAAGTTTCCTTTGATATGTTTGGGTGACATGAGTTGACTTTTGTGAACATTTTAAGCGCTAGCATTTAGAGTTGTTGCCCTGACCTAAGAAATGCTGTTGCGCAGCAGTGGCTTGTACACTCTTGGTTGCATCCAAGGATCTCCTTGCACAGGCCACACCAAGTAGATGACTGATGCTTGTCAGCTGTATTGTAGGCGTTTTGAAATGTTACTCAGCTAATTGGTATCCAGGAATAAGAATCATAGTCATGCAGTTAGAATTTCCAAAGCTGCCACTTCTATTTCTTATGTCATAGTTGTAGTTTGGAAGTGGCTTCAGGTTAGAAAGTTGAGTGTGCGCTCTTTTCCAGTTACCTGTCTTTTTCCCATATATAAGATGCCCCCATCTATAAGATGACCCCCAATTTTTTCAACCCAAAATTACAGTTAGCGCACAGTTGTCTCCTCGGCTTATGTCTATGTATAAGACAACTCTCAATTTTAGTCCAACCATTTTAGACAAAAATATAGTCTTCAACACGGAAAAATACCATACTATATTCAGAATTGAAACATACCACTTGTATGCATATAGACGGCTTACTGCCATTTAACATTGGACCAATATATATATCTATCACTTGATATACTGTATATATCACTTGAAGAGCCACAGTGAAGAGAATCTGTTCTCTCCAGAGTTGGCTACAGTGGAAATAGTTGGGGAAAGGCAGTGGTGAGGAGGTAGTAGCTTGGAAATATGAATAAGTATGTGATGCAAAGAGAAAGCTAGGAAGGAATTATAACTGTAAAGGTTGGGAAAAAATGGCAGAATCTCTAAAACCTACGTATCTTGGAATGTAACGTTATGACTGTCAACCACTTTGCAGAACTCCATTGATGCTGGCGGTGGCTTATGGGCACATAGATGCTGTATCCTTGTTACTTGAAAAAGAAGCATCTGTGGATGCAGCGGATGTCCTGGGATGCACTGCTTTACATCGAGGGGTAACTGTTGGTTTTACCTGATTTATTATTGCATGGTGTGCCTTCTGTGTGCCTGTTCTGATTGTGCCTAGTGAGTGACATGGGGCAGGAACATAGAAGACCAGAGTCTTTCTTGAGTCTGTCTGTAGGAACAGAACCACGACCTCAAGCTCAGTCTGAGGGCTAGTTGCTTGAAACGTTTAATATGCGCCAAGAAGCCTGTGACTGTCCCTTCTTCTTGACCAATCTAAAATATGCCTCTTGGGGCCTTTTTACACGACCCCTAAGATCCGCTGGCCCCTTAAATTCGGACCAGAGATCTTAGGGGTTTGTCGCTCTTCGTGCATCTCCATCCCTCCGTACTTCCTGGCTGCCGGCTGCGTGAGGGGAGGGAGGAAAAAAAGGGACAGAAGAATAAAGCCTTACCTCCCGGTGTTGGTGGACGCTGCCGGGGGAGCCCTGGTCACTTCCTGGTTCCTCTTAAAGGGGCGGGAGGCAAAAAACAAAAACAAAAAGAAGCGAGGAGAGCCCAGCACATCCGAATCAAATATTTTTCACCTCCCAGGAGCAGGTACAAGAAAAGTGTGCTGGGTCGCGCTTAGGTGGGCGGGGTCGCACTTAATTGTCTGCAAACTCCGGAGCTGGTGGGGAAACATTTTTAAGCTCCGGAGCTTGCAGCCATTTGCAGCGGAGCTTAGGGGTCGTGTATAAACGCCCTTAATTCCAGTCATCAAAGCAGCTCTCGCATTATTACCAGTAGTTGCCGGAAAGGAAATAAACAGAATCAGGGGCCATGAAAAGAGGCAGCCTGGATCAGACCAAAGGTTTATCTAGGCAAGGCTGTCGTTACCACAGCAGCCCACCACTCCCTGCCTGTTGCCGTCATAAGAAGGAGGGAGTGGAAATATATCACCAAGTGTTTGATTTTGTTGTTGTTAAAGTTTATGATGCTCTTTATAATTGTTTCCGTTTAAAGGCTTTGGATTTAGACACTGGAGAGGAGAAGCAAACATGGCCAAAGTTCTTCATCACACACTTATGTAGACATAGACACCCATTCTAGGAGAGAGAGTGAACTAGACTGTTTTATGTAGACAGCTATTGTAGAGGAGAGAGTGAACTAGATTCTGTGTGGCGTAGGAGCCAACGAGGATGTGGCATTCATTCTTGTACTGTGTTTCCCTGAAAATAAGACACTGTCTTGTATTTATTTTTTACTCAATAAGACACACTAGGGCTTATTTTTAGGGGATCTCTTATTTTATTAAGTATAATATGCTTGAATGTCAGCCCTGCACACAACCATAGCCACGGCCATCACTAGGTCTTATTATCAGGGTAGGGCTTATATTTAACAAATGCATAGAAATCCTGCTAGGGCTTATTTTTTGGGGAGGTCTTATTTTCAGGGAAACAGGGTAACTGTGGAGGGATGCCAAATGCACCCCTGCCCTAGATATTTTTGATTTGAAACATATGGATGACCCCATGGCTTGTGAGTCTCTAGGACAAATCAGATTGCTTCCGCTGCCATGCCTAGTGCGGGTTTGGAACCAGTTTTATTTATTCCCCTCTCCAACGTACATTTAGCACGTGAGGGAATGAGCACACGTAGCCCCTTTGAAACGGCTCCCTCTTCTTTTGAAATACTCCACCGTTGCACAAGACTTCATTAACAGAGTAACCAAAAAGTTTATCTGTGTAGTTAATCTCCAAACCTGATCTGTATCATTCCTCCTTGGGAGGAACCTGGCTGAGATCCTTGTGATTTGATGGGCGATGGCTCCTGCCCACAATTTGTATTTCATTCAGCTCAGTTCCCCAAAAGCTTCACTGGCCACATAGTGGAACTCATGCGTGAATGTATTCTTGGAAACAAGCCTGTAAAGACGCCAAGCGTTTCCCGTTTTCGGCAGTGTCATCATTGCTCTGAGATCTTAGTAGACAACAAGCAATGCAGTGGTACCCCAACTTAAGAGCAGCTTGACTTAAGAGCAATTTGACTTAAGAGCGGAAAACTGTTGGCATTTTAACGGCCGCCTTGCAAATTTTAGATATGGTCTGCTCGATTTACAAATATTTTTTTCCATTTTTTTTATTTTTAAAACTTATTTTTTCAATTTTTAGATAGGTACCCTGACTTAAGAGTAGTTCGACTTTAAGAGCATGCATTCAGAATGGATTAAATTCATAAGTCGAGGTACCACTGTATTCCTAAAAGCTAATACCTGTACTTCTGGAAAGGTTGAGAGACAAAACAATTTTTTTTTAAAAAACCAGACACCTTATTCCTAAAGCAATCACATTTCTTTGATTGGCGGCGGTGTTTCATCTCAGTGAATCCTCCTTTTCTCCTTTTCCCAATGTGTTTGTTTTTTAAAAATCAGATTATGACGGGGCACGAGGAGTGTGTTCAGATGTTGCTGGAGCAAGAAGTGATGATTCTGTGCAAGGATGCGAGAGGCAGGACGCCTCTCCATTACGCGGCAGCTCGTGGTCACGCCACATGGCTGAGTGAATTAATACAGCTGGCACTTTCCGAAGAGGACTACAATTTTAAAGATAATCAGAATTACACCCCTTTGCACTGGGCTTCTTATAACGGTAACCTTTGGTGGCGTTTGCATTTATCTTCAGGGTTTTGATGGATATTGAGGTGCAAAGGAAGTTAGATGGTTTAGAAAACAGTACCCGGAAAGTATTCCACGCTCTCAATCGAGCATCCAGGCAAGAAGACAAAGAGATTCAACTTAAACATTAGGAAGGACTTCCTGATGGTTTGAGCTGTTCGGAAATGGAATATGTTGCTAACAGAGGGTGGTGGACTCTCCTTCTTAGGAGGTTTTTAAGCAGAGGCTGGATGGCCATCTGTCCGGAGTACTTTGATAGGGGTTCCTGCATGGCAGAAGGTTGGACTAGATGGCCCTTGAGGTCTCTTTCAACTCTATGCTTCAATGATTCTATGAGAGTAAGTGCAAAAGAGCCCCAGGATTATAAGAATAACTTTAACAAATTGCAAATTATAAGAAGAATTATAACAATCCAAATGCAATTACTCGATAGAATTATAACAAGCAAAATGCTATTTTCCAAAAATACCAAATCCTAGTATTTAAAAGTAGAAAGGGGGAGAATAGTCATAGGAGCATCTGCCTCACATGCATAATTGTTGTTGTGCCATTCCTGGCATCTTCAGTTACAGGATCTCCGGGTTGGGAAAGATTTCAGTAAGTGAGACATGATGAGACCTTTCAGTAACTGAGAGTTAAGTGATGCCGTGTTAGATGGATACCTGCTTTTTCTCTGCCAGAAGTACCTTCATGTGTTCAATGGCTGATCCGCATTGCAGAAGCTATTTCTGTTATGAACAATCCCAAGCTCTCTCCTTGCTTTTGTAACATGAGCTACTCTCATCTCTTACAGGGAATGAAACCTGCATAGATGTACTCTTGGAACAGAAGCCCTTCCAAACATTTAGTGGCAACCCTTTCTCTCCACTGCACTGTGCTGTGTAAGCAGACCTGGTAGCCTCTCATCTTACTTCTTTGGTATTAAGCTGTATATGGTATTATGATGTTCTTAGACTACAACTCCCAAAGCCTTCACCACTAGCTGTGCTGGCCAGGATTTCTGGGGGTTGTAGGCCAGGAATATCTGTGGGCCCATAGCTGGGAACTAAAGGGAATTAAAGGTAGCCTTAATGTTCCCTTTTAATGTTCTAAGATGCCTCTTCTAATTCCCTGTTCTTATCATGAATATGTTTTGAATGTTCTGGGCTGTATATCGTCCCTCATTGTTGTAAGCCAGCTTAGTTCCTTTTCCAAGGAGAAAGGCCAGGTAAAAATGCATTAAATAAATAAATAAATAAATAAATAAATAAATAAATAATAAGTTTCAAGCTAAACTGATGGAACAGGAGTAGTCAAATTCTAAAAAACAATGCTGCCACTTCAGATGTGAAAATTATTCAGTCCTATGGGAATTATTTGCTAAGCAGGCATATCAGGGCTTTTCACATTGTCTCACTGAATGACAATATGTAAAGTATTAGGCCCAGTTCAGATGCAAGTTTAGTCACTATAAGGAAAAAAAGACAGAAGGATTACAAATTGTCACAACCCTGCCTAATTTTCTCGGTTCTTAAATTATACAGTGGTCCCCCGCCATTTCGCGGTTCACATTCTGTGGGACCGCTATGTTGTGGGGCCGCAGTACCCCAAAAGGGCTTGAGGGAAACGGGAGCCATCGCACGCAGCTCACCTGCCCTTGCCCCCGCAGCCAGCAGCCCTTTCCAGAGATCACTCCCCGCACGCCTGCCCTCCCCGCCTCCCCTGGCACAGAAAGTAAGCAGCCATTGAACAAAACAAACAAACAAAATAAAATCTCTGTGTTTTTGTTTTTTGTTTTTGCTCTTTGTGAACAAAGGCCCCATACACCAAGCAAACACAGAAGGACTGGGTGACTGATCAAAAGATGCAGACACCCTGCCCAATATTTTAATATAAAATTAAAAGCCCATGCTGTGATTTTGTGCAGTTGTGTGCTTTCTTTAAAAAACCATTCTTGCAAGAAATCACAGTTACCCTGTGAGAAGACATCTCAGGGTCCCATAAAGCGACCCTTGGTGGTCCATATTTGCATCTACATAAGCAGAAGACGATAAAATAAAGCTGAACAGGATACACCGAAGCTTGGAAGGGAAGGGAGAAGATCAGAAGTCACTGCAAGCAAAAGTCCTTCATCCCAGTTACCCGCATTCGCCTCGCTCTTTCTTTGGTAGGTGGCCATTCCCAGGTTCTGATCACTGGGATGGCCTCCGTCTCTCTGTAGGGAACTCACTTCCATTCTCTAAGTCTGACCTCTCCTTTGTTGCCACTCCCCACCCAGAGCAAAGGTCAGTACGCCCCCCCCCACTGTGGAGGATATATATATATTTATTTTATTTATTTTATTTATATACCGCCAAAATCTAGCAAAAAAGCTACTCTGGGCAGTTTACAAACATATACAAAATATAACAACAGATTAAACAACTTAAAATAGTAAATAAAAACTAATCAATCAAACCAAATAATCAAATCATAATAAGAAGAAGAACAAATAAACAAATAAGCACAAATACAATAAATCAAAATGGTTTGACAATTGAAAATAAGAACAAATGGGGGGAAAATAACTAGTAGAAAAGATAGGAGATGCCTAGGGCCGTGTGCCCTCCTGTATGCCTTGGGCTCCCTTGTTTTTTGAGGTTGGCGGTTATGAGGTTTCCTTTTCCAACCGCGCCTACTCGTAGCGGGCACTGGATCACTATCTTTCCTCTGATCCTTCTTCTCCAGCTGTGCTCAGGAGGAGAGTCACGGGGCGGGACAGAAAAAGAAAAAGTCAGAGCCCAGCACATCCACTCAAATATTTTTCACCTCCCAAGAGCAGGCTTCCCAGGTGGGCGGGGTCGCACTTAATTGTCTGCAAACTCCGTGGATCCTCTTGATGTATAGGAGTTGCCACTCATCTGGGCTGTGCTCAGGAGGAGAGTCAGCCCCATACTTGTAGGCTTCCCAATTCGGCACCCTCCGCGGATCCTCCTGATGTAATCCACTCATCTGGCCACACTCCTAGAGGATTTTCCTGCTCCTCTTTGGGGTGCCATGCCCCCCCCCGTCATCTACTCTAGTTCCTGGGTTCCTCTAGATTGGGCTTCATCCCCTCGAATGGTAGACAGGTGATGCCCTCTGATGACTCTCTTTCTGTCTGAAGGGATCCGTCCACCACCAATCAGTCCAAAACACCTGTATAACTTCCTGGTACCGAGACCTCCACCTTTCTGCCTGACCCTGGGATTTCAGTGCCTCCTTTTTGAACAGGGGGGTCATTTTCCTCCTGGACAAGGGACAGTTCTTCTCCCTTCCCACCCTCCAAATCTGCCAGTCTACCAAACCACCACCACCACCACCACCTCCTCCTCCTCCTCCTCCTCCTCCTCTTCTTCCTCCTGTGTTCATGGCAAAATCCTTTTTATCTCTCTCGACCTCCAGGGATACACATGCCCATGTTCTAAGAACTGTCCTTTGACTCCTAAGACTAACAGGACAAGTGTAGTCACAGTTTGTGTTGCCCATCTCCTGGCCAGGCTATACCTAGAGGCCCCGTGCCTTGTGACCCTTCAACAACTCCTCCCACGCCCCCACTCCCAGTTAAGGAGGACTTACCTGTGCAGCCATTGTCAAAAGGCTTCCGGGTGCCTGGAATCTCCATGCCTTTGCCTTCCTGACACATAGGCAAGAAGAGAAATTTGCCCATTGTTCTGCATGAAAATGAGACAAGATTTGTGTGTATAGCATAAAATGAACGACTATAAAAGGGGAGAAAGGGGTTGTATTGCAAGCTTCTCTCTTATCTCCGTTCCACACATTCATTGCAGCTTATAAGAAGTGCTGATTATTTATTTATTTATTTATTTAAGTACTTATATCCCGCACCATCTTCCCAACGGGAACTCTGGGCGGCTAACAACGTAAAAAGCATAAAAAGGCTTAAAAGCAAAAATAGCAAAGCCCCCAAACAAGGGCGGCAAAAAGCAAGATGGCGGCAAACAAAGGGATCAGGGAAATGGGAAAAGGAAAACTAACTAATAAGGTCACCATACGCTTCTTTAAAGAGGAAGGTCTTCAAAGCCCTCTTAAAGGCAGGCAGGGACTCCAGCAGGCGCAGCTCAGGAGGGAGATGGTTCCAAAGCGAGGGCCCCACCACAGAGAAGGCGCGGTTCTTTTAATTTATGATTAAATACGCTTTGTAATCATAACTAGGCACTACTTTGTTTTATTTATTTATTTATTTATTTATTTATTTATTTGATTTATTTGATTTATTTGATTTATTTGATTTATATCTCGCCCATCTAGCCAAGCGCTAACCTGGGCAGGAAACAACAGTGTGATAAACATAGGCATAATAACATAAACAGAATAAAACCAACACTAATTGACACACTATTGTCACTGCTTCCCCCAAGCTTTGGGAAAAGAGCCAAGCTGTAGTCTGACCTTGAAATTAGGCCAATATCAATTGCTATCTAACCCAAGTGGAGGTAGTATTAGGATACTACAATTAAAAAACCATTGAAAAGGTTCTTTTCTACCATACTTTACTGTACATAGACACAATGGCAGAAATCTTGTTACATAGTGTAGTAAGTTGCAACTAGAATAGGCCCACTGAATTAATAACACTTACAGAGTAGTTGTAAGGAAGGCCTGGCGAGCTCCGGTCCATGGGGTCACGAAGAGTCGGACATGACTGAACGACTGAACAACAACAACAGAGTAGTAGACCAACTAAATCACCACTGAACTCTAGTTTTCACCTGTAAAGAAACAGGTGCAGTCCTAAAAAGATGGACTCCTAATGTGATACCTATACTGTATATGTGTGAGCCAATATGTTTGTGTTAATTGTAATCCATGCAATGGACAGAATGAGCTGTAGATTACCACTGCCAAAATCCAGACCCCTGCCCAGTAGAATATATAATGGAAAGAAGATGACTGAGCATCCGGTGAAATCAATGGGATAAATGAATTACTAAAGTAAGATGATGGCATTCCAATTCATAAATACATATCTTCTTTTTGTGACAGAATCAATGATCATGAAAATTGTGCTTCGCTACTCATTGGGACCATTGGTTCTGGCATTGTCAACTGCAAAGATGACAAGGGGAGGTGAGCATTACTTGGAGAATAAAGAATTATCTGTGTTGAGTGTTTTCAAGTTAAAGTGGTGTGTCGTATCCCTGCAGTATCCCTCTCCTGATGGAAAACTCTTTGATCAAACAGAAATGTGTCAGTAGTGTGGGAGCTGTTTTCATGGTTTCTGATTCTCCCATACTTCTTGGGCCTTGTGCTACCATCGCGGATTCCCCAGTTCTCCAGAGGAGATTGGGGGGCTCCAGGAGCCTACAGGAAAGGGGGCCAATAACTGCAAATCCTCTTGCCGTCTCATTCCTCTTTCTGTCAGAGGAAGGATACTAGATATTGGATAGAACTAGCTAGTTATTGGATTGGTCTGAAATATGGAATTAATAAATACTGTAGATTAATCCCTTATACATATGGAACTAACTAATCCCCAAGCAGTGTGTGTTCAACCCAATTAAAACTAGATGTTCACTTCAGTACCCGTCTAAATCTTCAGTACACTTTAGATAGTTTAGGGATGTCCAAACATTGGCCCTCCTGATGTTTTGGACCACAACTCCCAGAATTCTAGGCTTAGATTGCCAATGGCAAAGGACTGTGGGAACTGAGGTCCAAAACATCTGGAGGGCCGAAGTTTGGACATACTAGTTTATCCAGGCTTGAAGACTGTCATCCTGAGTTGTGAATGATTACCATCTGACATTCCTTTATGCTCCCAGTTGTGTTGACGCATTCATGTTTCAGCAGATCAAAAGAATACTGTGGGGCATCCTCCCATGTAAATCTAACCAGCTGTTAAGTCCCTTCAGTGGTTCATTCATTCATCTTCTAAGGTGACAGCAACCCTCTAAGTGAACCACTGAAGGACCTCAGCAGCAGATAGCAGGGCTGTAGTACTAGCAGTGATGTCCCGTTTGGATTATATGGCCTTCACTTCTGGGAACTCTGGGAAACCCAAATCATCACACTTAGAGGTCCATCCCTCACTCCTCCAAAGAAGGGCTTCCTAGTAACTTGCTTGTGCTGTACCAGTGGTCTTTGCCAGCCCTCTTGTTTCCTGTGGCTGATTTGCTCCTGTGATGCTTCCTGGGATTTGCCCTCTGAAGAGCCTAATGGGCTCTGAAATTAGGATGGCAGCTTCCTTTCTTTATAAATCCACTAGCTGACGAAGGAAGGCTGGCAGAACCCAATCGTGCAGATAAAGAAGTAGAAAGTTCTGCTGTGCAGCAAGGAGACCTACAGCTTTGGGCCTTTTCACACAACCCCTAAGATCCGCTGGCCACTTAAATTCGGACCAGGGATCTTGGGGGTTCGTTGCTCTTCCTGCGTCCCCACCCCTCCGCACTTCCTTGATCCTGTCTGCATGAGGGGAGGGAGGAAGAAAGAGAGGAAAAAATGCAGGCTCACCTCCGAAGCCGGTCGAAGCCCCGTCGTCCTGATTCCTTCTCTTATCTTCTTCTTTTTTTTTTTTTTGCTTCCCACCCCTTCTCTTAAAGGGGCAGGAGGCAAAAAAAAAAAAAAACAGAAGCGAGGAGAGACCCACACTCACCAGATTAAATCCAGACCTGGGGATTTTCACCCTTCTAAAGCAGGTACAAGAAAAGTGCACTGGGACGCGCTTAGGTGGGCATGGTCGCACTTAATTTCCTGCAAACTCCGGAGCTGTGGGGAAACAATTGTAAGCTCTGGAGCTGGCAGCCATTTGCTGCGGAGTTTAGGGGTTGTGTACAAAGGGCATATGAGAATTTCAGTTTATGGGGTTCATCTGAACGTTATGTCCTGATAGAATGTTCTCTTAAATTTGGAGGAGTATGAAGGTTCTCAGTCATCCGGGTGAGGTTATTCAGACGTTGAATCATGGAAACTGGACTTCTTTTCTTATGAGTGAAATGTTTCGCTACTCATCTGTTTGTCAGTCTGAAGAAGCTACTTGGATGATTAGTGAAACATTTCGATCTCACAAGAAAAGAAATCTAGTTGTCATGATGACACAGCTTCTGGCTTACATTTGGAGCTCTCCACCCATTCCACATTTTGACACCTACCTTAATTGCTTTTACAATATGGTTAAATACTCTCTATATTCAAGGAAACTTAATCTGTTTTTTTTTTGTTAGATGCAGTACTGTTTTACATACTTATGGTATTGTGTTGTTTTTATTTTTAAGGCATTTTGACAGTTTGGGGCACTGAAGTAAAATCAACATAAAGACTATTACTAATAAATAATTCTAGCAAATAATATTTGCTTATATTTGCTGTGTTTCTTCTTAGAACGCCACTTCATGCAGCAGCCTTTGCTGATCATGTAGAATGCCTGCAGCTTCTTTTAAACCACAACGCACAAGTCAACGCGATGGATAATTCAGGAAAAACACCACTTATAATGGCTGCGGAAAAAGGACACGTAGGGGCTGTAGGTAAATATTTGGTTGTTCAGAACAAATAAGAGTTAATACCTTTGCACATATCTACAGATCCTATATATATTGGGGGGAATCTTCATACAGTTACCTTTTTTCTTATTTTATGTCTATAGATCTTCTAAATTCCACTTTTTGACCCTTTTTTCATAGGACTATTAGGAAGTTCACATTCAGAACTGACTCTTTTTAGTTTTAACAAGCATGTTACCAAATAGAAACAAAACTCAGGCTTGTGATTTAAGCTTGCATAGATTACATTATTAAGCATAGCTCACTGGAGTGAATGGCAATTAGTTAATAAGATGTAGTTGTATTATGAGTAATGTGGCAGGTGCCTTGTTAGTGGCAATTTCCCATGATGAATTTTAATATAAGAACATGCTCCTAGTAGGATTCGCATCAGAAATGTTAATCTTCTTGAAATACAAAAACTAGTATAATCTAGTGAATGTGCAACCAGTAATCTGTTTAACTACAGTACTACAATAGTGTGCATAAACTGCATTATATAGCCACAATTCTACTGCATGTTTACACCAGTATTTACTGGTGTAATGCAATTAGCATAAATCTCAGCATTAAACTGAAGAATGTTCAGAAGTTGGGGTAGGTATTTGCTCTTGCAGGCTGAATCCTTTGACTTGGTGTGCATCAGCAAATGATAGCAGTGACTTCTTGATTTGCAACAGTTCTTCGGTGAGATTTCTGCAGATCGTATTATGCCAGCTGGTATAATGAGTAGGATTTGGGCCACTGCTTATTGCAGGGAAGATGAAAGTATTGTGGACTGATGGTTCATCTTAACCAGAGGATGATGTTTGACATTTTGGACAGGGTGGCATTTTCCCAGAAAGAGCACATCTTCCATTTCAGGGGTGTTGTTAGATGATAATCTTGGTGACACAGAAAATATGTAATTATTTGATCTTTTTGTCACAGTTATGCCAGAAGTGCTGAGATTTTGTTTTTTTAATTACTTCAGTAAACTGTATATGGGTCAACTGTTGAGATTTGTGCGGTAACTATAGACTGTCCCAAATCTGACGTCATATTTATTAAGTAGGACTGGATGTATTCATTGGCCATGATGCCTCAAAACCCAACCCATCTGCAAAGTAACTAAATTGACAGCAGTGTTCCCATGTGCCAAAATGATAAGAATAGAAGCAATACATGAATGGATAATGGATTGATGTTACCTGTGCAGAAATTTATAGGCCTTACATAGGCCTTAAGCCCTATGTAAACTAGTACGAAAATGATTTCATTAAAATCACTAGTATCTGGAGTGTAATCATGTGACATATTTTGTTTCTCTACATCTTAGATTTTTTGGTGAACAGCGCCAAGGCTGATCTAACTTTAAAGGATAAGGACTTGAATACATCCTTGCACTCGGCTAGTAGCAAAGTATGTTTAAAAATAATTGCATCTCTGTGTGTGTGCATATGTGAAAAACCTGTCATGACTTGCATTCCGCATAATATGTGTAATTTTATGCACTTCTGTCATTCTCTTGCTGTTTTCCCCCTAAGTTAACTCTCCACCATTTCTATGATTTTTTTTCCTGAAATTAGGATAGCTGTCTACAGTAGGACCCTAGTATCCACTGAGGATTAGTTCCAAGCTGTCCCGTGGATAATGAAAACCATGGATAAGAGAGAACACAAAAAAATCTCCAAAACTGTTGTTTTGTGACAGTAGCTTGCTTTGTGGCTGCTGAATTATTTATTTAGTTTTTTGCTCTGCCAACCGTGGATAACTGAATCAGTGGATAATGAACCAGTGGATACGGGGGTCCTATTGTATAGCCAAGCATGGCCCTCCAAATGCTATTAGACTACTACTTCCATCAGTCCCAGCCTGCATAGGTAATGGTGAGGGATGCTGGGAGTTGCAGTTCATCAACCTTTGGGGAATAAGGACTGCCTTCCTGTACTCTGGCTCCCGTTTGTTTCGTCATTGTTTATAGCTCTATAATAGTTATGTGGTATCACTTTTATTTTTAAAAAATAGCATTTCTATACACACACACACACACACACACACACACACACACACAGTGGACCCTTATATAACAAACAGTTTGTATAACATAAAATCTGTACAGCATAAAAAATTCCGGAGATAGGGGAAATTTGCTTAACATAATCACCTATGAGGAGAATCTGTACGACATAAAAATGGGATTACTCCATTTTCAATGCATTCCCATGGGAATTTGTATACAGGAAAATTTGCTTAACATAATTTCATTTGGAACGAATTAATTCCTCTATACAAGGTATATCTCCTTTCATGGTCTATATAGCCAGCTCAAGTCCCAACAAAATACAGTGGTACCTCGACATACGAATTTAATCAGTTGCGAATGCATGCTCTTAAGTCAAACTACTCTTAAGTCGGGGTACCTATCTAAAAAATTGAAAAAATAAGTTAAAAAATAAAAAATGGGAAAAAATTGTAAGACGAGCAGACCATGTCTAAAATTTGTAAGGCAGCAGTTAAAATGCCAACAGTTTTCAGCTCGAATTGCTCTTAAGTCAAGTGCTCTTAAGTCAGGGTACCACTGTACAGAATATGTGAAGCTGGGCATTTTAGTCTAGTATACATCAGTTTACGCTTGATTAAACTGCCATGCATCTCTGTTTGGATTCTTATTCACCTAGTTTAGAAATATTATTTTACTGCTCTCTGTTGCCTCTTTGCTTTCTAAGGAAATAATTTGGTAGTTATATGAGAGACAAACATCTCACATATGTAATAAAGGCCTCTTTGCCATGAAAATTACTATTGAAACAAATGGTGTGATTATGCAGCTGAAAAGAAACCTCATAGAAGTAAATGCAATTTTAAATGGAACCAAAATATGTTTTGAATACTGGTAATTATTTTAAAATCATGTCATGTGATAGATCAGGTGTGGGCAAAGCATAGTTTACAGTCCACAAACACATTTTTGTTGTGTGAAGGGAAAAATTTTCAAACAAGAATAAATATTTTTGCAGACTACAAAATGTTTCAATAGCAGAAAGTCCATCCTTTATTATTTATTTGTATTTATTTATTTGTAAGAAGCCTGGGAAGTAGAGAACTCAAGGGTAGGGGATAAAATAGATTATTTTGCCCATGTTTATTTATTCATTTTGGGAGACAGGACGAAAACAGCTCTTGGAGAATTGATCTTCTGCCTGCTTCTCCCCTCCCCTCCCCTCTCCTCACAAACACACATGCCTCAGCCTCCCCCATTGTAACACATTTTTGCTGCTTCTTTATGTAAATCAACCCTCTTCATAGCTGACACTTTTGCTGGATAGGATTAGATTACAGATGACCCTGCAGCAATAACATAAGAGGCTACAACACAGAACTTTGACAATAATCAGATGCCATGTTCAGCAGATGACCGAGTAGGAGACTTATAACAACAGTATCTGTAATTCTGGAAATATCTGTTTTGAAGTGTGAAACATACCATGATGTAAATAAATGGCTTGTACTGTGTAATGTATTACAAATTTATCATTTATCAAACTAATCCCTATATGTTAAATCATTTTCTTTGATCTCTACTTCATAACCTTCTTGCACAAAAATGGCAGTTTAAACAGTGGAAAGAAATAGGAAGTTGATTTTTTTTTAAAGTCAGATTTTTTTCATTCCATGAAGAGTAGAGAACATTCTAATATATTTTTGTCTTCCAGGGACATGAAAAATGTGCCTTGCTGATACTTGACAAAATACAAGAACAGAGCCTTATTAATGCAAAAAACAATGCATTACAAACGTAAGTATTATCAAACAAACATTCTTCTTGTTGCTTTGACTTACATACTGCTAAGGCACTCTGGACGATTTACAACGCAGTTGAGCAAACAACTTAAATTCACCAATTCCATTACTAAGCACTATTAAAGTTTTATGTAATTTATAATTCAACATTGCATAAACCCTGGGTTTTGGCAGGTATGGTAGTTTAGTGTCTAGTGCAGTGGTGGCGAACCTTCGGCACTCCAGATGTTTTGGACCACAACTCCCAGAATTCCAAGCCTGGACTACCAATGGCAAAGGACTGTGGGAATTGTGGTCCAAAACACCTGGAGTGCCGAAGGCTCACCACCACTGGTCTAGTGTCTCTGGAAAAGCAAGTTTATATCTTTTAAGCATACATATATTTTAGTACCTTGCACAGGGCTTGAGCATGTTGTGCATAGCATCCCAGCGGGTCTTTGGAAATACATTCAGCCATCTTGAATCTAGGTGTTGTGTTTTCTAGACCTCTTCATATTGCTGCACAGAATGGTTTGAAGATGGTAGTTGAGGAGTTACTAGCAAAAGGGGCATGTGTACGTGCCATAGATGAAAATGGTAAGTGACAACTATTTATATTGCCATTTCTGCATAATGAGTATCAGTCATAATTTAGCAGGTGTTTGTATTTCTAAAGTGCATTTCGACTAGACCGCACTAATTACTATGCTAATTACAACATTATCATTCTTCAGCTAGAAAATCTGTTTTATTTAATATGGCATCTTTTTTAAAAATCACACATGAAATATACTTGTCTGCTTAATTTTTGTTTTCCATGCATTTTTCATAGATAGTGAATTAAAAATGTTTAGCTTTATAAAAGGAATTGGAAAAAAGGAAGAATATTCTTCTTTCAATACATCATTACATTTTGGCCAGAGTTGGAAAAACACCAATTTGAGCTCAATCCAGCATCTTGAATTCTAAAATGATAGTTTCCAGATTTGGCTATCCAGTATGTGCAGTTATTTACTGCCACCCAGTGGCCTTGCAGGTGTGAAAACGTATGCAATTTCAGGTACCTGTATCTAATTTTGCCTTGAACTTTTTCCACTGCAGCTCATAAACCACTGAATGGTCGGTAAATAAATATGAAAATAGTGGCCATCTATCACCAAAAACACCTTGAAGAGGATGTAATGTGCCCTGTTGGCCAAGAACATGGTGACTTTGGAAGGTGTTTTCAATCTAACAGTCCACATACTTTATGCAAAATGACACTGAAAATGTGCTTTTTAAATCATTTTGGAAAATGATGCTGGTGGCTTCATATTAAAATATTCAAAATGTTCACTTAGATATAAATCAGTTTTGAAGGCATTTTAAAGCTTTAAAATACTTGAGATAAAGAGTAATTAAGCACATAACTAAAGATTGGCTGAGTTGCATCACATGGTGTATACATTTAAAATTATGTATGTAAAATTATTCTATTTAATTATGTCAAATCCTGATCAGTACCCAGTTAACATCACATCTAATACTATGTGCCAGTTGCTATTTTAAATCTATCCAAGAAATTCCCACACATTTCCATGGAAGAGTTTAGCTTGCCCCTTGTATAAGTGTGCAGGGATATGTTTCTTTTAATTTCATGAGGGGGGGCTCACAAAACGTTGAAGTCTGTTTCTGGATTACTTATAATATAGGAAGGGCAAGGATATTTTTCTTCAGTAAAGAAACAACCCACATCTTTCTAGAGACCAAGACATTACTAGGTGCATACGGATGTTGTTTCTGTGGGAAATTCTCTTAAGGAAATAAGCAATTCTGATTTATTGTATTTTTGTACCAGGTTGGTTTTTACTAAAAAAATAAAAATAAAAAAGGCTTTCTTAAAAATTCATTAGAAAGTACCACATACAATTTTATTTCAAAATAAGAGAAGGCAGTCCACTCCCAACCAAAGATCTTTAGAATTATGGATCTCTGAAGATGGAGCAAATCTCTGGGACATTTTCATTCCAGTACTGTCATTGATTTGGGGGAGAGAGACCCTTTTTATCTGCAGCTCCCTGCCTTTATACTGCTTACCAAAAAGCAGTTTGTGATGTAGCACTAGAACAACTGTTTGATATTGAAAGAAAATCAGAAGCTTTCCTGGGTGAGCTCAGGCACAGCAGCATGCCAGAAACAACTATTTTAGTCCCTCTTATTAATTTGATTTTAAGAGCATTTATTTAAAAAAAAAAGCTCCTGAAACTAACATCAATGGACAACTTACTTGATTTTTATAGACTCTTGGTCCATGAAATCAAATAATTAACATGGAGCAATTTCTACCTTCAGTCATGTTTAAGTTAAATGTCTTATGCATTATTCCAAATTAAATGTTACAAAAGAGCATAAGAACAGCCTTGCTGGAACAGGCCACAGCCCATCCAGTCCAGCATTCTGTCTTACACATTGGCTCACCATTTGCTTCAGGGTATTCCCAAGCAGATGTCTTCACATGCTTATGATTCCCTGCAAATGGCATTGAGAGATATCCTGCCTATCTCTCCAACCCAGAGGTTGTCCTTAGGCATCCGTCATGATAGCCATGGATACCCTTGTCCTCCATGAACTTGTCCAAACATTTCTTAAAACTGTCATGGCTGACAGCTGTCACCACTTTTTCTGGCAGGGAGTTCCATAGACCAGTGATCCTCTGGGTGAAAAAGTACTTTCTCTTATTTGTTTGAGATCTAGCACCCAAAAGTTTCACTAGAACACTCTAGTTCTAGTGTTGTGCGATAAGGAAAACAGATTCAAACAATGAAAACTGGAGTTTTTACTCTGGCGAATGTGAAAGTAAAAATGTGGAAACATGCTTTTATGATTTTTATGGAATAGCCAATACTGGCAGGCACCAAAATGCTCACAATCATAATTGGGTCCAAAAAGTGAAAGTATCATAATTTTTAAAAGTTAACTGAGACTTCCTGTAGCTTAACAACAGAACGATAGCAATGTACAGTGATATAAAATGGATGAGGACCTTACTACAGCTGGTACAGAAATGCACTTTGAATTGCTGCCATAGACTACTGGCCCTCGGGTTGGAAAGTACTGAAAAATGTATTAACTTGGTACTATTTTTGAGTATCCAAATACTCCAGTAGATGTCAAACTTTCCACCATTGAAGGAGTCAAAAACCTCAGGTCAATACTGCATTTTCTTTCAGAACATTACCTTTGATTTCAGCTGGGCCTACTCAAAATCCTACTACTTTGTGTAATAAATCACACTAGAACAGGCCCATCAAATTAGATTTCAGTGAGTCAACTGGGACAACCACTTGGGAAGATGGGAAAAGCCAAGAGGCAGTAGTATCTCCTCCTTCCCTTATACTGCCTGAGGTAGCCCTGTGGCAGAGTGACATGGCTACTTCAGGCAGCATAAGTTGATTGACTGACTGACTTGACTGACTGACTGATTGATTGGCACTTATACCCCACCTGACATAGTGGGAACACTCCTCTGGGTGGCCATTACAATAGAATATAAACTCTAACCCTATCCACCAATCCACAATATAATACAGAGACAGTGCACCTCAAACTCCTCAGATAAATGGAGTAGACAAATAATAATAATAATAATAATAATAATAATAATAATAATAATAATAATAATAATTATTTATTTATTTATTTATTTATTTATTTATTTATTTATTTATTTATACAGCTTATATACCGCCCTGTGACCTGAAAGGAACTCCAGGCAGCATAAGTTGTTTACAATAAAAGTACAAACAACAAATTAAAACAACAACTGAAATAAACAATAAAACAAAACGGCTGCAGCAGATGGTGGGACTAAAAAAAAAAATTGAGCCAAACGCCTCCCGGAAGAGAAGGGTTTTCAGCGCCTTCCGGAAGGCAGGCAGGGACTCTGCAAGGCGCACTTGGTAGGTGATTCCATAGGGTTGGGCCAGCCACAGAGAAGGCACGGGTGGAAGTTCTCCGAGCCTCCCTAGGCGTGGCCACATGCAATGTGCGCCCGCGACTCGGACTCTGGGTCCGGCCAGGTTACAATAAACCAAAACCAGAATATAAACTCTAACCAAGACTGGGGTGATGTGCCACCCAACCAGTCTGGCTGCTGCATTTTGGACCCGCTGCAATGAGAGTCAAGGGCAACCCCATGTAGAGCGCGTTGCAATAGTCCAGTCTAGAGATCACCAGCGCCTGGACCATGGTTCTGAGGGAGTCCTCATCCAGGTCCTGGGCAGATGGAAAAAGGCAGCCCTGGACATGGACCTGGGCTTCCAGGTTAATAATAATAATAATAATAATAATAATAATAATAATAATAATAATAATAATAATAATAATAATAATAATAATAATAATAATAATACAGGCCAATAACATGTTTACCAACTATGTATAAACTGCTAACAGGCATCATAGCTGATAGAGTCCAGGATTATTTGGAAGCAAATAACATCATGCCAGTAGAGCAAATAACATCATGCCAGTAGAGCAGAAAGGGAACAAACGGGGAAGCAGAGGCACAAAAGATCAGTTACTCATTGATAAAATGATCCTAGAGAATTGTAAATCCTGGAAAACTAATTTATATATGACTTGGATTGACTATAAAAAAGCCTTTGACTCGGTACTGCATAGTTGGATTAAGTGCCTGAATGCCATTGGAATATGTAAAAGTTTTAGTGCCCTAATTGAAAATGCGACGAAGAATTGGAAAACAGAAATGTTTGTCAGGGACGAAAGCTACGGATTGGTTAGCATTAAACGAGGCATTTTTCAAGGTGACTGTTTGTCACCTCTTCTATTTACTATTGCCCTGATTCCCCTCTCAATAATTTTGCAGAAGACAAATTTAGGGTACAGGAAAATTTCTCATCTATTGTATATGGATGATTTCAAGTTGTATGGAAAATCAGAAATTGAAATACACTCACTGACCAACACAGCCCGAATTTTCAGTACTGATGTTAGTATTGAGTTTGCACTAAACAAATGTGCCACAGTGGCACTGAGAAAAGGAAAATCACTGAGAGTGAAGGAATTGAAATGCCAAATGGACAATCTATTAAGTATCATCAGTCTGAATCCTATAAATATCTGGACATACTGCAATTAGATATCAAGCATGGTCAAATGAAAAATGTGGTCAGTAAAGAATATATCCAAAGGGTTAGAAAAGTATTAAAAAGTAAGCTGAATGGTGGTAACACCATCAAGGCCATTAACAGCTGGGCCATACCGGTCATCAGGGATACCGCTGGCATTGTAAACTGGACTCAGATGGAGCTAGATAGTCTGGATAGGAAGACAAGAAAACTTATGACCATTCACTATGCATTACATCCACGCAGTGATGTTGACAGGCTGTATTTACCTAGAAAATTAGGTGGCAGAGTTCTTCTGCAAGTGAAGCAGACAGTTGAGGAAGAGAAGCATGCATTGGCAGATTATGTAAAAAATAGTACAGAGCCAGCATTATTGGAGGTTAAGAACAGGGAGGTGTTTAAAGTGAAGCAAACAAAGGGTCAATAAAGGAAAACAACACTGCAAATACAAGCTGATAGCTGGCATAATAAAGCACTGCATGGGCAGTTCCTTGAAAAAAATCAAAGGAAAAGTAGATGAGGAAAAGACCTGGCTATGGCTCACCAATAGAACACTAAAAAAAGAGACAGAAGCCCTGGTTTTTGCAGCTCAAGAACAAGCTATCAGAACTAATGCAGTTAAGGCTAGAATAAAAAAAATCAACTGAGTCCCCCACATGTAGACTCTGTAAAGATGCAGATAAAACTATTGACCATATATTGAGCTGTTGCAAGAAAATTGCTCAAACTGATTACAAACAGCGTCATAATGTAGTGGCTCAAATGGTCCACTGGAATTTGTGTCAGAACTATCATCTGCCCGTAGCAAAGAACTGGTGGAATCATAAGCCTGAAAAAGTGACTGGAAAATGAGCTTGCAAAATTATTTTGGGACTTCTGAATACAGACGGACAGGGTTTGGGAGCATAATATCCCAGACATTGTGATTGTGGAGAAGAAAAAACCGTGGATCATTGATGTTGCTATACCAAGTGATAGTAGAGTCACCGAGAAACAACTTGGAAAAAAAAATCACCCGATATCAGGATCTGAAAATAGAACTTCAGAGACTCTGGCATAAACTGGTACAGGTGGTCCCAGTGGTAATTGGCACGCTGGGTGCAGTGCCTAAAGAGCTAAGCAAGTATTTAGAAGAAATTGGAGTTGACAAAGTCACCATCAGTCAGCTGCAGAAAGCCGCCTTACTGGGATCTACTCGCATAATTCTCCAATACATCATGTAGTCCTAAGACCTAAACCAGGCATGTCCAAACTTCGGCCCTCCTGATGTTTTGGACCACAACTCCCAGAATTCTAAGCTTAGATTGCCAATGGCAAAGGACTGTGGGAGTTGCTGTCCAAAACATCTGGAGGGCCGAAGTTTGGTCATGCCTGACCTAAATGCTTGGGAAGCGTTCAACTAGTGATTTGTATTACAAAATCCAGTGTAGTTAGCTGTGTGGTTAAGGAGGAGGAGGAGGAGGAGGAGGAGGAGGAGGAGGAGGAGGAGAAGAAGAAGAATCAAGTGAATAAAACCATCTGATGGCAAACAAAACCTTTGGGTAGCACTGAGCTTAAGTAGATATTCATTGAGGAAGGAGAATATCCTTAAAGGCTTCCCTAAATAGTAAAGTTTTTAACTGCATTTTAAAACTCTGGAAAGGAGGAGGCCTTGCGGATCTCTAAAGGAAGGCCATTCCAAAGGGCAGGGGGCACACTACTGGGAAGGTTTGAGGCCTCCCTTGGTGTCGCCACCGACAGTAACAAAGCCAAGGAACATCAAGTGGAACTGGTGTCCTTCTATAGAAGAGACACTCCAGCAGGTGACGAGGTCCTAAATCATGGATCATGCTAAAACTAACACCTTGAACCTGGCCCAGGACACAGCTGGTCGCCCAAGCTGGCAGGCCAGGACTGGTGATCTATGATAAGAGCCTGACAGTCCCTCTTGGCTTTTCCCATCTTCCTGGCAATCTAAGCTGATGCAAGCGACACTTGCTAGCTGCTCACCTGGGCTGTCCCAACTGCCTTGTTTGGCTGCCACAGAGACAGCACTGTTGGGAAAGACGGCCAAGCAGCCAAGGGCATGCACTCCAGCAGGTACCATTGTGCCCATGTTACACATACGCTGGCACTGCTGCTAATTTATTTGAACAGGTAGTACGCAGGTACTGGGAAGGTGAGGAGAGGTCAATGGGCAGGCAATAGAGGGATGTTGTATCTCTTCCATGCCAGTTGCCCTTCACCTCTAAGCTAGCCTGCTGCCTGCAGGTGCAGTGGAGGACGCTGTCCCACCATCAGTATTAAAGTAAGTTTCTGCTGCCTGTCCCACCGGCTTCTGTGCATGAAATGGGCGAGGGGGAAGGGTGCTGTTTTGTCCTTGGCCACAGGCAGCAAAATATCCTAGGCCGGCCTTGCTTAGCTCTGCAATTTATGCCTTTGCTTAATGGTTGCTTTTTACTTAGGATAGAACTGTAGTGTTTGCATGGCACTTGTATCGTTGCAGCTGTGTTGTGAGGCATCTAAAAAACAAAAAAAGCCCACCTTATTAATAGCTTGAAGCAGCGCAGAAGCATATATTCTGAACCAAGTATGTACAAGAGATAACTACAGCTGGATTTATGCCACGTGCATTTCTCAAAAGTTATTTTTGTGACTAAAGGTGAATCCACCTCTGCTGGTATTCATGCTCTCCTCATAAGCCACTGTTTTACTGACTCATACCCTATATATAGTGGTACCTTGTATAAAGTAATTAATTCGTTCCAAATGAAATTATGTTAAGCAAATTTTCCTTTAAACAATTTCCCATAGGAATGCATTGAAAATTGAGTAATCCCATTTTTATGTTGTACAGATTTTCCCCATAGGCGATTATGTTAAGCAAATTTCCCCTATCTCCGAAACTTTTTATGTTGTACAAATGTTATGTTATACAAGCTGTTTGTTATACAAAGGGTCCACTGTACTGTCTTAATTATAAATGGCACAGTACAGCAAAGGGACTGGATTCATTAAACTAGTTCTGACTAGAAACAGAGAAATACATAAATTGGGCAACAATCTAAGCATAACGGTAAAAAAAATTCAGCATATGATCGGCATGTTACAGTCCATACAAATGAAAGTTTAGCTGCAATCCTGCACTTACTTGAAAGTAAGCTCCATTACACTCAGTCCAGGGAAGACGTTTGGCAAAGGTGCAAATGCGTCTCACTGGGCTTGCCCATTATCTCCTGTGAGTGGAAGAGGAGCAAGGGATATTTCGAGAAAAGATGTCCCCAGGCTATGGAAAGCTTATGGCGGCTGAATCTGGGTCCCTGTCTGGAACAAGTTCATGGCTTCAGCCAGAGGTGAGGCAACATCAGAGGGGTGGCCCTGACCCATGTGTCATTCTAGGTGTGTCTGTCACTCACAATGTCGTCCAGCCACATACAGCAACAGTTCTTCACAAGATACAATATCTAATAATAACATATTTGTTGCACGGAGAAAGAGCCGTCACATTTTGGTGGAAATTAATCTGCTGTGGTTCTGCTTAAGTGTCTGGACCGTGTATAGACTAGGCTGGTGCATTTTTCCTGTCACTGGGAGAGTTATCACATTTACTCTGTATATTCATACATATTGATGTCCCCCTTGATTATTGCACTATTTACTTAAAGGCAAGGTGAAGTGGCAGAATGAATTATCATTGTTTTTAGTAATAACATCAAGATTATTTGCTTTTGAAGGTTTCATTAAAAAAATTTAAATTTCTGAAATGTCCAGTATTTTTCACTGTTCATATACAGTAAGTTGTTCTCACAGCGAGAGTTCCTTGTATGCAAACAGGGGCTAAGGATGTCTCGGTTCATAAAGCCATTTGCCAGTCAGAGAGTACTTACAGGATGTGGGCTACTTATAATTATTTTGTGGAGGCTGTACATTGCCCATTGCTTTGTTTTCATTTTTTTTTGTCATGATCATATTATTGTAAGCCATTGTGTGAACTGTATCCTTTCCCAGCATGTCTTAATTTTTAAAAGTAACACTGCCCTTGCCTGCTGTGGTTGTTGTGACTAAACACAGGCTTCCCAGGCTTGGAACTCATCCAGAGATGTATCTGAGGGATGCTCAGATCTCTTCTTAGTACCCCTAGTACTAACCATTGCTTTGTCTGCATTTATGCCCAGGTCACACACCAGCCCTGGCTTGCGCTCCTAACAAAGACGTGGCTGACTGCCTGGCACTCATTTTGGCTACCATGATGCCTTTTTCTCCTTCCAGTACAGTGACGGCTCTCAACTTCGCTTCTTTTAAAAAAGACAATTTGAGCAGGTCTCCTCTCAGCAATAGCACCAGTACGAGTAGCACCATTAACTCCTACAGTAAACCATTAAGCAATGATGTAGGGACAGAAAATGGATACAATGAAAATGACTCTGATTCTGAAACATTTTGATTTCGGCATTTAATGTTTTTTTTTCCTTTATTGAAATTGGATTTAAATTGCTATTCCCCTTAAAATGACTTGAGTCCCAGTTGACCTACATGTATGACAGGAATCGGTTCAGCAGCAAACTATTTAAAGCTGCAGTCCAGAAGAGTGGACATGGGTGGGATGGGGGAGGCATTGGAAAGCATTCTGTTCTTCTGCCATTTCTAGTTCTGTCATGATTTCTGTAGGTCCTGAAAGCTCCTGTGGAACTCTCTACCTCCTATTTTATGCAGAAAGTGAAAGCTGCCTTTTCCTGCTTTGACAGCACAAAGAAACAGGAACTACGGGGTATATAGTAAGGTGTTAGCTGTAGTATACTGTTAATAGAAAGACCTTCTTCCAGTACCCTGTTCAGAAATCATCACAAGTATTTGGATCTCTTCACTTTGTGTGTTGTCAACTTTAGAGTTATATCATCTCTGTTTTGGGGCATCTTTGTTATACGAACCAAAGGGAAAGCCACAGTTGTTTTTTTCTGGCAAGACCTGCCAGTTCCACCACTTTCTATGAACATCGGAATTTCTAAATTCATGTATTAAGCACTTAAATCCACAAAAGGCACTTTTAAAAAACATCCGCCACACTTTCACTTACCATTTGAAAACATTTCGGACCAAATCTCGCTCGCCTCTATTTGCGTTAAAGAGATTATTATTAAGGCAGATGTGATTGGCCTTGCTTTTCATAGTTTGGCACCAATGTGCATTGTTCATTTGCACTCTACCAGTCAATGGTCTCTAGAAATCTGTGTCGCCTGTGCTAGCAGGCAAAGAACTAATCTCAGAAGGATGAGTTGTAAGTTGATAAAGCTCCTAAATAATTTATGTTTGTCCATTTGAATTGGGGTTTTTTTTTAAAAAAAAACTTCACATTTTCTGGACTGAAATGTGGTTTCTAGCAGGTGTTGTCTAATTTTAAACATCTGCAGTGTATCGGCTATATGTGTTTGCTCCCCTGCAATTACTACTTCTGTGCTAAGATGCACAGCAGATAAAACAGAACTACACACAAAAAGTAAAAGTGCAGCGAACATCTGGAAGTACAGAAGGGCACTGTAGTGAAATGAAAAGGCCTGTTGGCAGATCATTGGCTCATTACACATCTGCATTGTGAATATCTGCTCCTTTTGCCAAAGCTTCTAGGTCAAATGGACCCCGCTCCTCACCTCAGAGAGATGTACGGAAAGAAGAATGAAGCTCTTAGCATTCAAAGGACTAACCAGCTGTTATCACGAGGACCAAAAGGATTCACTTTCTTTAATGGGACTGTACTATTTTTTAAATAATGTAAGTGATCAAAAATCAAATACCTTTTCTAATCTCACATGCACACCGTGTTTTGCATAATTAAGACTTGGCTTTATTATACACTTAAAGACACCCATTTCTAGTAGATACTTTGACAATTGTAACAGATGATGATGTGTTGATCACAATTTATTTTTCCAGACTAGATAATGTTCATACTTTTAACGTTAAACGTGTTTATATTTATTTGAAATGAAAACAAGTGTCCAGAAAAAAATGACCATGGTTTGTTCTGCTCTTTAGTTTCTTTGTGTTTCACTACCAAATAGCTATTTAGGCAAGCCAAGTATGTTGGTTTGACAGAGAAAATGGGCACATGATATAAACTACTGTCTTGGGTTCTTCTACAGCAAGCTGGGTGTAATGTAAGACCAAAGTGTTGTTTGTGCTCAGTTTGGCATGGGGATTGGATATGTCATCCGCATGATTCAACAGCACTCACTGCCAGAGCAGAGGCGAATGTATCTTAAAAAGTCCATGGAAGAGTCATTCCCTCAATAAATAAAATGTGCTTTAACTCTCATAGGGCAAAGGAAGAGGACAACTACCAAGTTGCAAGGCAGCTGTCATTCCTTAATTATTGAAGGCAAAATATTTGTATCGCCTCATCCTCAAGATTTAAAAAACAAAAGAAAGTTTCAAATTTAGATTTCAATCTTGATTCTAACATGAAATGTGTTTTAATCCAGGCGCACTACTAGTTATTTAGAAGACTGCCACCTGAAAAGTAGTAATCACTATCCCCAAATTTCAGCCACTTAACCATTACAGTTTATTTGTGTAAATGGTTTGCACCTGGAAAAAGAAAGAGTTTCCTAAAACCAGCTAAATTCTTAATTTTGGATTATCCCTCTCAGATATGTTGAGATCAACCAGCAAAAACTGATTTAGGAAGGCATATGCTCAAAAAGGCCTTTTCTTTCTTGGAAAAAAGACTGAAGTTAAAAAAAAAAAAAAGAAAAACAGTGCTCCTCCAAGATGTCTATAGCCTTATTCCATGGGGTAAAATATATAGTCACCCCCGCCATTTCGTGGTTCAGGTACTGCGGTCCCACTACATTGCGGGATCGCAGTACCTGCACCTCAGAGCCAGGCAGCGGGGGGCGATCCGGTCGCTCCGCGCCGCCCCCTGCGCTCCTCTGAGAAGCCTCGGACAGGCGCGCAATCGCCGCCCCCAGGCCCCACCCCACCCGCATCCACAGATCGTGGATTTTCATGCATAGCGGGTGGGGTGGGTCCCTAACCCTGTATACTGTATATATTACTGTATACTTCATATATGCCACTGATGCCTTGGAGGGCATAAGGCCTTTTATCTTTATTTTATGATTGTTTATATATATATATATATATATATATATATATATATATATATATATATATATATATATATATATATATATATATAGATATATATAGAGAGATATAGAGAGAGAGAGATATAGAGAGAGAGAGAGAGAGAGAGAGAGAGAGAGAGAGAGAGAGAGAGAGAGAGAGTCAATTTTAACACATACAGATGAAAAATCCCAGATACCAGTTAGAAGAATTAAGTACTCTTCTTTAACCATGTACATGCCTTTTGTCCTGGAGATATTTTACTAAACCAAGATACATCTCGGTACTGTATGACTCAATGTGGTAAATTTATCTCCTCAGCTAGATATTCTAATTTCTTTGGTTTTGTTCCATCAATGATAACATAGCTCCCCATTCTCGTGCTCACTGCTTTTCTTGTCGAAAGGCTGAAGCCAGATTTGTATGTGTGTGTGTAGTTCAGCTGGTGAAAGCAGTCTTCCTTGGCCTGACAGAAGCTTCTCCAACCCTCTGGAAATATCACACAGAAGGTCATGAGACCCTGCTGGACGTGGTCAAATATGATAATGGGAGGAGGGCACAAAATTGAGAATTACCTTATGTAAATAGTAAATAGAATCCTTCCTTTCACAGGAGGCCTTTCCTGTATCCAACTTAGTATCTTAGCACAATTCTTCTCTTTAAATGTGGGGATGTGCTTCATTATCTGTCACATAGTATGCATGTATACTTTACCACTTAGCATAGAAAATGTAATATAAAAAATCCAGCCTTATTAAGTACTGGTTCCTACTAAGATTGTGAGAAAACAGGCAGAGACTCCGGGATGTGCCATAAAATCAACTGCTGCGACTCCAGGATGCATTCACAGGCTTTGAGACTTACCAGCAACCAGCAACGGCCTTTATGGAGAACAATGGCCCCCCAAACAGTGGGAGTTGTGGTCTAAAACATCTGGAGTGCCAAAGGTCGCCAGCACTGCAACAGGAAATGTCCTCCCTGCCTATTTTCCCCTCTCCCTTCCTCACAGGCCAGAGGATGCCAGGGGTAAATGTCAGATGCGCCTGTCATCACTGACACCTGAATAAAACACCAACTACTAGTGCTTCAACCTAGGCCAGTGGTTGCGAAGCTTAGGCACTCCAGATGTTTTGGACCACAACTCCCACAATCCTTTGTCATTGGCAATACAGGCTTGGAATTCTGGGAGTTGTGGTCCAAAACATCTGGAGTGCCGAAGGTTTGCCACCACTGACCTAGGCTCTGCCTCTATTCCACTCCACCTCCATTTCCTTGAGAGGGAGAGGAGAGGACATGGGTTCCTTCAGCTCGTGCTTTCCCAGTATGATTCAGACAGCTCCCCAAGGATCAGCTGAACGTGCGTTTTTTCACTTTTTGAATCTTCCATGCAGACAACACATGAGGATGGGTGGGAAAGTCACACACCAGGCTGTAGAAGCCCTTGGTTTTGTTCTGGCTACCTTCAGAGAGGCAGGGCTTTGGTGAGGAAGCAAAAGGACTGAGAACGCTCTGCTGGTGAGATGAATAATAGTTTTGAACTTTACTCGAAATGAAAGGGGATCAACTTGTCCAAAGAATTTATCAGAAATCTGCCACTTTCCTTTTCAATGGATCCGTGAAGCAAGGATTCTGTATGGTAGACGTCGTAGGGTCAAACCCAGTGGCATCCACCGGACAAAGTGAAGCAGATTCCTCTAAATTGCTTTCAGAGAACCTGGAGTCTCTGAAGGGGCAAGCAGGAAGGAGAAATCCAGCTGTATGAATGAAAAAAATCTACAGTAATTGAATTTTGTATGGCACCCAATAATCTTTTCATATGAGTTGCTATGTAAGGATTTGTACTACACAGCAGTACATTCCTCAACTTAGCATGATGTACTTAAAAGGTTGCCTTTTCTTCAAGGCTGCAGTTATTTGCATATCAGTAAATAAAAGGCACTTCTCAATCCACGTGTTTAGGATTTGGTATGGCGGGGTATAACTTTATTCCAATATTTTATCACCACTCTGTTGGAAAGACAAGGTTTTGAATGAGGCCCTTAAAATATTTTTGATAGTGCATTACTTGTACATTGGGGGAGAACAGTACAATCCGTTAAAAAGAAATGAGATGTTTGCATTTAACCTGCACTCAACAGTTAGAATTGCATTTTAACTGTTCTCTAAATGGCAATACAGCTTTGTAGCAGATAAGGTACTGTATTTAAACTAGATTATGACATTTGGTCTGTTTTGAATGGTTATAGCTTTGTTTGTCAGAGGCTAAGTGCTCTCTTTTGCTCCACTGAGGTCAGCAGGACTTGCTTTCAAGTGAACGTGTTTAGGAGTGAAAAGCATGTCCTGGGTCATGAGTAGTAGTAATGCATGTGTCCTCTCTATATTCACATTTCTGCATCAACAACTTGCATTTTGTTCTTGTGAAACTTTTAACTGCAGGGTTCCAATGCATGGCATTTGCAGTTTGCGGGTTTCTGTTGTTTCAGTTTCAAGATGAAAAAGCTCAGGGGATTTCAATTTATCGCTACTAAAAGGGCACCATGTTATGTTTCGGTACTTCTCACAGCAAACGTCTGCTGTATTTTACTATGAAATATGACAAATGTTTAAACTTTCTTTTTTTGGTCTGCTCTGTTTAGAAACTTAATAACGTAACTAGTTTTGTCATGTAAGAAACCTTTAGAGTGCCTTTTCATAATTGTGAATGCTAGGTATGTATTGTGAATACGTCTTTCTTTAATCTGAGTGATATAGAAGCAATATAACACCTATACATTTTTGTTTCAAAATTTTATTTGAATGTGTTTTTCTTTTTTTCTTTTTTTAAAAACTTCAACTTGTGTTACATTGACAATTAATATGCTAAATTTGTATAGGAATTGTGTATAATTTTTCAAAGTTCTGCAAACACTTTCTTATTACACAAAGGAAATCTTAGGTCAGTGTTATTGGGAAGGGTTTTTTAAAATGGTGACAATCTTGAGTGTGAATAAAATTCTGTGTTTGTAATGCAGTGATATACATATTAAAAAGCCAATATCTGATGTTTTTGTAGTTTTGTCTTCATCTATTATGCTTTTAGCATGTGCAATATATCTTTACAAACCATGGTGATATGAATCTGGTGCCAGTGTTACATTTTGTATGATATATTTGTAATAAACAATATAAAATATTGTTGAGTAGTTTCAGTGAGTTTCTTGCTTTTTTAAAAATTTAATTGAAACTTAATGGCTTAGCAAAGGAGTTAAATGAGATGGTTGTACAAATTGGTTATGAGAGTAATGTTGATCCCAGCCTCAAACTTCTTCAAGCACAATTTTAGTATCTTTTTCAACTACTGAATGCTGTACTAATTGTAGTGGCATATCTTAACTGCAAATGAATACTAAAATACTGCAGATGGATATTTTTACAAATAAATGGTACAAATAAAACTGAGTCTGTTTGGTAGTGTATCTGCATATTTCCTGGTATCTGTATAAACACACATATTAGAAAATTCATAAAAGCAGAAAACACTAGTAAGCAATCTTCATGCTTCAAGCTTATTGAACGACTAATATAAAACACCTTTTAGTAAAAACACAAGATACATGAAGTATAAAGATTATAAGCAGTTGTATTTTTAGCATAAATATGAATTATTTCAGTGAAATTCATATTATGTCACTTTCCATAAAATAACTAATAAAATCTACTTAATTTGATTGATTAAACCTTTCTCTAAGCACTTCTACAGGCAGAAATAAATGAGGAAAATGTTAGAAGTGACTTCATATAGTAGATGAGCAAAAACTGTGTACAGTACTCATTAGTTTTACTTCTGGAGAGAGGGCTGGAAGAATTTCTCAAAATATCTTACTGTTCGCTTCTATGAACTGGATCCCTCCATGCTGGGAAAGGAAAAGAAAAGAACAAGCAAACAGCATTGCAGCACCTGAACAATTTTATCTCAGTGTTATATTCAGTGGATCAAGCTTCACTTCCTCAGGCACAGGTGTGCACATATCTTATATGTCTGTACATACAGCTGTCTTTCCGGAAGCAGGCAAAGACCTTCCTCTTCAGGCAAGCTTTCCCTGAATGAGGGGCTACTTACTATGTGGCTTTATATGGATTACCACACATGATTGCATTGACTGATTTCATAAGAACACCAGTGTTCTCCATGTTAGTTTTCATCCCCCATAATGGATTTTTCTTTTCTTCTCGCTTGCTCTTTGTAGCTCTACTGTTACCCTTTAATGTTCTAAGATGCCTCTTAAAATTCCCTGTTCTTAACTTGAATATGTCTTCAATGTTCCGGACTGTATATTTCCCCTCATTATTGTAAGCCACCTTGGGATCTTTTCCAAGAAGAAACTTGGGGTAAAAATATTCAAAATAAATAAATAAAATATTCCCAAGGGCAGGTGAGGGTACAGATAAGAAGGTGACAACAGTTAACACCGGAATAAGAATACCAAGCTAATAATTACTTCAAATAGTAGATCCCAGCTATGTTAATAAACTAAGCCAAGTGGACTTGGCTGCCAAAGGGCTGCTGAGAGATGTTTTGCAACAGAGGTCAGATGTGAAATCTGGATTCCTCCAGATGCTTTTTATGACAACTCCCATTGAGTTGAGGAGTGGGCAACATGAGAGTAAGCAAATGTTCCTTCCAGCATGGAATTTGCAGTGTCCTGTGTCAGTCAGGTTTTCCTCCAGGATACCCCATCACCAATGGTTTACCCCTCTGTGAGGGTTCCATAACTGGCACTAACGGATCCAACAGTAAAACACTTGATGAGTCTCTTGGTTGCTCAAAATATAATAAACTTTTATTTTCAACAGTCTTAAAACAGTCTCTTTTTTCAACATTGTGTAATATATTAACTTCTAGCCATAACAGAGGGTTATCATTAAACTGTATGAACAGATCTGGACCATCGGGAATATCCTCTATGAAAGGATTGGTGTTTCTCATTTTCGACCCGCCACTCATGGGCTAGTAGTGGGCCCACACACTTGGTCCCGCAACATGGGTGCCTCGTGAACCTTTGGGGTTTCTCCCAACCCCATCCAGGGTGCCCCGTCTCCTCTTTAGTTAGCACCAGGGCATTCATCTGAACAACCTTTTTCAACACCCTAATAGTTACTTTCTTCTTTCTTTCGCTCACTTGCACCCATGCCTCAGATGTTGGTGTTCTCTCCTCGTACACTTGTACCCAGGCTTCAGCTGTAGGTGCCTTTAACTCCCTCACCTGTACCCAAGCCTCAGAGGTCCGTGTGTTTCCCTCACAGACTTGTACCCATGCTTCTAGTGTCTGTGGGCTCACTTGACAGCTCACCTCCCACCACTTCCTTATATACTCTCCCTCGGGTTTATAGCCCCTCCCACATTCTACTGCACCCAGCACATCCTCCTCTGGTCGTCTCACATAAAACCCTGTCCATGTCTTCACTTCTTTCACACTAGCCCCGTGTCCCTTGGCTGCGTCTATCCCCTTTTCCTCTCCCTAATGTTTCCCTTCATTTCCTGTATTTCCTCCTCTTGATTCTGTCCCTTTCTTTGATGTTTCCTCTTCCACAGCCAAGATCTTCACTTCCTCCTCATTTTCTTTATCATGTTCTTTCTCCTCTTTTATATTGTCCCTTGCAGACAGCTCACACTCTTCTCTGTCACACCCTCCACACCCATTATTTCCCCACCACCAACTCAACATTTCACTTGGCACTCTTTCACCACTACACTCTACCACAGATTGTTTCCAAGGCTCCTCCATAGAAGCAATCGCTCGCCTACAGTGGTTCATTCTTTTTCAGGAAGAAAATGGCAAGCTTATCTGTTTCTCCTGTAGTTTCTTTAGCACTTCAGGGACTTCTTGAAATTGCATATAATGGGGATCTTTGTTAAGAGGGCACTTCAGTAAAATTGTCTACAACGAAGGAAAGCTTAACAGGAGATCTTTATTCCTTCCTTTGTTGCTGCCGCTGGTACAAAGACACTGTGGTTTTCTCTACACAACAATGCTGATTTCTGCTGCAGCAAAGCTACTCTACTATTGCAGATACTGTATTATACTTACTGGTACAATGTAGCTCCAGTTTAGGTTTTTAATGTAGCATCTAAAGAAAGCTTCTCCACTATTTGTGGTCCTTACTTTGCAATCTCAGGTCAAATAATCTTAGCCAAACACAAATATTTCCAACTGTATGCATAAAAGAGAGGCAAATAATTATATGAAGAGTCCTTAAGAGGTAAGATAAAATAAATTGCATTTATTTTGATTGTATGTAAGTTTTGTTTATAATTTATAAGCAAGAGATACATCAAATGGTAAAAACGTGTGTGGAAACATGGTTATAACTCTTTCAGTGAAATTTTCTCCCTGAACAGTTTCTTGTTTGTGATATACTGTATTGACAGTAAATAAATGTTTTGCCTTATTCATACATCATATCTAAGGAAATGTTTGGTCTCAATAGTCTATATCAGGGGTCCTCAACATTTACAAACAGCGGGCCGATCCACCACCACCCCAACACTACTGGGGCCGGACCACAGTCCATGGAAAAAGGGGAGCATCTTTGGCCCTCCGATTTGAACTGCCCCACTAAAATAATCATCTGGGTGGTAGGTGGAGGGAGTGGGGGACATGCCTCAGCAATAGAAGCAGCTGCGGTGGGTTGGTTGCTCTTGAAGCAGGGGGTAGGTGGGGGGTCTGCAATTGGTCCCGGGGGCCGGATTTAGGACCCTGTGGGGCCGCATCCGGCCCCCGGGCCTTAGGTTAAGGACCCCTGGTCTATATGGAACTTTATGGAAGCATAAGCATTTTGGATCACAAAAATAAATGGTACATGTGACTCAACTTCTCCTCAGTACAGCCACAACTCTATGGTGGTGTCTGTTATGTGAAGGTCCTATAAATCTTAAAAGAAAAAGTACTGTAGCAGAAAGTTATGGTTATATCCCCCAAAGCATCAGAATCCAGACTAGAGATAAACCCAGCCCAATAAAAAAAAATTGACACAAGGCACCTGTCCTGTTTCTTAACTTCTATCCCAAGTAAACACCACAATATAATCCACTAGATCTCCTGCCCTTTACACTGACATCACTAGTAGTGTAGTAGAGCTGAAATGAAATCCAAGCTGTGTGTGTGTGTGTGTTGTGTCATTCGTGACTCCATGTCCATGGAGTTTTTCTTGGGAGGAATACTGGAATGGTATGCCATTTCTTACTCCAGGCACCTACAACACCTGGTATTCTCTGGTGGTTGCCCATCCAAGTACTAACCAGGACCGACCTTGCTTAGCTTCTGAAATCAGGTGAGATCGGAGGTGCTTATGAGAGTGTTAATGTTTACCAGAAGCAGATTTGCAGAGCACTTATATCCCAGGTCACACTTTACTAGTCCAACCCAAGAGATTTGTGTCAGAAGGACTGTCTTGGATTATTTTGGGGAGAAAGGTGGGCTAGAAATTATTTAAACAAATACTGTAAATAAATATGTTTAATGCTCAGAGGATTTAGTGATAGGTAATGGGGGCTGCCCAGGGGGATCAAAGAGTGGAGCAGGTCACTTGTGTTTACTGGGTGGGGGTGCTAAAGCACCTCAATAGGTTCATAACTGGAAACAAAGGGGGTGTGATACAGCACATAGTTTCAACAACTTTAGCTTCAACCACAACTTTTCACCTGAAAGT
This sequence comes from Phrynocephalus forsythii, assembly GCA_029282475.1. Lineage (NCBI taxonomy): Eukaryota > Metazoa > Chordata > Lepidosauria > Squamata > Agamidae > Phrynocephalus > Phrynocephalus forsythii. Next base: position 25,072,943 of record JAPFRF010000001.1, read on the forward strand.
TTTTCTTTTTGAGAAATTTCGCACCTCATTTAACAGTTTACTTTGTATCAAGTCTCCTGCGGCAGTTAATTTCTGCGGAGACTCCATAAAACAGCAGGGGAGTGAAGATAAGCTCTCCTGCGCGCTTTGACCAATCAGCGCCCCCAGCTATCAATCACTGTCAAATTAATTATGGCCAGATGGGGGCGCATGGCGGGGAGCCCTATTCCATTGAATTGGCTTAGTAGACCACCCCCCTCCAAAAGAACCAAAATGCTTTCCCCAGGCAAATTTGAAACTCTGGCCGCTTTGGGAACCAGGGAGGCGGCTAAGCACTCAGGCAGCTCAGCGGTGGAAATCCACTCTCCCTACCCGACCCACGGCATCACAAACTCAGGGAGAGGCAGCCGAAGGGACCGGCTCCTCTCACCACTCTCTACCCAAGTCTGAGTTCCATACAATTCATGCCTTCTCCCGGCCGTGTATTTCTATGGGGATAGACTATCCCTCTTTCCATTTCAATGTCTCTCTCTATGGAGAGTAGACCGTTCCCCGTTCCCGAATTGAACAAACAGGGCTTCCCCTCTTGCGGAAACCCCTGAAAACCTGACTTCCCCAGTTCCAGGGGTTCCAGCCAAGGAATCTCATTTAACCCTTTCCTGCCCTTTCCCTTAACTCTTTCCTGATCTTTTCTTTCATTCTCCCAACCTTAGAGTTCCAACCAGAGGCACAATTCAGGCAGGATCTCTCCTGAATTGAGGGATTATTTTCTCCCTGCTCTGGCTTGCAAAGAGAATGATTTTCAACAATCATTCCTGGGAATCAGGGGCTTCCCTACCATCTGGGACCTGGTTCCATTGCCCCTATCTAACGTAGACCACAGACTCCTGATGCAAAGGGTGCCACCCTTTTTCCCATCACCCGCTTCTCTCTCTCTCTCTCTCTCTCTCTCTCTTTTTTCCTTCTCTTCTCTTCTCTTCTATCCTTCTTTCTCCTCCCACCCTCTTCTACCCTGGGTGTGCTTAAACATGTTTCCTACCCTATCCTATGGCTTCTCTGGCTATTATCTGGGGCAAAGGGGTTATGACACAGAAGAACAGGCATCATGGTGACACCACAAAGCAAGCTGCATCTTCTGGAAGGAGTCCATTTTCTCAGAAGCTCCTGGCACGTCCACGGCAGATGTTTCCTGGATTACAATCATTCCTTGGCACGTACACCACACCTGTTCGTCACAGCCTGGGGGCTCTCCATTGTCACATCTCTGCACCCACAAAAGACCCATCCAGACACCTCCTGATTATCTCATCAAGCTTTCCTGTCCCCTATTGACTTTGGTATCAGCTTTCCCCAAGCCTCTATTGATTTTCTGATTTCCACAGTTTGCCCAGACCTATGGACAATACCTTGCTTCCCCTTCCTATTGTCTTATCATGATGGCCCAATCAAAGGACTTTCTGGACTCATCAACACCTTAATGGGCATCCGGCTCCAGCCTGCCAGAGACCGCCCAGGACCACCTCTGGCCAACCCCTGGACCACCATGATTGGACCATTTGAAGATCGTCACCCAGCCCATCCCTGGACCGGCACCACCCAGGGAAGGGAGGGGGGGAATCAATAAAAGTTGGGGTTTCTTGGTCGGACATCTTTGTCCGGTTCTTGGCTTGTGTCCACCTACTGTCTTTATTGGGCCAATAAACACAGTATTTTCTCTTAGATTTCTCTCGTGTTGGATGCTTCATTGGGCTTTTGGGATCCAGCGAATCTCAGCAGGGCTAGCCTGTCTGAAATAAAATTTTAACTTTGTTTAAATTCAACAAAACTTAAAAAATACAAAATTGTCAATGTTGGGGGGGGAGTAGATTTTACTTAACATCCTAATGTAGGAGGGGAAAAGCCATTTAATAAAGTGGCAAATATTTAAGTTCACCATATAAACCAGACTAACCTGTTTGAGCTTCATTTCAGAGTAAACTCTACCCACTTCAATTTTTTTAAAAAGGCAGCTCCTACCTACCTCCAAGTTCTCTCCCAGGAACAACACTCCAAGATCAGACTACTTCCACACAAAGCTAGCCCTAACTAAAGGGTGGTTCTGTTTAAAACAAAACAAAACAATATTTACTCCCTAATTTCCACTCTGCATTGTCTGCTCTAGCAACATATATGAGCAGAGACCTTAAGGTTTTATGAAGGGGCAGGAATGAGAGCAACAAGATTAGCAAATTAAAAGCCATATTAAAAAGATTGCCAAAAAGTGGGGATGGGAAAGAATCGCTCTTGAAACCTGCTTTTCCAAACTGCTGGCAGGAATTCCCAGTTTGACACTAACTTGCAGTGATCTTTTTTTAATTAGTGGCCTATCAAGGTATCGCCTGTAGCCTCGTCTTTTATCTTCTTTTACTTTTCTATCCTCCTCCTCTCCGTTCCCTTCCTTCAGTTTTGAAGGGTCTTCTTCCCTCCCCACCTCTTCTTCTCCCCACCCCACTCCCTATGGCTCATGCCGGCCATCTGTTTTTCTGTCTCCTGGAGGGAGGTGCACAACGACACATGGGCTATAAATCACTGCATGCCAGATTATGTTTTGTTGTCCCGGGGTAGGTTTTCTCCTATGCTAAATTGTGGCCGGATGCCTTTAGTCCTTCGTTCTTTTTTTAGTTCATTAGTTCCTTTATTTTATTTTGGCTTGTTTGACTGTTTTAGCTTTGGCCTTTTATTATGTTTCATTTTGTCTTTTTGGGTATTAAATGTAAACCGTCCGGAGTTCCCGTGTGGAAGACGGGCGGCATATCAATAAATAAACAAATGTAAACAAATACCCCCAGAGTCTTAGCCCCCAGGATCTTTAGTATGCTTTACTTGTGTATTTGGCACTTCACCCAGTATTTCATTTCCCCGCTCCTCCGTGGGTCTGAAAAAGTGGACTTAATCCACGGAATTTTACATTGAAATATTAACAGCGAAGTGTTTCAAGGTGCCACGTTTTTTGTGTTTTTTTTTTTTCTCTTTTTTTGTTTCAACTCTTTAGGTTTTTTTGCTTAGCCCTCCTCCTTCTCTTCATCTCTTGCCTTCCCCCATCAAGGATGGCTGGCTGAGGAACCGACCGTCCAGCCCACAACCGGGCCCCACCCGACCTTCCTAACATGGCGGACGGGGCGGGGCGGCCCACGCTTTCTCTTTCCTTCTCTCTCTCGCTTGCTCGCGTTCGCTCCCGCGGACGCCTCCCACCGCGCCGCTCTCTTTCTCGCTCCCGCCTCACAAAAACCAACCAACTCCATTTCCGCTCCAATAAGAATAGGAAGCGCTGACAGGCCCCCTTCCCAACATGGCGGGAGCCGGCGTCCACTGTCGTTCTGTTCCCTTCTTCCCAGGCCCCCCTCCCTCCCTCCCCCCCAAGGCTCCTCCCTTCCCCCGGCGTTGGGTCGGTTCGCTCAAGCGACTGGAGGCGGCCCCGCAGTCGGGCGGCGGCGGCGGTTTCCCCGGCCATGGCGGGGAAGAAGGAGGAGAAGGAGGCGGCGGCGGCGGGTCGGGCGTCCCGGGTGCCCGGGGAAGGAGGAGGAGGAGGAGGAGGAGGGGTCGCCGCCTGGGCGTTGTTGTTGTCCTTCTTTGGGGCGCTGGCGGCGCTGGTTCTCTTGGGCGCCCGGGACGTCTTCTTCCATTACGAGGAGAACCGGTGCAGCATGACCTACATGTTCGAGTACCCCGAGTACCTGGTGAGGAGGAGGAGGAGGAGGAGGAGGAGGGCAGGGAGGGGCTCCCCCCATACGCGCCCCCAGCGCCCCCCCCACACCCCCCCACACGCACACCCACACGCGCACCTCGCCTCTCTCGGGTCGCCCCGGCGGACGGGCTCGGGCTTCCACGAGGGACGGCACGAGACTCCCCCTTTCCCCATGCCTCCCTCCCACCCCCACCCCAAAAAAAGAATTATTAACCCCTCTGTCATTATCCCCTGGTGGTAGTGGGTGGTGGTTGTGGTTGGTTGTGTTGTGTTTGTGTTTGTGTTTGTGGACGCTTCCAATCCCTGCAAGGACCGGGCGTCCCCTCTTTCTCTCTCCACTCTCTCTGTTCCGGAAAAGGTTTATCCCAAAAGCAATAGGAAATTCGCACAAACTTTATCTTGATCTAAGAGACAAGGAATTATCTGCCACTTCTTCTGACACAGCAATAGAAAGAGATGCATCAGGTAGTAATACTGAATGTTTTCTGACTGACTGGGTCTCAACAGAGACTTCTTACCCAGTCACACACACACACACACACACACACACACACACACACACACACACACACACACACACACAGACACACAGAGAGAGAGAAGAGAGAGAGAGAGAGAGAGAGAGAGACCTTCTTGATTCTTTTGGGTGCAGCGAGTCCCCAAAACGACTTGGTCGCTGTTGGAAGTTGTGTGTGTGTGTGTAGGGTTGGAGCCTGAAAATGTAAAGTGGCAACGCCCCTCCCTACCACCCCACTTTTTTTTTGCTTTTTCCTGACCTCTGGAACGGATTAAATGGTTTTTAACACATTCCTGGGGAAAACCGTGCTTATTTATTGGATTTTATATATCCCCGACCTGGAATATGATTTTGTTCTGACACCTTGGGTCCTTTGGGGGGGAGATAGAACTATTGTAAATAAATTAAATAAAACAAATAATTCTGATTGTGGTGGTGCTGCTAGACTAGTGGAGTACAGTAGAGTTTAGCTTTTAAAAAATAACCAGGCAGGTTCTCCTCCTCCTCCTCCAGTCACAAGTTGTGGGGTGCATATACAATACTGTGAATACCTTCGGTCATTATAATATTTGTTAAAATAATTTTAATTGTCCACTTTCTCCACCCCTGTCTCTTCCTGACAGTTTTCCCCACCTTTCAAAAGATAATTGTAGGTGCAACTGTTTGACCTATAGGCTGAAATCATATTGTGTAGCTATATTGATGATCCAGTTATGTGAGTTGCAGGGCTGAGCTAGCACTCATTAACAAGTTGCTGCTTGTACTTCTTGTTACGCATCAACTCACATGGTCAGTATACAATGAGGAATGCAGGTCGCATGTTGTGAACTAGTGGTAGTTCACAGTTGCACTTACACACACTGTAACTCACCCATGACAGGGATGAATAAAGCTTGAGTTTTCCAAACATTTTCTGCTCTACCTGCATCTTCTGGTCATCTTCAGAACAGAAGGTGGCCATCTCAATTTCTCTTGCAACCTTTGTTTTGTTCTAAAATATAAAGGTATAGTAAAATTGATAGTTGCTCAGAATTAACATTGCTTCTGCTATCCAAGTGGTGATCTTGTTTATGGGCACCTCTTTCAGCATCTTGGTGCATCGGATGCTTGACTGAAGAACCAAAGTTTGCTTATCTGTGCTCCTTCGGTTTATTTTTTAATTAATTACAAACATTGTTGGGCTTAGAGGAAATCAACAGTAAAATACAGTAAAGCACCAACACAGATTGCAGCAATAAAAAAACTTTTCAGCCAAATAAATTAGATTTCAGTGTTACAACGCATTTGATGTGTGGGGAAATAAAATGTTTCAACTTGGCACCTAAAGGAAACATGATCCTATGCAAACATTTGTTGGGTAAAGATGTTGCAGTGTTCAGGAGACAGCACAGAAAAAAAGCTCCCTTGCATGTACTTCTATGAAGCATCTCTGCAAAAGCCCTGGAGATGGACCTTATACAGTGACTTTAGCGCATGAATAGACGTGCCATGGGAATAAGCATTCCTTAAAGCAGGCATGCCCAAAGTCAGGCCCAGGGGCCAAATCTGGCCTGTTTTCAAATTTTGAGTGGTCCGTGGCCTCTTCTCCCCACCTGCTCAGCCTGGCATGCATCCCTGCCAGCTGGCCAATTCCCATACTGGATGGAGACGTCAGCTTGCAGTTTTACGGTTTGCCTGCCCTCTCTGCCTCTGTCCATCTCCCCAGCCACCTGCCCAGCCTACCCACCCCTGGCTCCATTGCTGCAGCTTCTTCCCCAAATCCTTGCATATCCTAGAGGCTTGTCCAAAGTCTGGCCCAGGGGCCAAATGTGGCTGAATGGTCGGCCCCACACATTTTCACCTCAACAAACCCAGCCCTCCTTGCAAAAAGTTTGGACACCCCTGCCTTAAAGAATTTGGGTTCCAGGCTGTCAACACACTCCCGGTTTATCATGCACCAGTGTTGGCGAATCTATGGCATGGGTGCCAAAGATGGCACACAGAGCCCTTTCTGTGGGCACACAACATTGCCCCGTCACAGCCATGGCACTTCCCCCTCCGCTCAGAGCACGCCACTGTGCTCCATGCAAAGAGATGGGTCAAGGGAGGGCAGCAGCTTGTGGGCTCGTTTGTAGCCCCAGTTTAATCTCCAGCCATGCCACTCTAGGCATCCCAAAAGGGGCATGGCTGGAGAGTAAACTGGGGCCATGACTGGAGAGTAAACTGGGGCCCCACAAGCAGCCGCCACTCCCCCCCCCCAGCTTTCCCAATGGTGTGGCATTCCATCCCCCTCTCTGCCCAGTGCAGAGAGGCAGATGGGGTGCTACCTTTCTGGAAAGCCAGGATCAAAGAGCAGGTTTTTGAATTTCCCACGGCCACAGCGAGGGTCTCTGCAGAGAGCTGTTTCGAGACCACCGAATTTCTCGCTGTGGCTGCGGGAAATTCGAAAGCCTGCTCTTCGATCCTCACATTCCCAAAGGGTAGCACCCGAAGCAGTTGTAACTGGGGGTACCACTGTATTCAGTTTAAATTGCCATATTGGCACTTTGTGAAAAATAAGTGGATTTTGTATCGCAGTTTGGGCACTTGGTCTCTAAAAAGGTTCACCATCACTGTCATACATCCTGTCCTGAAAGAGAAGCCTTAAGAAGTTTGTTTCACTTTTGTGCTAGTTTCTTTTCAGTGTGATACTCGTGTTATCTCTCAATGATTTTTTTAAATGAATCAAGAACTGTGAACGTTGCGGCTCCACTCAGGCCACTCTGGTCCTATGCTGCTTCCTCATGAAGCACATTTCAATCCTATTTGCTTTTTTTAGTTTTTTTTTTTTTATTAGGGGAGACGAGGGGCATTCTGGTTTGGGCTGGGTTTATATCATTAAACAAAGCAAACTCTTCTTATTCCCCTCCTTCAACTTCAAGGGCTCCCCTGGGTTTTCAGATAAATACAGCAGCATAATTCCATTCAGCCACCCCATTCACTGTATCATTCGGGCTGTGTGTTCATCAGGCAGTCTGGATAGTTAGGTGTTTGGCTGTGTCGTGCGAGGTTGGTGCTTCAGTTCTCCATTGTCCGTCCCCAGGAGAAAAGCCAGCTTGTGTCGGTTTTGTTAAGGTGTACAGGGGGGAAGTGGAAGACAGCAGAAAAGACCCATGTGGCTTCACAAGAAAAAAATGCAGACAGAGAATCTGAAAACAAAAAAGGACACATAGAGAAAGTGGAAGGAAGGGCAGGCCACAAAGGAAGAGTACAGATAGGTAGCAAAGAATTGCAGAGGTAGCCTTAGGAAGGCAAAAACGAAAGATGAGCAGAAGATGGCAAAAGAGGCTAAAAGAAACAAAGAAGTATTCTTCAGATACATGTGTTGCAAAATAGCGACAAAAGAAATGGTGCTTTAGCTACTCAGTGGGGATGGGGAAACGATAACAGATGGCAGGGAAAAGGCAGAAGCGCTCATTTCCTATTTTAGCTTGGACTTTTCCCCCAAAAGACAGTCTCTGACCCTCCAGTACAAGTGGAGGAGACAGGGTAGTAGCTTGAGATTAATAAAAAAATTAGTCTAGGAATACGGTATTACTGTACTTTGTATGAGTTTAAATCTCCAGGGCCTGGTGAATTGAAAAGTACTGTATTGAAGTAACTGGCTAAAGAACTGTCAAAATCACTGTCTTTTTTTTTTTAATTCATGGAGGATGGGAGAGAAGGCCTAGAGAAGTTCCTCCAGATTTCCTGGGCAGGTTCACCTTGGGAAAAACATTCAGACTTTTTACAGAGTTAAGACTTGCGTAAGTGTTTTAGCCCACAGGAGTTATATATGGCTCAGCCTCTATGGCTCAGGTTAGAAGGTCATTTCAGGCACAGCGATGGGCCTTTGAGATACAGTACTAATCATCAAGAAGCTGCACACGATACTGATGCAGAATGTCCCACTTTAATCAGTCTCATTTTATTTTTATTTATTTTGAGTATTTTTTACCTCGTCTTTCTCCTTGGAAAAGGACCCAAGGTGGCATACAGTAATGAGGGACAATATACAGTCCTATACAATTAAGACATGTGCAAGTTTGAGAACAGGGAATTGAGGGACGTCTTACAGCATTAATAGACAACATTAGAGCTACAAGAGAACACAAGCAGTTAAAGAGAGAGTAAAAATTCCATGTACTCATGCACGGTAGACCATCCAAAAGTTATTAGGGATGAAGATTAACATTGACCACATAGCGTCTATGCAACCACACAAGGGGGGGGGATATAAATGCAAGTTATAAGTAGTAATAAACAAAGTCTATGTAATCATATATGGTAGATTCATATAAAAGACACATAATAGGTAGCCCATAATTCAGGGAAAGCTTGCCTGAAGAGAAAGGTCTTTGCATGTTTCTGGAAAAACAGCAGGGATGTCTCTCTAAAGTATAGGGTACACAAGGCGAGTAGAGGTGTCACACAAGCAGAAAAATGCCACTTGAAAATAAATTAAAATTATATTCTCCTGTCACACCTTGCATGGGGTTTGAAATCTACAGGAGAGGCTCTTTCCTTATTCCTCTACTACAAAGAAGCTCCCTTAAGGCGAACACAAAGAGAAGACCCACTTCCAGGCTTTGGACATTACTACTGGGGGCAGACTAAGAAGGTCTCTTCCTTGCAATCCTTCCATCAACAGTAAACACTTTTTATTTTTTCAGGCCTCTGGCAACGGATGGATTGCCAAAGAAAACAGCCATGTTTTAATTTAAAGTGGTACTGTACGGGCATTTTAAAAATGTATTTTAAGATGTTTTCATTTTAATTATATTTTTAATATTACTGTTTTGCATAAGTGAAATTGTGTTCTAACTATGCTGTAAGTTGCCACGAGCCTCAGTCTTTGGGGGAAGGGAGCTTATGAAAGTGAGCAGGCAGGCAGGCAGACTTTTAGAAAAAGTAATGTGACTTTTTAGTAGAAGCAAAATCCATGTATTTGGATTTCTGTTCTGCTCTTTAAGCAGTTAATAAACATCAGCATTCATCATCCAAATACATGACCAAAGAACATAATTGTGCTTGGAACATCACCTGTATGTGTCTAGCGTGTATAAAGGTAAAAAGGTAAAGGTTTCCCCCGCACATGCTTGCTAGTCGTGTCCGACCCTCATGAGCGGTGCTCATCTCCGTATTCAAGCCAAAGAGCCAGTGTTGTGCAAGTCCATGGCCACGCGGCCAGCATGGCTGCAAGGAAGCACTGTTTTACCTTCCTGTTTTTACAGCTGTATCTGTTTATCTACTTGCATTTACATGCTTTTGAACTGCTAGGTTGGCAGCACTTAGAACATCACCTGTATGTGTCTAGTGTGTATAATATGCCCCTAAATTTTGATTATTTCTGTGATAGCAGAGGTAATTGGCAAGAATGCTGAATAGGTGTTCAGCTGGAAGCAAGGACTCCTTTCTTTACTGGAATGCGTGAAGCTATGTTTCCAGTGATATGTTTCAGAGATGTTTGCTTATGTGACATTGGCATTGATTTGGAACAAGAACGAGGATTAATATAGAATTCATGTGGAACATCTGTTACATCTGTTCAAAGCTCTACCATGTCGGACTTGGGAGCACATTGAACTCCTTCCCCTGCCTCAGTCTGCCTGAGCTGTAGCTGTCATTCAAGATTTCTTCACCGTGTATAGATTTTCTGAAGTTCAGCTGCTGTATGGGAAGCATGGTCAGGTCTTTTCAGTTGTGACACAGCAACGTATTTCACTGTTAACTCTTTAATATCCGACAATGGCTTGTTTATGTTTCCAAAATTAAACTTTCCAAAATTTTATGTTTCCCAACTAAGTATACAGGTCCTTAGTTGTAAAGCTGGATGGGCAACTTCTGTTGAGAGGGCCACAGTCACGCTCACTAAATCTACCCAGAGCCACATCCTACTCCTATCTATCGCTGCCTTCTTTTTGTGGCGATGCAGTGGCACCTCCACGCAGACAGGTTCACTTTAAAACAAAGTGCATAGGGTGTGATTCAGATTTTAAACAAAAACAGGCAGACCTTGTTTAAAAATTAAAAGCCAACTATTATCGGTGCCTTCCCTAACCTATTATGGGTATCCTTCAGGGTGGAATCAAATATTTATTATTTATAGTGTTAAGAGTCGCATCACGTTTTGCTTTTGCTGCTTTCCTAAAAGATGAAAAAATGGTTTTGAGAATGCCATTCTTTTTCTTTTGATTGTAGACTGTGCATATTAAACAACATGGTACAATCTCAAAGACAGATTTGCCTGTTTTATGGCTAGTCATGAAAAAGGAAATAATATGTAATTATGTTAATAGTGTTCCAGGACTAAACCTGCTCAGCATATTCCACCACCACCCCGCCCCAGAAAATTTGCAATTGTATCTTTCATTCTCCTTTTGTTTCCTTGTTGTTTTGAAGTTAAGGGTTCAGGAAAAACTTCCTTTATTTACAGATATATAAGACCAGTATTTCACATCTTAAGAACAAACATCTTTCAGGGTAGCTAGTAGCAAGTGTAACTGCACTATTTTATCAGTTACAGTGAACTGAAAGTAGTACATCTTGCTTTTGTTTAAAAGTACAATAAATGTGCAATTCTCATGCTGCCCAATATGTGTTTTACAGATGACATACAGATGACACTGACTGGTGACAGGGAAGTAAATATGTAATTGATTCAATTTTGTCTTTCATGACATTTTTCCATTAAGATATAAATCAAATTTCATTTCTAGTATTCCCTGATGCTCATTTCTCCCTGCAACAGCTGTAGGTCTCTAGTACTACGCCCCTCCTCCTGCATGCAGATGGTTGAAACCGGTTGTGATCCTAGATTTCCTAAATTAGAAACAAACACATATTTCTACTGTTCAAGTGGAGTTCTTTTTGGATTAATCGATGGTATCAAATCAGTTGAATATTGGGTTGTTGGGAAGAAGCAATAGACAGCATTGCGAAATGGCTGTGATGGTAGTCATCCATTAAGGAACTGGCTACTGTATTGGATGAAGCCAGTCAGAACACTCCCTAGAAAAAGGTAGTGGCTTTAAATTGAACCATCCAAAATCTTGCCTTTGAGACCAGAGTTCAAGTTAGTGACTGTTACTGCATGCTATGAAATGAAGAGTCTGAACTGCAGCCAGATGGATGGATGGATGGATGGATGGATGGATGGATGGATGGATGGATGGATCTAGATCAGGGGTCCTCAACCTAAGGCCCTGGGGCCGGATGCGGCCCCCAAGGTCCTGAATCCGGCCCCTGGGACCAATTGCAACCCCACCATCTACCCCGTTTTGTGAACAAGCCGGCCTCTGCAGCTGCTTTTGGATTGTGATCCGGCCCCCAGTGGTGTCTGGGTGGTGGTGGACCGGCCCGCTGTTTGAAAACTTTGAGGACCCCTGATCTAGATAGATCTGGATAGATATGTAGGTAGTGTGCTCATAATGGTGACGTGTACGAGTATATGCTCATAAACCCAGATTTTACCTATATGTAGTAGCATCATAACCAGAGACAAGAAAAACTAGCTGCTATCAGTTGTTAACTTTCCTTTCCTTTTGTCAGGTTCAGGGATCCCAGGGCTTTAACCTCTTCCTCTGCTTTGCCCCACAGAAGCCTAACTGAGCAAAGACCTCCTTAAAGTTGCTGGGTGTAACAACCACGGCATTAAAGTTTGTGATTTAAACAACGCACCATTTTGTTTTTTCCCATCAATACACATATATTTATCTGTGTTACAGAAAATTCAACTGCCGAGGAAAATATCCAGACGTTATCCCGCCTATGAGCTATATCTCTACGGTGAAGGAAATTATGCAGAGGAAAATAGAAAGCAGCCATTAAGAGGGATTCCTATTCTTTTTCTTCCTGGCAATGCTGGTAGTTATAAGCAAGGTAGGCTATGCTATGATGTATTACTGATATTGTTACCTGTGGTGAATCAGAAAAAAAAATTGGATTTATGTTGGAGAACTAGAAGGAGGAGTAGGTGATCTGGTAAGTTCTTTCACACAAGGATGTATCCTCCTGCACATTTAATTCACGTTTAACCATGAACATGGTTTCTCGTTTTCTGTACTGATCCTTTCGTATCATTATTAATATGATCTATTTATTATTTAGTTATTTAAACTAGATGTTATCCCACCTTTCCCCGTAAAAGTAACACAAGGCAGCTGACATCATTAGAAAGAGAACAATATGGATCGTAAAATGAATCTTCTAGTGAGATCTTCTAATCTTCATAGTTCTGAGAACTTTTAAGAGACATATGTGGGCAAGAAAGAATGTGTGAATTAAAAAAGGGCTGTGGATCACTCCCCTTGGAAAGGGATTTTTGAAAGGTGTTAAGATGATCAGTATTAAGCCTTGGAGGTGTTAGCCAGTTAAGCCAGGAATCCAGAGTATTAATTTATTTATGGTGTGTTTATGCTACTTCTCTCTCAATAAAGGGATTCAAGGTAGCTTGACATGTAAAGCTTTGTTAGAATATTTCTGGTGAGATTGTGAGATTTGGCATCCTAAAGCAGTTTAGCCCATATCTTAGATATGGGTTAATACAAAAACCACACTGTCCCCAATTTGTTCAGATGATACATATGTGTACAGTGAATTCCTGAAATATATTCATTTGTCAACCTTATGGTGAATTATGCTGACTGTTTAAACCAGGGGTCCTCAACCTAAGGCCCCAGGGCTGGATGAGGCCCCCCAAGGTCCTGAACCCGGCCCCTGGGACCAATTGCAACCCCCCCCACCTACCCCCTGTTTTGTGAGCAAGCCAGCCTCCACAGCTGCTTTTGGACTGGGATCCGGCCCCCAGTGGTGTCTGGGTGGTGGTGGACCGGCCCGCTGGTTGAAAACTTTGAGGACCCCTGGTTTAAACTATGGATGTGTGTCCAGCACTCCCCAAATACCTATTGATTCAATATGTTTGCAGTAGTGTGACTTACTATGCTAACTAACATGAATTTAGCCATTATATTATCATATCCTTAATCATTTACTCTTGGATAATGAACCTCTTGACTCAAGATTCTTGTCTAACACCTTTTCCGGCTAATGATTTGACTTTTCAGCATATGCCCCTCCAAGAAGACAGTTTCCCCACACCTTCTGATATAAATGGCCAGCTCCCCACCCCATCCCCATTTTCAATCTCTGGGTTGTTTGTTTTTAACAGGGATTTAAAATGTGACCGCTGTCCCCTTGTCTCCATGGAAACATGTGCTTGGAAGCCAGAAGCCACATTAAGAAGCTCACTGCATTTCACCAGGGCGCTATGGAAAGAAATGGATATGAATGGCATTTGAGAATGTTATTGATCTGCAGTAGATAAACATCTTTCTGCATTTCCATGCTTAGTTAACATTCCAGGTGCAGACCCCACCACATTTCAAGGGCTATTCTAAGATTCTTTTATGAAAAGAGTATGGCTGTTTAAAAATAATAGCTTGCAATTTGTGCTGGACCAAGATTGTTATAGCCTGGAATTTGGTAACACCAGATTGCAGTGAGTTGCGTACTGGAGCCATTTTCAATTATACGTCTGCATATAGCTTATACACATTATATCACACATTACTCATTATTACGTGTTTTCCCCCCAGTGCGTTCACTTGGGTCAATAGCACTCAGAAAAGCAGAAGATGTTGACTTTAAGTTCCATTTTGATGTCTTCAGTGTCAACTTCAACGAGGAACTAGTTGCACTTTACGGAGGAAGCCTCCAAAGGCAGACCAGATTTGTACATGAGTGTATTAAAGTAATTCTTAAGTTGTATAAGGTAGGTGAGAGGAACTGCACCGATTTGTTTTATTCACATGGATCCTCAGCTATGTCTTTCGTGATAGGTGTGAAAAGAAACTTCCTGTTGCCTCTGTGCTTTCCTACGAAGCTTTAACGTTTAATGGGTTGGCCAATTGCATCATAGGTAAATAAATTTCAGCATATTTTAGTATAGGGTTTGCAATGTGCTCTGCCAGTTGCATGCCCTAATGGTGGTCTCATTCTCATTCTGTGGATCTGGATGTAGTCAAAGTGGAACTGCCCATGCAGAAGAGGAAAGGTCAGCGGGTTGTATTGTGGAAATACAATAGATATTTAGGGGTGAGACTCTGGAAGAGAACAGCCAAGAACCGGGTGAAGCCCAAGTATGCTCAGCAGGCACAGAATGCTTGCTGGTTGTTTGGTGGGAACAGAAAACCGAGACTAAAGGAATGGATTAGAGCACTTTGAGAGAAGTTGAAACTTTGTATAGGAGTATTCGCTGTAGCATTGGTTTGTTCCAAATTCCACTTGTCTATTTGTTACCTTTCTGGTTAGCATCTTCAGATGTTAGTGCCATTCATGTCTGATGGTCAATTTCAAATATAATCTAGTTTTGTGAGAGGTAGCCATGTTAGTCTGTGCAAGAATTCCAGGCAAAACACAAAACAAAACAAAATTAAAGACAAAAACATGTGGCACCTTAAAGACTATTATATTTAATGTAAGCTTTCGTGGACACGTCCACTTTTTCAGACATATAGCAGCAGAATGAGGTGTACAATTAATATACAACGGAATATAAATTACATACTAAATGTTCAATGGCTGTTGTACAATTAATATGCAATGGAATATGTTACATACCAAATGTTCATTGACTATTGGATGAGTCACTGCATTTGATGCAGTGATTTGGCTGTATTGTTTACGCCTTTGTAGTGAAGATTCCTCAAGAGACTGAAAACAATATAATCTAGCATTTCCTTTTAAGAATTAAAGTTTTGATTATTGCTGTTATAATCGGCAAATATTTCATCCTGGGGAATATTCACTGTTGGACTTCCACTAGTGGAACAGAAGAATTGGTGGCAATTGTAGATTTCCTTGTGTGCTCCCTAGAACAGGTTTTGGAGGACTGAGAAACCCTCAAGAGGGGTGCAGTGAGCTTGAGTAGGGAGGGGAAAAGGAATTTTTGATCCAGTAGTGCTGAATTCAATTTAGAATTAGGAATGCCCTTTTGATTCCAGTGGACTTTCTAAATAATTGTACAGTGGTACCTCGTATAAAGGAATTAATTCATTCCAAATGAAATTCTGTTAAGCAAATTTTCCTTTATATAAATTTCCCATAGGAATGCATTGAAAACAGTAATCCCTAATTGTGACCATTTTTATGTTGTACGGATTTGCCCCATAGGCAATTTTGTTAAGCAAATTTCCCCTATATCTGGAATTTTTTATGTTATACAAAGATTTTATGTTATACAAACCGTTTGTTATACGAGGGTCCACTGTACTTGAATTGCATCCCTAATCTATTCTGTTTTGACAACTTAAATGCCACCCAGAGACCTTTGTGTATTTATTTATATTTATTTATTCTTGTATTTATATCCCGCTTATCTACTACATGTATGTATGAATGAATGAATGAATGAATGAATGAATGAATGAATAAATAAATAAATAAATGGTTTTTTTCATAAACAATGTCAGAACTATTAAAATCAAAAAAACATATAAAATTCTCCTGCATCCCGTTTGCATTTGATACATACTCAATGTGTTTAATGGCAAATATTTGTCTTTTTTTTTTTTTTAAAGGACCAAGCCTTTGCTCCACGTAGTGTTGCAATAGTAGGCCATTCCATGTATGTATTGTTGCAAGAGCCCTGCTAAATAAATAAATAAATAAATAAACTCCTTAATGTCCTCATTACTCAGAATCCAATGTAAATCAAAAGCCGAATGCATTCTGGATCAATACCTGCTATTTGATTCTTCTCAAATATCAAATGTCTTTTGGATGTACATGGCTGTGTATTCATTGCTCCACGTATTTTTGCAATAGATTGTATTTTAATGGTCAGCAGGAAGCACTAGCCCTGTGCTGACTCTTAAACATTTTAAGGCTGAACTTGACTTGATGTCCTCTTACTCAAAACATCTCAGCGCTTGCAAAGCCACTGTCAAGAATGTGTCTCTGTGCCCCCTGACTGTTTGACCGTCATCCATTCATGATTTTGGAAAAGACATGGCTGTTGTATTCATTTCCCTTTATTTTCCTGCACCGTGTTTCTGATTGTATTTTAAGGTCAGCAGGAAGCACTACAATGTGCTGTTCTGGTACACCTACCCCATGAATTCTGAAAACCATGGATAAAGCAAACATTATAAATGGTACATGGTAAAAAAAAAAAAAGGGGCTCTGGATGGAGCCACAGTTCCATCCAGAGACCATGTTATGTATTCTTCACTAACAAGTACAGTGGACCATCATATAACAAACTGTTTGTATAACATAAAATCTGTACAACATAAAAAATTTCAGAGATAGGTGAAATTTGCTTAACAGAATCATCTATGGGGCAAATCTGTACAACATAAAAACATTTGCGATTAGGGATTAAACTGTTTTCAATGCATTCCTATAGGGAATTTGTACAAAGGGAAATTTGCTTAACATAATTTCATTTGGAACAAATTAATTCTTTTATACAAGGTACCACTGTACTGTATTCATAGTACAGCCTCTGATGCCTCTAGTAGTGTCTGGTTCTGCAATATATGTGAAAATAATTTTTTTCTGGATTGTTTTCTTTTTGTATTTTTAATATTTTCAGGTTTTGGATAAATGAAACCATGGATATTGATTCCACAGCTATGGGTAGTCAGACTAGATACACAATGCTTGCAGTGCCTTTATCTGAGGCTAGAGAAGAGATAATAGTAGATGGAAAAAATCAAAAGTCTTTACAAGCTGTCCTTTAGCCTTCTGGGAACTGTTCATCACAGATGACTCTAATGTGTGTTTCCATGGCTGGCAGAACTATCTGTTGTCAGTACTGTGCCTCCATTTTAGTTTGGAGAAAGTGTTTTATGTGACATGTTATCTTTTTAAGTTTAAGTTCTGCTCTTCCCCAAAACCCCAGAATGACGTGAGCTCACAATGTGAACAAAACCCTGAGGCGACAGAGCAGGCTGACCATGGGTTGGGCATCCCAATGCTTGCATATCCTTTCAAGCCTTGTGCGGAGCTAACGAGGATCCCACTGTGAGATCAGTGGCAAGAGTTGTTAATTAGGTCTTCAGTGGATAGAGCCCGTTGTTTCATCCAGTTATACGTGGGTGCTGTATTTAGTCTGTTCTCCCACGTCTTGGGCTGTGCTTTGACAGAACTGGAACGCCAAGAGAAGACTGTTCAGTATCATGAATATCAATCCTAACAAAATGACTTGCAGCATTCTAAATGCAGACCTTGTCGGGTGAAACAGAACAGTACAAAGGAAAATGAAATAATTTGGAAATGGTGCCAATTGAAAGTTTTTCTGATTTTTTTTTTAAGAACCATTTTCCTCTCTGGCCCAAATATTTTTTAACTAAAACCACCACTCATTTAGATAACCCTGCATATGCTGTCTACACAAGCCTTTTTTTTAAAAAAAAGTGTGGTTAAAGGAATACATAGCATCAATCACTGTTAGAGTGAATTTAGCTCTAGCATGTAACCATTATGTCGCATTAGTTCAAAAGTAATAGACATGCTAACTGCCAAAGCAGGAGTCTGCAAACTTGTTTCCCTCGTTAACCATGAATTGAATTCTGGAAATCAGAATCGGGGCAGCAGTACTAAGGAGATGCATCTGTAGCATTTTTGACAACTGCAACTCCAAAAGACAAGCTGTCTCCAAAGTTGGAGTCCCTTACATGTCCCTAAGTCTCTTCTCTTAAAAAAAAAGTTATTGTGTTTCCCCCAAAATATGAAGAATAGCATATGGATTGTGTTTAAATGTCGGTAGTTGTCATTTAAAATGCAGATACAGTGGTACCTTGTATAAAGGAATGAACTCATACTAAATGAAATTATGTTAAGCAAATTTTCCTTTATACAAATTTCCCATAGGAATGCATTGAAGACAGAGTAATCCCTAATCACGACCATTTTTATGTTGTACAGATTCGCCCCATAGGCGATTCTATTAAGCGAATTTCCCCTATCTCCGGATTTTTATGATGTACAGATTTTATGTTATACAAACCGTTTGTCATATAAGGGTCCACTGTACTTATGTGTTTGCAGCTTCAGAACCTCAGTTGGGGTGTAGTGGCTATATTGTAAACCTGAATGCATTTGCTTATATTACTGTTAGTTTTAATAAATCTGCAAAGGCCACTGTTTGTTAATAGGCTGATCCGCATGTTAATTGCTTCTGGTGTTGTAGATGGGGTGGGAGGGATAGAAGAACATGGTTTGGACAACTATCTGACAGATCCTTTGATTTGTATTCCTGCACTGATTGGGTGGTTGTTGTACTTGATGTCCTTGTAGGCCCCTCGCAACTTCCCTATTCAATGATTCTAAGGGCGTTTATACATGACCCCTAAGCTCCGCCGCAAATGGCTGCAAGGTCCGGACCTTAAAAATGTTTACCCACCAGCTCCGGACTTTGCAGACAATTAAGTGTGACCCTGCCCACTTTAGCGTGACCCAGAGCAATTTTCTTGTACCTGCTTTTTGGATGTGACAAATATTTGATCCGGTGTAAGGATAGTGAGTGTGGGGCTCTCCAGGCTTCTGTTTGTTCTTTTTTTGCGCCCCGCTCCTTTAAGAGATCTGAATGCTGCCTGGAACAAAAGGAGGTAAACAGGCATGCTTTTCTTTCTTTTTTCTCCCTCCCTCAGGCAGCCAGCAACCAGGAAGTGCGGAGGGGGGTGGGGACAGAGGAAGAGCGAGGAACCCCTAAGATCTCTGGTCCAAATTTAAGTGGCCAGCGGATCTTTGGGGTCGTGTAAAAAGGCCCTAAGATTCTCACACACAGTCAGATCACTGTCCATGATTAATTTACTGTATAGGTTTCATCAATAGTGAGATTTGAATTGTTCACACTTCTTCTGAGTGCGGCAGGAGAACGACTGTTCTGTGTGCTGGCCATGCAGAATGCCGTGTCCGAATCAGCTCTGATATTTGAGGATCAGTTGTGTTTTGACTCCTTTGAGTTAGCTTGCCTCCCCCTCCATTATATATCCATCTCAGTCACTATTTCATACCAGCTGTATCATACATAAAACAATCTAACACTGGCTTATGAGACATAGGGAACTGGCTCGCCTTTGGGGATGGAGGGGGAGAGATCCTATGTAATTTAAGAATGGAAATAGGATGTGAAAACAATTGTGCTGAATCCGTTCCTGATACAGAACCGATCTCTAAAGTGAAATTCCTCCCTCAGATTTTTATGCAGTGGTAAATGACAACTGGATTCGGAAGGCTCAAGAACTAAAGAATCTAACCACTCTTTCTGTGGCTGGAGGATTTCGGGATTATCAAGTTCGTTCAGGACTGGCTTTTCTACCCAGATCAAGTCATCAAAGCACTGCCTTATCTGTCGTGGTAAAATAAATTTTTATTATTTAAAATTGGTTTGTAGCTTTTTGTCAAGTCTTGACATAGTCTTGATGATATTCTTGAATGGTACAACCCTTTTCTGGAATCTGTCGCAACTCAGTTGTTAAAAGTTAAATTCTACTAGAGTGAGCTTCTAGTTCCAACAAAGCAAGTGACATTTGTTTCCAAACATGCGCAGGGTTTCTTTAATCTCAAAAGATTAGAGTATTATCTTGCTTGTGCCTAGTTTATCTGGGGTGTTATATCAAAAATCCATGTCTGTATGGCTGAGCAGAGAACTGCTCTGCAAAGAACTGTTTTACTTACTTCACAACGAGAAGACCACACTTCAGCTATTGTTTTCAGACAGCAACTCATCGTGCACTATGACAAAGAAATTTTGAAACAAAAGCATGTCTTTCTAAATTGGTTTCGGTTAAGACCCATTAGATTGAAGGTTTTGGTTTTTTAAGCTGACAGTTCTACACAGCTGGCAAAATCCTGTTGGCGTTCATTTATTACAGCAATAACCCAGATCAGGTGCTGGAGATATTTAAACAAATGGAAAATACACCCCCCCTGCGCACACCCCCCTCTCTTTCTGTTTCCAAATCTCTTAACGAGTCATACTTGCCCTGGACCAGGGGCAGATCTGCTGTGAAACCAATGAAGTTTAAAAGTTTTAAAAATCATTTGAAGAAGGTAACGATGGTTACCCAGGCATTGTTGCTGGTTGTGAAGTCCCCCTCCCCAATAATAGTTCCAAGCTTCAGGCCCCCCCAAAATTAGGTCACGCTGCCCTGAGTAAGTCTTTGAAAGCCTCCCCCCCCCCAAAAAAAGCTGGATTGCTGCCAGTCGGAATTCCCGCGGTAGCAATTTGATACCTTGAAAGGTTCTCCTTCCGGAGGCTCCCAAAGGCTACTCCAAAGTAACAGGGAGTCTTTGGGACCATCGTAATCTGAAAGCAGGGAGAAGGTAGCTTTCCATTACTTGAATTAAATATTGACTCTGGTTACACCATTGTAAATGTATGTGACGTTATCTTGCCCAGCATGTCCAAACTTGTCCTTTGAAACCGAGGCATAGGGGCTCAAACAGCTATTGAATTTTAGTTCTATACTTTCTTCATTTAATACAGAAATTTATGATAACTTTAAGAATTTATAATAATTGTTTAAATTATTCTTGAAACAGAGTTCAGCAGTTCCTCGAGTCTGGGCATCAACAGATCATCTCTCAATAGTTTGGTGAGCAATTATAAACATGTGAAGTCCCAGAACTGGGCTGCTGTCATATTGAGACATTCCCTTTGTTGTTTAATTTCATTTTATCTACATTTTTTTTGCATGTAACCCTGACGTTCCTCTTACAGGTGTAAAGAATTGATCTTGGCGACTGTCAGAGCCTTCTTTGACCTTATTGATGAAAAGACTAAACAGGTTTGTACTTTGTTCGATTTAAACTTGTTCTCTGACAAAAAAACAACAACAACCAGTGGGAATTGGAGAAACTTTGGGCTTCTATAAATAGAGACTATAGCTGTGTTATGCTTGCTAACGCCAATCTATATTTTGTCAAAGTTTAACTTTTATTAAATGTTGTTGATCTGGCAGCTGCTGCCATCAAAACATAATGAAAATTCATCTTAAATTCTGTGTTAATTTGTAGATATCCGAAGATCCCCAGAAAAGAAGTTTAGTCTTGAATCACCACTTTCTGAGACATCCGGCAAAATTGTTTGAAGAAAAGCCTGCATTAATTGTTGAACTAATAGGTTTGCATGTTTTTATTATTTCTCTGTGATCCAGGATACTGATGACTCATGTATCATCATCATATAAATTTTATTGCGTGGCTCACAGAGCCATTGCAAAGTGCATCAAGTAAAAACAGTACAATAAAAATATCAATAAAATAACAATACAGATAGGTAAAAAGGAGGCTGAGGGTACAGAGACCTAGATGTCAATTTGACTATTAGAAGTAGTTAAAACAACTTTCATTTTAATAAGTAAAGAACAGAACCTTGCCATTCGGAACCTAACAAATTTATCTCTATCACAGAGTAAGATTTTGAGCTTTTCTTCGTCAGATCTACCAGGATATTTTTCTAAGATGAATTTCAAAAGTCTTTCATGATGGATTCCAAATAGTGGGCAATAAAGCACAGCATGTACCAAGTTCTCGATGGATTTATTATCACAAGAGCAGACTCTCGTATGGTATGGGGATTGTGTATAACGGCCCTTTAGATTGGCAAGTGGTAGCAGATCAAGACGAGCCAGAGTAAATGCTTTTCTATGTTCAAAGTTCGTCAAATCAGCAAAATAAGATGGGCGATTTAGAGGCTTAGGTGTAATGTTCTTATAAAAAAGGGGCTGTTTTTAGAGTGCTGAGCGAACCTATGTCTGTTTGAACACAGAGATCAGATAATCTTTGCTTTAGTAAGTGTTTAATCATGTTGAATTGGGATTAAGGAATCACCCAGACAAGTCCAGGATCTCCGTCCTTGTTGTGGAGGATGGACTTAGGATCATAGAACAGCGAAGTTGGAAGGGGCCCTACCGGGCCATGGAGTCCAAGGCAAAATCAAAGGATATCTGCCAGGTTGTTGTCTGAATTTGGACACTCACCATCTCTCAGGATCATTGGTTCCATTGTCGTACTGCTCTAACAGTCGGGAAGTTTTCCCTGCTTTTCAAGCCTTGATTGCTTTCTGTCAATCAAAGCTCATTGGGAACTAGTGCAGCCCAATTCACTTGGTGCTTATCATATCACTTAGATTCTTCTATGTGGGCACAGTTCCATGGGCGCAAAGACAGAGTACAAACCGCCCAGAGTGGCCTTTGGTTTGATGGGCGGTATATAAATCAAATAAATAAATAAATTAAATAAACTTAACCCAGTGGTTTAGAGACAGAGTTACAAGCAAAAAGGTTGCCAGTTCAAATCTTCAGTCTGCCATGGTTCAGGCCATTTAATAATCTCTTGTTCTCTGCATGCTGTCTGTGATATCAGGATACAGTAACCCCCCACCGATCGCGGTGGTTAGGGACCCACCCCACCCGTGATCCATGAAAATCCATGATATGCGGAAGCGGGGGGGGGCTGGGGGGCGATCGCGCACCTGTCCGAGAAGTCTTGGGGTGGCGGCGGCAGGGGTAGCAGACCTCCCGCCGCTGCCTGCCCACCTGCGCCGCCCGAGACTTCTTGTCCGGGGCCGTCTCCATTGAAATGCATTGCCAATGCATTTCAATGGAGAAAATTTTCCCCATTGGAAAACATTGGCTCAATGCTTTCCAATGAGGAAAATTTCTCCATTGAAATCCATTGACTCAATGCATTTCAGTGGAGATTGCAGGCCCCCGCCACTCCCCGCACGGTCCTGAGGCTTCTCGGAGGGGCCTGGGGGGGTGGAGTGGAGCGACTTGATCGTCCCCCGCCCCCCCTTCTGCGCGGCTCTGAGGCTTCTCGGGGCGGGGGAGTGATGCGATTACCCCCCGCCCCCCCACGGCTCCAAGGCTGCTCGGAGGTGGGGGCGGCACGGAGCGACCCGATCGCCCCCCTGCTGCCGCCCCCCCCCCGCGGTGCAGGTACTGCGATCCCGCGATGTAGTGGGACCGCAGTACCTGAACCGCGAAATGGCGGGGGGTGACTGTACCACTATTAACTGAAGTCGTATGCAGTAAAGGCCCCAAGAGTATTACAGTACTATTATGTATATCCTGAAATACCTTTTAAATATTCTGCATCTGCTTACGCTTACCCCCTTCCAGATGCTGCTGCATTAGTCATTATTCTTCACTACAGGTTGTTTTTCTTTAGCCTAATGGGAGTTGTAGCCCAATAATATCTGAAGGGAAATAATGGAGATTAACAAACTAGTCCTAAGTGAATTGAGTGCAAATGTGTTTTCACTCTGCTGTTGCTCTGTGCAGATCAATTTACACATTTCTACCAGGGAAAGCCCCCCAGGTTCATGCAGCCTTCTCACCGGTGGGACCATGATAATTCTCCAAACCTACCATTTGACAGTTGCATGTGCAAGCTGCATGGTTCCAGGATGCTACTGGAAGGAGAGACTGGCAAACTACTTCTGGGTGCTTTACATATAGAAGGCCTTTGTACTGTCTTGCCATAAGCTGGAATCTCATGGTACATTGTTACTGTTCTTAATTAAGCCAGGTTTTCAGACCTTGTAAACAGGCATGCAGAGATGTTGAAAGGTCTGCCTACTATATGAGTTCCTGAAAATGGAAGCAGGTAAAGATTCTAAAAAATGATGTTTAAGCTGAAAAGGTAAAATAATGTGTTGGCATGGCTGCATATGTCTTTTTGTCTCTTTACTAACAGAGATACAGTTTTAAATTATAAAACAAGTAGTTGGGATGAGAATAAATAACTGAGCTAGGAGAGGAGAGGAGAGGAGAATTTTCATTCCTGAATGAGAAATTATGTTTGCCGTTTTTCAGGTTCGTTAAGCTGGATCCAAGTTAAGTCATCAAAATGGTCCTATACTGGATACAATGTAAGTAGTGTTAATTCATTCTCTCTCTCTCTCTCTCTCTCTCTCTCTCTCTCTCTCTCTCTCTCTCTCTCTCTCTCTCTCTCTCTCTCTCTCTCTCTCTCTCTCAAGATAACCCAGTATATATAATACAACACTTCAGATACTGCAGTTTGTAGTAAGAGTATTTGTGTCTCTTCTTGAACAGGAATCCACTGGAAAATATTTTACTTTTGCCCTCTCAAGCCACAGAACATCATATACTCATGTCTACTGTCAAAATAGTATGTTGGTGAGAAAATTATTTTATTGCAAATGTGTCTTGCATGCTTTACTGGCATAAGTGTTCCAACTCTTCCACGGTTTGGTCCTGACAATTTGTCATGTACCTTTTCCATCACCAGAGGATGTGGCATTATCTCTTAGTGTTTATCCATTTCTGTCCCACTGAGCATAATGCAGTGGTTATTCGGGTGGTGGTAGAAATACTGTCTTGATGCCCTGGTGTATAAATATATGTTCCTGGTTCAGACATCACAGAAAACTGAGCCAGGAACATCAGGAAATCAGATAGAAAAAAAGGAAACTAAAATGTATTTAAGAGTAGAAGGGTTGTAAGGGAGCACACAGGCATATGGTTCATTTCAGGTTCAATAAGACATATTTGCTCAGATGAAGACTATGGCATTTCAGCAGTTGTGTAGAAACTGAAGCAAAAGAAGAAGATCCTCATGTCCACAGCATGTTTGAAATCAGGGGAGTTGTATCAGTAGAGAATAAGGGGAATTGTACCAGTTGGTGATATTATCTACATTTTTATGTTCATAATCCCACAAATTTCTGCCATGTTCCATTGCAATATGGGTACTACATTTGTAAATTAACCTGTTACAAATTGTTGTAACTGTCGTGGGGATGTGTGTGTTTTCTACCAGTGTGTTGGAACACAACCCCTGTATCAAAGCAGACTGTTGGGCATAGGACTGTCATGTATATTGTATGATGTCAAATATTTAGGTTTTGCTTCCGGACTTCATTGGAGTGCACAAGGTGCTAGAAAAATGGGGAATAATTTTATTTTTAACCATTTTCCCCACCAAAAGCTACTCCAGATCAGAGAAAACTTGGAGGTAGTACTGGGGACATGAGGCGTTGGCAAAAATGATCACCCCATAATCTTTTTTACCATTGGGTAAAATAGAATGTATCCCAGTTGCCACCATTAATAAAAGGGGACAACAAAGTATCATATAAATTTAACACCCACCACTGCCTTTTGGAAATCAATTATATTAAGTGGATCAAGAACACCAAATATATGAATCATTTGACGTTTGTAAAAGTTCTAACAGCAGCTATTTCTGTTTTTCTTCCTGGCTTTATATAACAGGACACAAACAGTTGGATATATGGTTGTATTAACAGTACCTCATACAAATGGTAAGTTTATTTTTCCACTTCACAGAATAAAATAGAATAGTGTGGCAAGAGTTGTGGTTCTTGCATTGCTGTTCTTGAAACAGAAAGTAGCAGGTTTGTGTTTGCAAATTGTTCTTTTAACTGTCAATACCTTATTGGGTTGAGTTTTAATGCTAGCCTTTGTTCAGTCTTGTGTCATCCTGGGGTTTCAAAATACCCTTAAAGCTATCTTAATCCAATTCTTAGATTAAGAGAATCCTTTTAATGTAAGGCTAGCTGTGCTCTTGGCTGACTCAGTTGAGAATGCTAGGTTATGAACTTGTTCAAGAGGAGGTTAAAGTCTTCAACAAGGTCCCATATAACTATATTGTAAATAGAGAAACAAAGCTATCATAGATATGTGGGTTGAGATCCTATTCCTCTTATGCAAATAGTATTACAGTATTTTTGGAAGCAAATTGGTGTAAGTTAAGGTGTATCCATAGATGCTGGGCAACAGGCAGTGTCTATGGAGATTTTCTAACTTACAGCAATCCACAAGTACAAGTTATGACACTTGTGTAATAGGAATTTGACCATTGTGTCACGTAAAATGCACGCTGTATTATTTTCATATGGCTTAGTGTGGTTTCCAGATCCAGTAAATGGGTTATAGCATTCAAAGGATGTCACATTGAAGAAGGGACTGGTTTGTTTTCCATGGCTTCAGAGACTAGGACTTGGGGCAATGGTTTCAAACTACAGGAAAAGAGATTCATTTTAAACATTAGGAAGAACTTCCTGATGGCTGGAGCTTTCTGGCAGTGGAATATGCTGCCACAAAGGAGGGTGGTGGAGTCTCCTCCTTTGAAGGTTTTTAAGCAGAGGCTGGATGGCCATCTGTTGGGAGTCCTGTGATGGGGGTTCCTGCATGGCAGGGTGCTGGACTGGATGGCCCTTGAGGTCTCTTCCAACTCTGTGATTCTATGATTCTAAATCAGTTTCCGTCCAATTGATCTTCATGCTGTGTCTTATCCATTCTTCCAGTGAAAAAAATTCCACGTTGCTCTCATCTGGCCCTCACCCACTTAAGCAAAGTGTTCTGCTTATATACTGCCCCATACCACTACAAGTAGTCTCTGGTTGGTTTACAATTTTTTAATCACAGTGTGCAGGCTACACATTGCCCCCCCCCGCAAGCTGGGTACTCATTTTACCGACCTCAGAAGGATGGAAGGCTGAGTCAGCCTTGAGCCTGATACCTGGGATTGAACCCAGGTTGTGAACACAGTTTTACCTGCAGTACAGGCATTTAACCACTGTGCCACGAGGCTTATTGAAATGAGTGAAGCATTGTAGTTAGTGCTATCAAACTGCTTTTAACTGGCATCACACTTATAAATGTATAACCCCCAGAAGACTGTCGGTAACAGTCCCACCCAAACATTTGCAGACTGAATGCCGTGGCTTCCTTGATTGAGGCAGCGCACTTCATGTTTAGGTTGTCCCCTCTGCCTATTGCTTTCAACCTCTCCCAATCTTTTGCTGTCTTTCGAGTGATTCTTGCCTTCTCATGATACATCTGGTGTCACTTTATCATCTAATAATATCTTCACTCGATCTAGAACCCACTCGTTTTTCTTTCTGGTGGTCACTGACAGCCATACAGTGTTGAATGAAGTTAATTGTTTTTCCTTCTCAGCCTTCCTCTGCCCAGCTTTCAACCTATATGTAGCAATCAGGAATACAAGAGCATGGGTGGTCTTGGTCTTGGTCTAAGCTATACATATTTACATTTAACACTGTTTTTGAGATCCTTCATAGCTGTCCTCTCAACTCTTAATGTCTTTTCCTGGTTTCTTGGCTCCCATCTGAACTTGGATCCATCACCTTTGATTACAGACTGAACCCGTGTATAGAAAATTTCCAGCAGTTGCAATATCTTCATTTCCAACCTTTTCAATATCTTCATTGTCAGCACAGAAAGAAGGGGCTTCTTTAAACATTGTTTTTGTCCTCTTAATGTTCTGCTATAATCCTGTTTTTGCATTTTCTTCTATGACCTTCCTTAGCAGTCTTTTTTTGTCCATTGCTGCTTTCTATCAGTGTCATAGTTGTCTTAAATTGTGGATGTTTCTTCTTCCAGTTTTCACATTTCCCATTCCATATATGGCAAGAGCCAACGTTAACTAATGTGTCCTATTAATTCCAGTAGGTCTGCATTAACTACCTAACACTAGTTTTAGGTGCTATAGGTCCTTACATTGAGAGAAACACAGGTTATATATAAAATAAATTAATGAAATAAAATGGATAGATTTGTGGATGTTCTTGCTGTTCCTGGTAAGCCAGAAGATAATATCTACAATAAATAGCATACAGTATTCATAATAAGATGGTCCTTGGAGGGACCCAGCTGTGTCCCACAGCCTTACCTTGCTTCCTTAGGCTAGGTTTCTCTATCCAGCTGAAACAAGCCAGCTGCATAACCCACAGTTGATCTAGACATCACCATGACAACATGCAGTGAATCCGACCTTGAAGGAGGATCCAGAGGCTTGAGCTAGAATTTCAAAAGTTACCATCCGACACCTTGAACACCACACTGCGTGGGCTCTTGGTGTCAAACAATAGTGATATAATAACTGTTTTCTAAATTTGATAACCGTTCAGGAGACAGAAGATGATTCCTTTTATACAGTACATAGGGTTTGTATTGATAGGACTGTATTTCACCTTATGCTGGTGGATAAAGCATAAGTTGTGATGCAAGCCATTGCGTATGTCAGCTAAGAAGTAGCAATAATAATATAATAATAATAAACTTTATTTTTATGCCGCCTTTCTCCCCGAGGGGACCCAAGGCGGCTTACAACAACAGCAAAAGAAAATCAACATAACCAATATTAAAAAGTCAAGGTCAATGTTTAAATAGCAATAAATACACTATAAAAGTACAAACAATGGCTGTTCTGATAGAGGTGTAATGAGTTGTACAGCTATGGAAATACTGGATTTGACATGCCCAGAGTGATAAATGAAAGGGAAATGCAGTACTGTAATTGGATTTGACACTTTCGGAAAGATAAAAATGGAACTTCCATCAAGTTGAGTGACACCACTGAATACAGACCTATCTGTGATGGGCTTTGGAGAGTGGAAAGTAAAAGCAATGCAACACTAGATCTAGAAAACAGGTTTTTGTTTTGTTTTCATTAAGCCTAGCACAGCTAGTGTGGGAAATAATAAAGAGATAGGTCAAGACTCTCTATAGATCATCTGCATGGAAGATATGGTGGGGACCTGTGACAAGCTGCTTCTGGAGATAAATAAAAGAACATTCTATAATGTTTTTTCTGTAAATATGGGTGAACACTATATAGTAAAGTTCTCTGCCTATCTGTCTTCATCTCTGTATAATTTTTACAGTCTTCAAGGTGTGGATTTGACTTGGAAAGCTGAATTGCTACCAACAGTTAAGGTAAGGTAGCACTGTGTTTTCTCTAGAACTCAGCAACTACTTTGAGTTCTTTTGTTCAGCGCTTTAACACCACAATGGGAGGGAGGGAGGGAACCTAATAGCCAGAACATATTTTTTAAAATCAATATGATTTCCTGTGCAGGGTAAGTGCTGTAGCGAAGTTTTAAATTACATTTTATTGTTTATATTTTAAATATAAAGTTCAGAAAAAATGTGATTGTGTGGTATCACAAGTTGGTATTAAAGGAAAGGGTTTGTGAGTTTTTAGATTACGTTTTTGTTGGTGCTGCTTAAAGGTTACTTATCTGTGCGGCTTTCCATTTGACCATTGGAAGTCTTCTGCTAGGTCCTCTTTGTTGTTAATGAAGTTGTGTTTGTTTCGTTTTCTAGTCACTGTGCTGTAACTTACATAGTTGGCTGTTTGTGAGTTTTAATCAAAGTCTTGTAATATAATTGTCAGGTGAAATTTTACTGTTTTATATATATTACTTTTTAGACTGTAACTTTGAAACTTCAAGATTATCCTTCTCTGACTCATCTTGTGATTCATGTACCAGCTGTCAATGGTAATAAGGTAAAGAAGGGAGATTTTGGTTCTTTGAGTGTCCAACTGGGTACTTAAATAAATTTGTCTAAAACAGGGCTGCTCAACTTTGAACAGGCCAAGGTCTACTTTTCCGGCCCAAAGTGCCTGAGGGCTACTACACTAAAACCTCTACTTACAAATTTTATCAGTTCCGAGCACATGTTCTTAAGTAAAAACTTTTGTAAGTAGAGCAGCGGTTTCCCATAGGAATGCATTGAAAACCAATTAATCCATTCTGGAGGGAACAGATTTCAATGCGCCATGACCCTTGAACAGCCCCACTCAGCTGAGACAGTGGGCTGGCAGACCCAGAACTTTGCTGGGGCAGTGGGGTTCTTGGAATTGGGGGAGGGAGGGGTGGAGAACTTATCCCCTCACTTTTTTTATTGATGGCTGGCGGGCTACTTTTGAACCCTTCACAGGCTACCAGTAGCCCGCGGTCTACCTGTTGGGCAGGCCTGGTCTAAAACTTTGTGCTGAAATTGTCGCCATCAAGGTTACTTCTAAGTGTGCGCCTGTACAGCTCTGTCTCCCTTCTTGCAGGACTCTTCTGAGCCCTGACAGCAATGTTTTTAGCGCTTTTGGCTCTGTTGCGAGAGAACGCATGCCGGAGCATGTGCATGGGGCAGCGTCACTCAAGAGAACGGCAGAGCTAAAAATCAGAGGGAACATTGGTTGTCATCAGGGCTCATTATGGTCTTCACAAATATCATGTTCTGTTACCACACATACTAATGATTAGAGATGGGCACGACTAGGGAAAATGACGTTTTCGAGTTGTCGTGTGTCGGAGGCAGTCCGTTTCGGCTCGTTTCCGTTTTTCGCGAAATTTTGCAAAAATTAGTTGGTTCGTTTTTTCTTTTTTTCGTTGTCGTTAGTACTGGTTTGGGGGGGTAGCGGGCTCCTGGAGGGAGCTGCAGGAGTCAGCCAGAGCCACAAGTGACGGACTGGCAGACTCTTTGCACCCGCTGTGTCTCACATACTTGCATGTAGTGCAATGCAAGTAGATCTGGCTTAGGGTTAAGACGGGTTAGCGCAAGGGCTAGGGTTAGGCTAGTTACAGGTGAGGTTAGGGTGAGTTTTGGGGTGCACCTCTGGGTGCCTCTGTGACCCACTTAGAAGGACAGTGTACTGGGGTATGGGTTAGGTTTAGGCTTAGGGTTCGGGTTTGGGCTACGATTAGTGGGCTGTTTATGCCCAATTGGCACATCCCAGAAGTCTCTGTGGTCAACCTGGCCAAGTGGCCATGCAATTGGTGGAAAATTTGCATGGTCCACTCCCATGGGCGAGCCTATCATTGCAAATGTGCAGGTGTAAAAAAATAAAATAAAATAAAATAAAATCAACGGAGACTTTTTTTGCAAGAAAAACCCACTGCTGCTACTGTAAAAATTCAAGCATTTAAAATAGCTAATTTTCGCATGTTTCTGTGGTGCTTTGGTGGGGTTTTGGGCAACGATTTCAAAAAAAATATTGCGGTCGCCATTTTGGATCCCCCGCACTGCATGGCAAATGGATGCGCCCTCCCAGCCTGGTACCAGCAGCGCAGCAGTAGCAATAGCCAAGGAGAGGGGGGCGGGGAAACACCCCCCCCCCAAATAAAACACCCTTCTGGCCTGGTAGGTGCCCTCAGACAGTTTTCGCCTACTTTTAGGGCCGGGAATCTTTTTTTTTTTTAACTTTTAAAAACTTTTTTTCTGTGCTGCTTGGCATTGCGCGATCGCCGCAATGCAAGTAACGAGCACGACAAATCAGACCAAAATTGTTCGTTCGTTGGTTCGAGCTCGAAGTCTGGCGGAGTAATTCCCGTTACCGTTTCCGTAGAGTAACGGATAGGAGTAACGGAAACGGAAACGGGAATACCGCTAAGTCGTGCCCATCTCTACTAATGATACATGTTATAGCTCTAAAAAGAGCTGTTTTTTAAAATATAAACAGTAGCACCAGTCTTTGTTGACAGATTATGCATGGATTGACTACAGGTTATCATGGATGTTTTTTGTAGCACCTGAAGGAAAGCACGCACATGATTTTAAGCTTGAAATATTTACCAGTCGTTACTCACAGCTAGGACAGGTCAATTGAATCCATGGAGACCTGGTGAATCGACTCCTTTCTAAGATCTTGTACAGCTACGTTAGTGATAGGGAGTGATCTAGCTGAGGTCCTTTTGGAATGGTGGGACTTGATTAGGCTGTTCTTCTCTCAAAACAACAACAACAACAACATATGTTTATTAGTACTGATCCTAATTATTCCAAATAAACACTAGGTGCCAATCCTCTGACATTCTGGGATCTCTAATAAGATTGTTGAGTAGTGGATGTTTTTAGAACAGTCCCAACCGTTCCTGCAGGGGTCAACAGAATGATCTCTCTCTCTCTCTCTCTCTCTCTCTCTCTCTCTCTCTCTCTCTCTCTCTCTCTCACACACACACACACACACACACACACACACACACACACACACACACACACACACACACACACACACACACACACACACACACACACACACACACACACACACCTTGTAGCCATCCTCTGAGCTCTGTTGATCAAATGATCTTAGTCTAGTTGCTGCTTAGTACTGGATTTTAGCCCTTAATTCCAAACAGGCTGTCACTCTGTTCATTACTTGTGAAATGACCTCATTTAGCTGTCAACATTGCAGTTTGTGGGACATCTGGAAGTGGTTTAGAAATATTTTGTACACTTACTTACTGTGTGTTCGCTAACTTTTGTGCCACTCATTTGATTAGAAGCTGCAACAGGGGAATTAATGGTCAAATTGTCTCTTGAACCTGACTCTCCTGGCATTAAAGTCAAAATCTTTCCCTTCCGTTCCCACTTCCTGAAAACAGAATATGTGCCATCATTAGCAATTATGAACTAATTTTAGGAATGGCTTTCTACTACTTTGTTGTTTTAGTTTACCGTGGACTGTGAGTTCTTTGATGAAGCTTCAAGAACAGTGCAGCTTCCTGTGACTCAGCTTTTTTCTTTAGGTAGGTTTAATTCACTGCTTCTAACAGATAAGTACTTATCTGGCTATTCTAGTTTTGATTGTTTTTAATTAATTGAAACCTCAAACCTGCAAACCTGTGCAACTTACCTAATAATAATAAGCCCCAAATAATATATACCTACTTCTGTGTGGACACATTAAGGCAGGGGTGCCCAAACTTTTTGTAAGGAGGGCCAGATTTGGTGGCTGAGAATGTGTCAGGGGCCGGTTGCTCCCCGACCCTGCCACCCCACTGCAAGCCCCACCCACTGACCCATAAGCCCCACCCACTGACCGCGCGTGTGCCCAATCTCACAATGTTCCTGGCTTTGCCAGTGGCAGCAGCCTGTGCACACACCCAGCCCCACAAGCTTCCCGGCGGTGCTGGTGGTGGTGGCCCCCCCTTGCCCACCCTCCCCACAAGCTTCTGCTCACCAGCCGGCCGGCCCGCCCAGCCCCTCAAGCTTCCCGGCGGTGTCTGTGTTGGCGGAAGATTTCTTTAAAAAAAAAACATGGGGTGAAGGAGGGAGAGGGAGGGGCTGGCCAGCAAGCCGCGGGCCACTCAGAATGGCCTGGCGGGCCAGATTTCCCGCCCCGCCCCGGGCCGGACTTTGGGCAGGCCTGCATTAAGGACTTTGCTGAAGGTTCATGGGTAGATTTGCAAAGCCTCAACCCTCAAACAAAAATATTTTGATGTCTCCAAAGGATTTTTTCTCGCCCTGCCCCCTTTTAATCTTTGCTCTGGGAATTTACTAACTAATTCTAACACAAGGCAATTTCTGCAGGGCTCTCTTCAAGCAAAATCGTATTAAATTCAACTGGGCTTTTTCACAGTGTTCAGCTCCAGCATTTTGGTCAGGTATAAATACTGATTTCCTCATGTTCATGTTTTGATTGGGGCAATACAAGAAAAATTGATGTATCGTGTTGTTTCATTTAGATATATCAAGCTTTTAAGATCTCTATAGAGAGTCGCTGCCAATCACTCAAAGGTAAATTTTCATTTCCTGAGTCAATTTTGAAATCAGCACAGCAGAAAAAATGCATCTGCACACCACTACTTGAATTTCTGTTTTTATCATGTTCTTTCTGCATTCACATTTATGGGTTGTTGATAGAATAACTCCCTATAAGGGGCGTGTGTTTTTACAGATATGGAAAGCTGGTGATATGTTCCCATTATTCACATCCATTTTTAAGGTTAACCTTCCTCTGCCCAGTTTTTGAAATATGTTCTTCCAATATTTATTTTACCTTTTAAGTTTTATTTTCATTGTTGTTTCTTAGATGTTGTAGCCATATCTCTCATCAGGAATGTGTACAAGTGGTGAGATACATGCTTAGTGAGCTCAAGGCACTCGGGCCGTCACCACCACCTAGTAATCTAGGTGGAAGACCCAATTCAGAAGTGTTCCCAAACTGAATTTGTTTCCTTCAGAAGGGCACCATTCTACTCAAATCAGGTTGACTCCCTACACTGAATCTGGCCCCTGGCAAGGAACATTTCTGTCTTTTCTGGATGATGCCATGGCTTCTTACAAACTCAGAACAAAGGAACATGTCTGAAGGGAAAGGATCTTGGTATCAAAGGAACAAATTATTTTTTTAAAAGTTGGGGGTACTCAGAAAGCATATTGTTAATGAAAAGTTACTATTTCTTTCTTGGTCTATGCATTTAACTTTTTTGTCTGGTATTTCCTGGGAATTTCAGGGTTAAGGAGAAATATTGAAATGGGGGTGGGAGAAAGTCTACATGCTATATGTGCCCCCCCCCATATTAGATTTTTTAAAAATCCAGTTTCTTTAAAAAGGAAATGCAGAGATGCAAGGCCACAAGACATTTAACCCTGTTTTCATTAATGAAAGTGTGCTGAGAGTATTATTTGGAGGTTTTATCATTGGTGAGCATCTGATGTGCCTTCCTGATATGTTCCGGAGAGCAGTCCCCCCCCCTTTCATATGGAGCTTTGGAAACATGATATTGGCCTAGTGAACATCACTTTTTTCCAAACTGATCTTGCAAAGCACAACATCTATTAACATTTTCCTCTTAATATTTGATAGCCGTGAGTAGAGGTGAACGTTTTGTTTCAGAAGGGGTCTGGCTCTGAAATGAAACATGGCTGCACAGCTGCCATTCAGAACCGGGACCCACCCTCCGGAATGAAATCAACCACTGACTTACCTTCCTTTGGGTTGCACGGGGTGAAACTCCAACGAGGAAGCAGCCTCTGACGCATCATCTTTCCTTCTTCCTGGCACAGACCAGTCAGGAGCTGTGCAAGGATATGCATCATCCCGCCTCCCTGTCTGATTGGCCAGCGCCAGGAAGAAGGAAAGATGATGCGTCAGAGACTTCTTTCTTGTTGGAGTTTTGCCCCGCACAACCCAAAGGAAAGTAAGTCAGTGGTTGATTTCGTTCAAAAGAGTACGTCCCGGTTCCGAACGGCAGCTGTTCAGCCATGTTTTGTTTCAGAACTGGACCCCTTCCGAAGCAAAATGCTCATCTCTAGTTGTGAGGTCCGAATGATGATCTGATTTTAATATGGGGAACAAGTATTAGGTTTCCTTATATGTTTTTGTTTGCATCTTGCAGAAAGAAAACCTAGTATCTACCGACTTCATATTCCATGGTCCCACGAAGACACGTTGACTTTGTCCCAGTAAGGGTTTCTCATTCTCTGATGTCTATTCAGCAAAGAGAAGTATCATGCTAAACATGACTTTCATGTATGATATGGATGGTTTTGGGCAATACTGTCATGCATGTAAAAAGTTTGGGGGAAATTAGATTATCTAATTATTGCCTTCTCAAGAAAGTGCTGGAGATATTTTGAATACCTATACAATGCTGAAGTGTAGTCCATGGGAAGTCTGATTTGTTTCATTTCATAGAATGAAAGCTACCTGTACAGTAATACCTCGGTTGATGAGCATTTTGCAAGACAAGCAAAAACATTTTTGTTCCAGTCAACGAGCTCCATCTTGCAAAATGAGCTCTGGAGCACTGAGTGGCAGCCACTGGCCATCCCCTCGCCTGCCACGGCTGCTGCAGCCATCACCCGCTCCTCGCTGCTGTCACCTCAGCCGTGGCCGTGGTATGGTTAACAGCGACAGCAGCGGCAGCCAGGGCCCCCAGAACAAGTCATCTGAGTTTCCATTATTTCCTATGTCGAAATTGTTTTTGGTTTGTGAGCATTTTCATTTACAAGCATGTTTCTGGAACAAATTATCCTCGTAAAGCAAGGAACTACTGTACTTAGTAATTAGGAAAATTAGAAAGCAATTTTCCCCCTTTATTGGGAGCTGCCTGTAATGACATCGGCTTGAGTCATGAAAGCTTGAGCCAAATCAACCCGGGAGCCTTGAAGGTGCACAGGATGGACCGATCCGAATTCTCTTGGGTTTGTGCCGCTTCAGTAGGCGGTGGCACAAGCAAGAGGACCTGGGCTGCTCTCCAGCTGTTGCACGCCTCTTTTTTCTTTGGATTGAGAAACAGTTGCGTTCCCACTCAGGCAGCAGACACACACCAAGACAGGGGTCCTCAAAGTTTTCAAACAGCGGGCTGGTCCAACACCCTCCAGACACCACTGGGGGCCGGACCAGAGTCCAAAAAAAAAAAAAGTCCGACATGGAAAAAAGGGGGAGGGGCAAGTGGGCAGAGCCACCCACGATTGGCCCATGATCATTGTGTCTCCAGGGCCCCAGCAATGCCTCCTGCTCCAGATCACCAGATCTCCAGAGGCGACATGGCCCATTGCTTTGAACTACCTGAGCAACAGAAGCAGCTGCGGAGGCTGGCTTGCTCGCAAAGCAGGGGGTAGGTGTGGGGGGGTTGCAATTGGCCCCGGGGCCAGATTCAGGACCTTCGGGGGCCGCATCTGGCCCCGGGGCCTTAGGTTGAGGACCCCTGCACCAAGAGGACAGCATTGCTGTGAAGAAACCTGTATGTAAGGCAGTTTCCAACAAGGGTTCTGGCCTCTTGTTGGTTTTGCTGCGTAAGTGTTTTAGCCTGCAGGAGTTATTTATGGCTCAGCCTCTATGGCTCAGGTTAGAAGGTCATTTCAGGCACAGCAATGGGCCTTTGAGATGCAATACTAATCATCAAGAAGCTCCACACAAAACTGATGCAGAATGCCCCATTTTGATCAATCTCATTTTCTTTTTATTTGTTTATTTTATTTATTTTGAGTATTTTTACCTCGCCTTTATCCTTGGAAAAGGACCAAAGGTGGCATACAGTAATGAGGGACAATATACAGTCCAATACAATTAAGACATATTCAGTTTGAGAACAGGGAATTGGGGGACATTTTACAGCATTAAAATACAACCTTAGAGCGACAAAAGAGTACAAGCAGTTAAAGAGAGAGTAAAAATTTCATGTCTGTGCGGCAGTTTTCAACGAGAGTTCTGGCCTCTGTTGGTTTTGCTGCTTCGTGCATATGTATATGTATGGAAACATCATACTTGGAGGCTCAGTATGCCAGTGAAATATTACGTGAGAGCACAAAATAGGTTTGGATTTTCTAAGAAACATCTGCTGAGAAGCCTCCTGCTGAAAGGATATTTCCTTACAAATCCCCGTGGATATGGGTCTCTGATGGTGCTTTCCATGCTTTACACCAACTTTTAGAATGAATATCGGATGATGGAAAAGAGTCAGACTCTGGCTTAATAATGATCTGAGCTCTTAATAATGGACTTAAGCACTCCCTACACTCTTATTTTTCCATCTTTAACCCTGGTAAAAATGTAATGTTTGGAATAGTACTAACCATGGTTTTTCTGTTAATCACAGTTTGCAAATTAGAGATTCAGTTCTGGTTTCACATTCTGTTTAATAACGGACATATTGACTCATACATATTAATTCAGCCTTTTGTTAAGATAAGACTACTGTGAGTGTCTTGAGATAGAATTCTTTTTTACAAGTGGCATCTGCAGTAAAATCTTGTAGTGTATTTTCCCTATGGGAATTTGAATTTCTATTTTATGTTTTTGTGCACTCCTAGCAGTATCACATCAGAATGACTGTAGTTTTTTTAAATTGTAGATTGGGTTACTGTTTATTGCACGCTAATATTAAATGTATGTATTTAATGTAACTTACCTTAGGGTTCCATCTTCCAGTGAGATTTCTGCAAAGCTACACATTGCACAGCCTAAAAATGACACTGCTCTACCATTGCTGAATATTTATTCATCTTCAGATTGTCAGTATGAAGTAAGTAACATTGTAATGATTTATAAACAAGCCACCTTTCTCTTCATAAGGGAACCAAGTTGGTTTACAAAATTGAAAATACAGTGGAACCCTGACTTACAAGATGAATGCGTTCTGAGAGAACACTCGTAAATTGCTAATCTTGTAAGTCAGGGTGCAGTTTCCCATAGGAATGCATTGAAAAGTAATTTATCCATTCCGGAGAGAACGGATTTCAATGGATTCCTATGGGAAAACGCTTTAAACATCGCCCGCCGCTTCTCCCATTGCAATGGGGTCAGGAGAAGTGTCGGGCGATGTTTGAAATGACTTTTAGTCACACAGGCAAGCACTTGCCTCCATGACTAAAAGTCATTTCAAACTTCGCCCTGCTTTTCCACCCCACCCCACCCCCGCATCCTGGGGAATCAGTGCTGATGTTTGAAAGGATTTCTATCCACCGATGCAAGTGCAAAA
The DNA here is from genome assembly GCA_029282475.1 of Phrynocephalus forsythii. Taxonomy (NCBI): domain Eukaryota; kingdom Metazoa; phylum Chordata; class Lepidosauria; order Squamata; family Agamidae; genus Phrynocephalus; species Phrynocephalus forsythii. The sequence goes on from JAPFRF010000001.1 coordinate 25,111,178, forward strand.
GGCAGATTGTCCTCCTTTAATTTAATGAGAGCCTTTTTAAAAAGTCAATTGATGCCTGACCTCATCTTCTGGTTTTAATTTATCTAAATAGATTGCGTTTTTTAATTATTTTATTCATTAACATTAGGGATGGGGTTTTTCATAGTTCTATGGCTTCCAGTCCCAAATGTTGCCTAGAAACTCTCAAAGAAGAAGGTGTGAGAGAGGTCTTCATACTGGCTTTGTCTGCCTCACTCTGCCTGGTGTGGCTGAGAAGCAGAAGGGCCGTGCCCTCTCAGTCTCTGGGAGTGACCTCCCTCCTGCATGGAAGAGGTAGTCTCACTCTTTATTAGATTCTATATAGGCAGCCTCCCAATGAATTACCCTGCCCTGACCGTTCTCTCCTCCTAGTCCCAGAATGCCATCTGGGGGCATCCTTGGAAACTTCTGGAAGTCCTGTGATTATTGAAATCTCAGCCCTAGTTAACATATTTAGATAACATTTTTATTTAACCCAGCTGTTGGGAAAAAAATAATTTAAAACATGGCAAGAATAAAATATCGTTCCATTGGTGAAACCTGCAGGATAACGCCAGTTAGGTGACACTCTAGAAACATGGGACAAATAATCAAATGCTTTAAAAAAATCTTAGTTCTGATTCTGAAAGAGACCATCGGAAGCCAGGAACATCTCCTTGTGGAAGGCTGGCTTCACCTCTAACAACTAGCCCTCAGACTCCAGCAAGGAGGTGACTAGAGAAGGTTTTCAGATGAAGAAGGTGCCCCGTGAGGCCAGATGTGGTTGGCCTTCAAAAACCTCCATTTCAACCATTCACTGCTTTCATCTTAAAACTGCATGTGAAAAGTGGACAATGGGCCAGGCTTGCTCTTTAAAAGCAAAGCAAAAAGTGTTCTGCTTATATACCGCCCCATACCACTTTAAGTAGTCTCTGAGCGGTTTACAGTTTCATTACAGTATGCAGGCTACACATTGCGCCCCCCCCCCCCAGCCAGCTGGGTATTCATTTTACCAACCTCGAAGGATGGAAGGCTGAGTGAACCTTGAGCCTGCTACCTGCAGTACAGGCATTTAACCACTGCACCACGAGGCTCATATGGGAACTCGGCATTAGTTTTATCTGGAGGTTGCCTATATAGAGCTTTCTGGCTAAGCTAGCAGTATTGGAGTGGGACTGGAGCAGACACATCCAGCTAGAAGACACGTCTGCCCCCAAAACACTGTAGTTTGAGTCTTTTAATGCTATTTTATTTTAACTTGTTAAAAAGTTTTTAATGTTTGTGTTAAATTAGGTGACTGTCAGGACCTCTTTTCTTCAAGTTCTTGGTCAGGTATGATTCTTTCATTTAACTAGTGACTTTGTTTAATGTGTTATCAGCTTAAGGAGAGAAGATTTGTACAGTAATTGAATATGCCTTACTATATGAACTACTGTTATTGTGGTGGGTGGTTGTAGCAATAAGAAGTGAACTCCCTCCACAGTATGTGTAAAAGTCTTGGAGCCAAACCACAGTCTACTGATGAACTCAGTAGGTTGCTGTGGTTTCAACCCTGCCATACATAAATGGCTTTCAGATTTATTTATAAGGTGTACTGAAATAGCAGATTTTGTCATACAACAACTAAGGAGATGATCATTCAAATTTCTGCTTATCTCTGCAAATGTATGGAGGCTGGCCAAATGTCAATAGTGTATAATACTTGAACATTTCACATATTGGGGTAGCCCAATGTTGGAAACAACTCAACAACATGTAACAATAATAATGTAGGCATGGTATGATATGTGTGATAGAAGTAAAGAATTGTTTTCATTATAAATATAGAGTGATCTTTGTATGTTTGTGTTCCGTAAAACACTTTTTCAAATATAGGTAATACGCTTCCATGGTGGTGCCCTTCCTGTGTACATCATTTCTAATATTCTTCTTGCATATGGGAAACAGCTAAGGTCCTTGATTTCAACAGGTAACATAGCATGAAAAAAATTTAGGCATAGGTTGTGTATTGTTATAAAACCAGAAAACGCTGCTTCATAGTGCATGCTGTTTGTATTTGTTCTTATGGTGAGTTTTACCAAGTAGATGTCCTTGGGAATTGAAGAAAATGAAATTATTAAAATAGGTAAAGTGAAGGTTTGGCACAGTTTAGCTTACTGGCGCATGCAGAAAAACCTTTTCAAATATATAACACACAAATATGTGTATAGAATATACATGGCTGATATCTCAGTATGCTTTTCCGAGTGTCTGCATATGCTGGATTTCATAAGAACAACCATAAAAGCAGAAGGACTTATTTATTTTATGACCTGTCTATCATATCGTCCAGTTGCCCTCAGGTTTCATCATGGGTAGTACACTTTAGCCCTATGATTGATAATTGGCAAAATAAAGAAATACAGTAACCCCCCACTTCGCGGTTCATGTATTGCGGTCCCGCTATATCGTAGACTGCAGTACATGCCAGGGCTGCAGCTGATTAGCGCTGGTGTGGGGGAGAAAAACATTTATTTCCCCACCCCAGTGTCAATCAGCTGGATCCTGGTCATGGGAAAGAGGGGGAAGGTTTTAAAAGCCAGGCTTTTAAAACCTTTTCCCTCTTCCCCATGCCCGGGCTCCTGTTGATTGCCGCTGGGATGGGGAAATAAAGTTTTTTCTCCCCCACCCCAGCGCCAGTCAGCTGAAGCCCAGGGTGTGGGGAAGGGGAAAAACATGGTTTAAAAAGCCCTGGGCTTTTTAAACCTTTTTCTCCCTTCCCCAACCCCCGGACTCCAGCTCAGTGGTGGATCTGATCCACCACTACCACTCGCCCGGACTGCTCCAAGAAGTCTTGGTGCAGCCCAAGCGAGCGGTGTTGGGGGATCTGATTGCCCCCCCCGTCACCCCCAGGCCCCCCCAACTGCATCCGCATATTGCAGATTTTCAGTCATCGTGGGTCGGGTGGGTCCCTAACCCCCGCATTAGGCAGGGGGGGTTACTGTATCTTGCACAATTGCTCTTATACATGCACCGTTCTATAATAGGATTTGGGCCATTGTCTTTACGGTGCAGGATAGAAAAAAACCCAAATTATTCCTAAACCTTAATTTTGTTGCATTGTGTTTTTGGTTCACAAAGAGATAAAAAACATTGACTTTTTGTGTGGAACAAGGAATTCATTGTCACAAATAATCATTGTCTAAAATGGAATATAAGGACTTTTAATCTGTGTTGCCACATCGTCTGGGCTTAAATAATATGGGACGTACTTTGAAGGAATGGCTTCGTGCAGTGCTTCCCAACCCTGGAAAACCCAGAGGTTCTTTGATTGGAACTCTCAGAAAACCCAGCCAGCCCAGATAGAGGTCAAGGCTTCTGGGAACAGGCCCACCACCACGAGGGACTGTGTCACCTGGGGGCAAACTTGGCTTCTGCACCCTCTCTGCCTGTTGGGTTGGGGTGGACCATGGAATAGTGCACAGTACAAATGTCATGTTGTCATTTGGGTGCCCTCACCCCCCCACACACACCCAGCAAGGCAACTGGGGTGGTTTCCCCACCCCCGGGTTGCCACTAGATGCATTTCCTGTGCTAACTGTGATTATGGGCGTTTGCAGTCTTAAGTACACCTGGATTACCCCAAGCTAGGAACCACAGGTTAAATGTAACAGTTTAATATCTAAGCAAAGTAAACGTCATACAGTTGACCTTACATTTCTCGATATTATTATTTATGTAGGTACAGTAGTTGTGGATGCCTGCTTTCTGATATATATATATATATTTCCTTTTATAGGTCAGTGTACAGATTTTGTTTCCGCACTTGCTAAAGCAGCCAAACCCTATAAAGTGGAACCTGTTGTGAACGCTCTTACATTTTTATATGGGTATGCCCCTTCCTTATGCAGCCTGCACGGTGGTGCACACTTCTTCTTAAATGCTCACTCTCACCTTTCTGTGTTCAGATACTGTGTGTGTGTGTGTATGTATGTATGTATGTATGTATGTATGTATGTATGTATGTATGTATAGGTAGGTAGGTAGGTAGGTAGGTAGGTAGGTAGGTAGGTAGGTAGGTAATGCTAGCAGATGTACCCAGTTGAGAAATGGTTTCTCAGTTAGAACCCCTTTCCTTCCCAAACCTACTGGTGCTTTTCTCCTTTATGCGCCCTTCGGTGTTCTTTCTGTGGCCTCACCTGTTGGTCCGTCCGTCGGCCTTCCTTTCCCCCTGATCCCCCAACCGTCCCAGTGTTTGTTCTTTCCTCTTACCCATCCCTTGTTCTTTCTCCCTCAGCAGCTTAGTGCTCTTGTTCTTCTCTTTTACACTCCACTTCCCCCTCCCTTTCTCAATGGACCATCTTTCTCTCCGCTCAAGTATTCATTCAGACTTTTCTTCTGCTCCCTTTCATCTCCTGGCTTACTCGGCAGCACCAGAGCTGAGAAATAACTCACTTAAGCTAATGCTTTATTTATTTAATTTATTTATTTATTTATTTATTTATTTATTTATTTATTTATTTATTTATTTCACTTATAAACGCCCGATTTTCCCAAAGGGAACTCTGGGTGGTGTACATAAAGTTCATCCCAATAACTACCCAAATACAATCCGAAAAACATAGCAATCCCCAACAGAATAAACGGAATGAGCAAAAGCAAAGCAAATGCAATCAGCATTCAATACAATACAATAAAACTACTAAGAGATGCTTTTAAAAAAGGTGGCAAGTAAAAATAGCAGGCGCCTCAACCAAGACAACAAGTCCAGGTAATATCCGGCAGGTGACTAAAATACTAGTACCAGCAAGGAAGAAGGGGAAAAAAGTAGGAAGGGGCACATGCTCAGAGGGCCCCGAAATATTGCCTGAAGAGCCAGGTCTTCAAGGCTCTTCTAAATGCCAGCAATGACTCCGCCTGCCTGATCTCGGCCGGCAGCTTGTTCCAATAAGCCGGCCCCACCACCGAGAAGGCCTGGTTCTGGGTCGAAGTCCTACGGGCTTCTCTTGCCATTGGCACTTTGAGAGAAAGGAAGGATGAAGCTCTGTTTGGTCTGGATGAGAATTGTCTCTGGGTGATCCGCTCCGTCAGAGAGGTAGGTCCCAGGCCATGGAGGGTTTTGTAAACCAAAACCATGACCTTGAACCTTATCCGGGAAGCAACGGGCAGCCAATGCAAGTGAGCCAGGATGGGGGTGATATGGGCATACCTGCTTGCACCAACCACCAGCCTGGCCGCTGCATTCTGCACCCGCTGCAAACTCCGGACAAGGGTCAAGGGCGACCCCATGTAGAGGGCGTTGCAGTAGTCGATCCGCGAGATCACCAACACTACTTTCAATAAGTTATTTTTTCAATTGGGTGCTTCAGTTTGTCCTCCTGCTGAAACCAGAAACAACAATTCTACTGTCCAGCAAACAGTTCAGAAATGCTTCTCTTTGTCTCTCTTCACTTTCTGAGGGCCTTGCAGAGGGAAGCAGCAATTGTGTCCACCATGTGGACTTCGCATATAGTGCCTGAGGCCTCTATGGAGCTCCCTAAAGGCCCTTTGACTCAACCACAATGGCAAACACAACTGCAGCTTTGACTGCTGGTTATGGAGGCTATCGTCTGGGTCCTGAATGTGGTTCTGCAAGCTGTAAACAGACCCAAATTCAATGCAACTAATTAATGCATTAAAACAAAAAAACCCCCACAAAATGCTACCTTTGCTCCACTTTTTTAGCCACACCAAATTTCAGGTGGCTGTCTTTTACAGCCTTGATAGTAGGGTGGAGGACGCTTCTTCATTTGTGTAAATCAGATTGTAGCTAGGAATAGTTTGCTAACTTTTGGTAGTAGAAGTGATCAAAGCAACTGAACTTAATATTATGCAATCTTTTCTTTCTTTCTTTCTTTCTTTCTTTCTTTCTTTCTTTCTTTCTTTCTTTCTTTCTTTCTTTCTTTCTTTCTTTCTTTCTTTCTTTTTGCAGGTTTAGCTGGTTTAAAAGAATCTGGGATTCCTTATACTTGCCAGAGTTGGATACTGTTACATTAAGCAACCAGCATCAGTGGTTTCCTCTGGTATCACTGATTCTCTTCCTGTTTGGCACTGGCATAGCCTACTGGGGCGGCATACTCTTCATCTCTTCTATAAGGTTGTTGTCTTCATTGCAGCTAGCTTTAACAAGGTAAAAATAAACAAATTAAACGCCAATAACACAGGCTAGACTGTAGTCCGGTGGACCGTGCACATCTTTGCCCTGTCATCTCTAGCTTTTATTTTGATAGAACATAAAAGGGTGTTCCCTTAAGCGCGACTATTTGCTTTAATTAGTTTTGGGGATAGATGAAACTGTTAAGATTTTAGTTAGTTGGCTGACTGGTTAGAACTAATTTTAGTTGGTGTATAAGAGTTTAAAAATCTTTTTTTTAAAAAAATGTGTTTCTGATGTATTAAAGGATCCAGACAATTAAAGATTGCAACCATTGCTGTTAATGAATGGTCATGATTTTTCCATGGCTTCTTTGAAACAGCATTCTTAATACACACTTGAAATGTTGTGAGGTCATAGTCTGATATAAATTTAAAGTTGAAAAACCTCACCATTTTCAAAACGGAATACTCTATTGCCAGATTCCCTTTTTCACCTAAGTGCCAACTTCTTCCCAATAAAATGTTGAACATGATATCTAAAATTATGTTCATTTCCGAATGAAGCCCACCATTGATTGTATCCCTGTTCCAGTTTTTTAATGGTTGACTTCCATTTTCAGACCATAGTCTGTTCATACAAAATTGCCTTTATTATCCTCCTTTTATTTTTGAAGGTTACAGAGCAGCTCCAAGGTCATCTTTGACTATTCTAGCCCTTGGAACCTCTGTCTTACTGTGTCACCCAGAATGAAATGTTGCCATGATTGACAACTCTTGGCTCAATTGAGCTCGATTTCAGCCTTCTTTTCCTGCTCAGTTTAATCTTTTGGTATTCTCTTTCTACAAATAGCAGCACAGTGTTATTTGGGAGTCCTCTTTTTCACAGTTAACACGACTCAGCAAAGTAAAAATAAACAAGATTTGGATTTTGACGGAAGAGTGTCAGAAAAGGCTCCTGTCCTTTGTAGCCTTATGACAAGGAAGCAATTTTATATATGAGAACTGTGTGCAACTGAGGAAATTTTATGTTTGGTTTAAAATAAGTAACATTAGTTTCTGATAGGAAAATATATTTAATTTTCTTGAAAAAATAAAAGCCAATTCCCCACATTTATAGGTGACCCTTTTAACAAGACCGGATATGATATCTATGTTTTATTCATAGACAAAACTGGCCATTTCATTAAATTGTTATAGTTAAAAATGTACAAAGTAGACTTCAGTGATATACAGTATTATGATTTAGTCCCTTAAAAGACTCCCTCTCTTTTCCAATACTGTACTCTGTGGCTTAGTTTAAATACAACACCAAACATGCTTTGACATTACCACCTCAAATCTGTTTACCCTTATCCTTTTATACGGTGGTGGTGGTGGTCATGGCGGTAATACTAAAATTTAGTACCACAAAGCTGGAAGGAATCTTACGGATCATCAAATCCAGGATCTCTTCAAGAGGCATGCTGGGGAACTGAACTCCCAAACTCAGGCTCCTCAGCCAGATACCGAAGCCACTGAGCTATCCAGCAGCCAATCAGACAGGGAGGCAGGATTATGCATTTTCCTGCAGAGCTCCTGATTGGCCAGTGCCAGGGAGAAGGAAAGATGACATCGGAGGCTTCTTCCTTGTTGGAGTTTAGCCCCGTGTGACCCCTGAGCAAGGTAAGGGATTGGCTGAATTCATTCCAGAGGGTTGGTCCGGTTCCGAACGCCAGCTGGGCTCCCATGTTTCATTTCTGAAATGGACCACTTCCGAAAGGAAACGCCCATTTCTAGTTCTAGCTGGCCTATCAGGAGCTCTGCAGGGAAATGCATCATCCTGCCTCCCTGTCTGATTGGCCAGCGCCAGGGAGAATGAAAGATGACGTCTGAGGCTTCTTCCTCATTGGAGTTTAGCCCCACACGACCCCAGAGCAAGGTAAGGGATTGGCTGGTTTTGTTCTGGAGGGATGGTCCGGTTCCGAACGGCAGCTGGACTTCTGCGTTTTGTTTCAGAACCGGACCACTTTGAAAATGAAATACCCATTTCTATTGTGTATTAATATACAGCAAACTGTGTTTGGGCATGGGTCCAAAAAGAACCTGCATGCTTCCAGCTTGATGAATATTTTGTTGAATTAATGCTTTTCTTTTGTTTTGTTATTTGCATTTGCTAGACCCCCCTGGACTGCCATCGGACAACAGTTTTATGACACGAAGAAGGTTATGTGTTGCTGCTTCCATGATTTTTCTTAGCTGGACTACCTGTGGGGCACTGGCTATAATAATTACCTATTTTCATTATATTTTTAAGGTATTTAACTGTCAGCCAGCATGCAGTGACCTTTAAATATTATGTTGATAATTTTTAGCCAAAAGGTTAAACATTCTCATTCGGGAAATACCTAGGATGGGGATGCTGGGGGAGAGATTATATTCTTTAACTGCCCTGCTTCCGTTTCCTCATCCAGTCCATCTTTCCATCTACACATAAATCCAATGCACTTGACTACATTGCAGGAGGATAGAATGTAGTAGTTTGGATGGCTGCATTTCATTTTCAGGCTCAGTGGCCATACGCTTCCATATGTCTGCAGCAGAGAAAAATAATAAATACTGTGTTTTCCATTTACACCCCCCATGTATAAGACAACCTCCACTTTTCCAACTCACAATTACAGTTTTGCAACCACACAGTTCTCTCTTCGGCTTCCTTCCATGTATAAGACGGCCCTCAATTTTCAGTCTATTTTAGACAGAAATATAGTCTTATATACAGAAAACTACTGTACAGTGCTGGGTGCTTCCCTTGTCCTCTTGGCAGGTTCCTTGTGGGCAGCTGATTGGCTTCTGTGTGTACAGAGTGTTGGAATCAACAGGCCTCCTGTCTTGATCCAACATGGTTCTTTATTATGTTCTTATCATCTGTTGAATTTGGGGTATTAATTGTGTAGTTCAGGCCTACAGCCTTGGGTGTATGTGTTCACATCTATAGGAAGTGCCTAGATCCTACTCATGGGGGTTGATCTTGTGAAAGCATGGCCAGTCCGTTTCTGTGTCAGAGACTGGATGCTGGCAGTGGGCAGGTGTGAAGGCACTAGGAGGTAAACGTGCTCCTTGGTTCCATCGGGTGCTATAGTCCTCTGCAGCATATTTTTTGTTGAAGGGGCAAATAACTCTCAAAGAGGGCTTTTTAAACGGCCAAAGAGTTGCAAGAGATTGTGCCCAGGGTTGCACGGTTCCTGTCCCTGACCTAGTGACCCAGAGGTGAACCAATGTTCATCCAGTGGACAGTGGGCAACTTCCCCAGTGCACATAAGGTATGTCTGGTGACTGACTAGCATGGTGGCTTCCTATCCTGCTCTCCAGGAAACAACTGTTTTTCTAGAGCAATGACCCAGGAGTTCTTGGGCTGCAGTTCCCAGAAGCCTTCACCACCAGCTGTGCTCCAGTGGGGTTTCTGGGAGTTGTAGTCAATAACTTCTGGATTACCCAAGGTTGGGAAGCACTGTCCTAGAGCTATATTTTAATTTGGCCTCACATCTGAGTTTGAATTTCCATTAAAGGTTTATGGAATGGAATGGAATGAATTTGTCTTGGCTCCCCCATGGGACAGTCTCTGGCAAGACAGCTTCTCCTGCAGCCCTCAATACCAGTGACCATGATAGCATTCTAGATAAAATACCTGAGTTAGGTGTGTGGTTCAACCAGCTTTAGTGGTTCCACTCCTGTTTGAAGGATTGTTTCCAGGAGGAACCATTGTTTTGCCCCTGGGCCAATATACTACACAGTTCCCAAGAGCTTTGTTCATCTCACATGTTGTGTGACATCTACCCACTTGGGAGTAGAAGAGGTAGACCAAGATGCCACATGCTTTAGTCTCTTCATCCCACCCAGGTGAGGTGGATGTTCTGGACTGATGTATGAATTACAAGGATAGGCTGAGCAAGGACCATTAATAAGTGGAAATTCAGTCTCAGAACGGGAGACTATTCTGAGACTGAGGCAATACAGCATTGTCACAAAAAGCTTGCATTTTGACATTGAGGCCTTAGAGTTTCAAGGGTGTGACATTTCAGTAAAACAACAACAACAACAAATAAATGCTTGTTTTGTTTTTACAGGTTATTAATCTACATTCAAATGCCAGGACAGAATTAAGTGCCCTTAATACGGTAAGTTTATTAGGTCTGTTGCCTTTATTAGAAGTGAGCAATGAATTGTCATGCTTCTACTGTATTTCTTGGATTTACCAGAATGCCTGTCTTTAAAAACAGCAAGAAGAAATCCCTTTCTCGCCTGCCGGCCACAGGTTGATAATAGCTGCAACACTGGCCATGAACATATAACATTGTGAGCAGATGGGGAAACCTTTTCTAAAAGGACTCTTCTATAGCTCTTCTTCTCCCTTGCCCTTCAGTTTGGGGATGTGCCATCATTTGGAGCCATAACTAAGGCATAAACGAAGCAGCACATGTTCTCCACAGACATGTCCTCTGGAATGCGCTTTCTCACCTCACGCTTGCTCAGTTAGCAAGTTCAAACCATCTTACACCCTGGTTACACCAATCAATATGCTGACACTTTAATTGGTTATTTCACTGGAGGTTGTTATCATTGCTATGGTAATGTTATCATTACCATATGTTTTATGTCTTCACAGTCAACAAACAATCTGGAACTGTTTGGCACAAATAATCTGCAACAGAATTCAAGTTATTCCAAAAGAGAAATGGGAAAGAGATGTGAATCAATGGATTTCCTTTCAGAAGCAGAAAAACCCTCTCTCATCATGACAGCTCCTGACAACATGGCTGACAGTCTTAACATGCATTTTTCAATCATTAGCTTGCTCACATGGATTGTGCTGCTGAGCTGCCCATCTTTAATATACTGGGTAAAAAATATCAGGTAACCCTCCTGAATTTACAAGTTGCCATACAGAGTGCTTAAAAGGAATCTCTTTCTAAAAGTGGTTGGTTCACCAATTGGAAGGATGGTAGGATTATTTGGCCTGGAAGCCATGCAGGGCTGTCACAGTCCACTAAGTTGGAGAAGAGTTCTATAGATGATAAGGCTTACAAGACAAGACGAGTGACAGATGAGGCAAGTTGGTTGTGAATGTGAAGCTTCCAGTTGGAGGGCAGGGAGGTTGGTGAGAAGAGAAAATGTTTAGAGAGTTAGAAAATACGTGCTGATGAGGATTTATTGCAAGAAGTTTTGTGTCCTAGATATGGGACTTCAGACTTGGGCTGTAGTACTCTTCATGTTATATTCCTTTGACAATTGTACTGTACTAAAGAAGTTCCAAGACAATGGGGAGCAATACACAGACTGTACAGATGTATAATAATCTCAGAACTGCAGAGATAGACGGGAACCACTGACTCAAGAAATCCAGTCCCTGGCAAGGAGGCACGCTGGGGAATCAAACTCCTACCCCAGGCATGTCCAAACTTCGGCCCTCCTGATGTTTTGGACCACAGCTCCCAGAATTCTAAGCTTAGATTGCAAATGGCAAAGGACTGTGGGAGTTGTGGCCTAAAACATCTGGAGGACCGAGGTTTGGACATGCCTGTCCTAGCCTCTGGCCCCACAGCTGGATAGCTAGACCACTGGACTATCCAGCAGTGGTTTTGAGAGCAAGGAACACCTTAGATAGCTTCTTGGGGTTGTGCTGATTTTTTTGCTAACAGAATAAATTTACACCGGAATAAAAAGAATGGTTTGGGAGCCATTAATCATAGGTCCTGGCTTGCGCATAAGAAGCAGCTCTGAACAGCATCTCCTGGGCTTCTGGAGGGTCTCAGCTGAAGGGGGAAGACCAAAATGGCCTGTGTAGAGCCATATAGATGTGCCTACTCCCAGCTTTTGTTCATATAGGATTTCATCTTCCGATGACCTCTTTGAAGCTGAGGATACCAATGGTGGTCATCCTGTAGCAGTTTTTGACTTTTAAAGATTCCTTTCCCCATCCCAATTCCATCCCAAAGTTGCCAAAAGCTTCCCTGAGGCTGAAGGGAGCCCAAAGGAGCCTCAGAGCTTAAAACTGGGTGAAAGCATTAAATTAGTTTTAATTTAAATGTTGCTGATGCCAGCTGGTGACACCATCAGCCCCCACTGTGTGACTACGTGAGGAGCTTTTCAGCCAATGTTTGTATTCTTTATTGTTCACCAGCTGTGTTACTTGAAGCGCAGTAAGAAATATAAACCTTAACTCTTTAAATAGTAACAATTAGCAACCAAGATTTAAGCTGTTTGCAACAGGATCTGGTCGCTTCTTTTAGTTTAATTACACTGTCCTGTTTATGCCACTAAGTACATGAAGAGTAGTTTTATAAGCAAGCACAGGCGAATATGATGACATTGTTTTTCTCTTTCTTTTTTTAAATAGGTATCATCGCAGGCTTGATCCTGATCCATGCAGATCTGTTGCATTTATAATTGTAGCCCTCTTGGGAATACTCATGAATGCAAGTACCTCAAAAGTTAAATCCAGGTGCTTTAATTTATTGTCTTTCATTTTGCATTTGTGGTATCCTGAAGGCTCTTTTATGGAACAAGCAGTGCTGTGCTTATTAATATGTATGTATTTATTTATTGGATCGGATCCACAAGCACCTCTCCACGCTCTGTTTAGGAAGTTGATAGGTCCAGCCCCAGCCTTCCAGAAAGCGAGGGAGAGGGTGTTTTCCTATGGCCATTCCTCAGGCCACGTGCACTTTATTCTGGAGGGCCTCTCAGTCCTCTTGAGCGGTGGTTCTCAACCTGTGGGTTCCCAGATGTTCCTGGACTGCAACTCTCAGAAATCCTGGCCAGCTCAGCTAGTGATGAAGACTTCTGGGAGTTGCAGTCCAGGAACATCTGGGGACCCACAGGTTGAGAACCACTGCTCTAGAGCAGTGTTTTTCAACCTTTTTGGGCAAAGGCAGTTTCAAAACAAATCACGAGACACCACCATTAGAAAATGCCTTGTTCCCCCTAAGTGGCAGGGGGCAGGACAGCCACCCTCCACCAAAGAAAATGCACCCAGTTCCACGCGTCCAGGAGCTAAAAGGCCTGAGCAAGGCCCCCTATTTATTGTGGGAAATGACAGGGCCCGTTATTCCCCACACGGGCGATTGGCATCCGCCCTTAGGACTTGATAGGCGGCCCGGCCGCCCTTTGCAGCTGCCTATGCAGAGGAAGCCCCAGACTGTCTCCCCAGTGGGCAGGCGGTGTCAGCTGGAGTGCTAAGCTGGGGCCCCCTCCACTGATGAACCCAATTCCTCTCCAGCTGGCAGGCAAGCAAGGATGGAGGGTAAAGTGTTTGTTTGTTTTTAACAAAAGTAGGCCAAACGGGTTCGGGCTGCTAAGTGGCAGTTGAGGGTGGGTAGGCTGGAACAAGCCTGCAGGGCCCCGGAGAAGCTCCCGACCACCACCCCGGCGAAACCTTTAACACCCGGGGCTGGCTGAGCTCCAAAGGCATCCAACGTGTGGAGGTACTTTCCTGTCAGTGCTGCCCAGCACACTGTTTTGCTGTTAAAGGGCTTTGATCCCCACCCCGTCACATGTCCTCCTCCTTTCGCGCCGAATAACGGCTCCCAGGGCGACAATTACATCAATCCGGGACAAGCCCGGCAGGAGCCTTTTGCACATTTCAATTTTTCCAACGGCACAAGGCAAATCTATTTACAGTGGTTGAAAAACACTGCTCTAGAGCAATGTCTGGAGGAGAAACAGAGACCTAAGAATGCCTTGTTCCCTGAACAGAATTTAAGATTCCACCCAGTTATCACTTGATTAAATGTAATTTATTGTGCAGATGTGGTCCCGTTATTCAGATCGGATTGGCATCCGGTAGACATGGGTCCCGTCCCTTCTTTGTACTTATGCAGAAGTCCCAGACTGTCTCCTAAAATAGGTGGTTCTTGCTAAGCTGGCATACTCACTGATGAATAATTCTGTAAATTGGATAAACTGTACAAGTAGGCCATTGAGTTCTCCTTCATTGCTGGAACTGTTGAGGTCTCTAATACGGCTTTTCAAACATTTAACAATGTGCAAAGTGTGCTTTCCCACTGCCAGTACACTGTTTTGCTGTTAATAGCCAGTAGTCGAATTAAGTTCAAAGGGATTACATCATATAGGTGAATTTTGCACATCTCTCTTAATCACAATGAAATATATTTAACAGACTACTTTTGTGCAGAAAAACATATTTAAGAAGTTGGATTGTTTCTGTTTTTCAGCAAATAAACCAGCAAGTAGGTCCTTTCATTCAGTAGTTGTCTGTACTTGCACATAAATCAAGTAAATGACAATACAGTATTATGGTTTCATCTCCAGGCCTACATAACATGCTCAAATTGAGATTTTACATAAAACCTCTGACACAGTAAACATTATGAAAATGTTCCTGTGGAACCCGTTTTGAGAGTTGTTAGGTTTTTATGTCAATGCTATTTAGTCCCCGGTTCAAATGTGACTCAAGAATCATATTCCAGTTGTGTTTTGAGGACGTGCTGAAGTGCCGTGATGGTGTAATTTCCGTTTGCTGCTGCGAGCAGACTTGAGAATGTCTTTCCGTAAAGTAACATAATAATGCAGTAAATCCCAGATACAAAATCTCCATAGTATTTTTCTGAAGAATACTATCTACACTTAAAAGCAAAACAGTAATAAATATATATATATATATATATTCTTTTTTTCTCTCCACAGCAAACTGTTGAAGATTGCGGTGCATTTTCCACTTCCTTTATCTGTTGCTGTCATCATTTTTGCACCGATGCATTTGTTCAGAATATCATACTTCCTAATCCTTCCTCTTTTCTTCCATGCACTTTGTTGCATTGCGTGAAACTTGAGTTTACCAAAGCACTGGGCCTACCAGCAAGATTTCTGGAAGTCTGAGCAAAGAACTATCTAGGATGGCATGGGAACGATATGGACGCTGCCATCTCTCGGGGGGCAGAAGTGAGAAAAATGTTTTGTATGCACTGTGAGGAACATCACTGTTTAGGTATTTAAAGTCATGTATGGAAGGATAATCGAGGCGCCTCCCTCTTAATCTGCACCTGGCCCTGGTGACAGATGCTGCCTGATTTCCTAGGTATGAGAGTATTTTTTAAAAAAATTATTTTGACACTTGTGGTTTTATATATCCTGTTATGTTCTTGCGTTTTGAAGCACAGTGACTGAACGCAAAGCGGTCATGAAGCCGAACAGCCAAAATGAACAGACAATCTGAAAAATTCTGATCTTGCCAGAAGCAGCCACCTTTGCCTGAACCTTCCCTGGGATCTAAACTGAAGCTATGATACCGTTGCTGCTCCACAGTTACTAGTGACAAATCCAAAGCTCCGTCGAAGCCTGCAAATTTGCGAGCTCATTGAACGCAGTTGTAGCGCAGTACTACAGCAGTGTGTATTAAGAAGGACATAATTTAGTAAACATAGTAGCAAATCTGTGTGCTCCTTCTGCTGATAGAGGTGCAACATCTCAAGCTCTGAGCAGATTCTCAGGTTACTATTTCTATACAGAGAAATTTTTGCTGGTGTACATTAAAAAACATGGAGGATAAGACTGAAATAGCTGCCCAGATAGATCAAATGGTGGTACCTCTGCTGGGGGAGAATATCTACATAAGCTTCCCAATATCTGCATATACTCAAGTTCAAAATACACATGTATGGAATTATTTTTCAGCAATTATTTGAGTAAGGGTCCTTATGCCAGGGCTAGCTGCCCATATATAAACCATTGGTTTCTTCAAGTCCATGAAATACCATGATGCGAAAGCAATCTGTTTTCTCTTTGTTATAGAGATCACTTACCATTCCTTCTTTTTATATTGAAGCTAGCTTAGTTTTTCAAAATATACATTCAAACCCCACCCATTAACAGCATTTAGAGGTCCAAGTCCTCTCATCTTTGTACGTGTTATTTTTTAAAAAAACCTCTAAAATACTGTACTGTACGAGGTAACCTGTTAATAAGATGGCCGTCATTTTAAGGCAGAGTTGTGTGTTTCAGCTTTGAAATGGCACTACAGTATATGGACTTAAAGAAGGACACGTACCTGTACTTCAAAGTAGCAAATCTTTCTCTGCATATACTGTAAATGAGTCTCCTAACAGTCTGCTCTGAAAGAGATGTCTAAGTAGCAAATGCTAATCATATATTTGCCATCTACAAAAACAGTAGTGCCTCGTAATACCTTGAGTGAAATATATGGGCCTTTTACATCCAAAGGCCAACCTGGCTCTCGTTGCGTTCCACCATCACCTTAAGGTCAACCATCATTTTGTAAATGTAGCAGAGGTGGTTGAGCTACCTGTACATAGCAATATGCGTCTTCTGATTCATCCATTGCCTTGACACCTAAGCACTGATCTTACCTAATGGCTCGTTTCCTCCTCGTGCTACAATCCGGGACGAGCCGCTTCTCTGAACCAAGTTACAGTACATATTTTGTCTTGCCTTTTTGTACTTTCTATCGTTCCTGCCTGAAGTGCCTCAGTTAAATAGTTCTGGCGTGAACTTATTAGTAATTCACTTTTTTCCCATTCACTTGAAGGTTTTTTAAAAAAACTATGTATTCTGAGTATGAAACTGTTCTTCAAGCTTGCTGACAAGCTTAGTACGTAAAGCTGTGTATGAAGCAATTAAGAGCATTAGAACTAGGATCAATACTTTTAATGACAACACACTATAGACTTCACTTTGTTCTATAGTCTTGGCATCTTGGCATCTTTCTTGTCCTCTTGCATTTCTGACCAAATGTGCCAGGCGCTACGCCCTGCAATCGGGAATTGCACAAATCAGTGGTGCCGTCAGTCACATGATTCCCATGGTGACTGTCTTCTCAGTATGACGGCAGAAGCGCTTCGTAAGTGGCCCCTTCTGCTTTGACATTCTGGTAGCTACTTTGGGCATTTAAGGTCAAGTTAACGTTCACATCACTAAGCATGAGAATTTTTCTCCTTGGCGTCCATGCTATTTTTAGATGGTAGCCCACTGTCTGAAGTGTACTTTTACCTTTGAGATCTACTTTTCACCTGATTTTTGTTGTATTATGTGGGGGGGTGGGGTGGACGCAAAAAAGTGGTGTCAGTATATTCTTCCTATGCTTGTGAAATGCTAATTGGATGATTTACAGCTTCTGCAAGAGGTACCTCCGGGTTGCTGCTGTGGCTTCCTGCCCATGGCTGTCTCCTCTTGAGCAAAGCTTGACCTTGAGGGATTTTCCTGTGCCTCTTAATAGATACTAGGGAGCATGTTGGCAGAGACACTTCTTTGTCCTTGTTTAAATGTGACCATTGTGGAGCGTTTCATTCTCAAGCAGTTACCAAAGGGCACCTGGGTGTTGTTGCTTTAAAGTCATGCAATGGCCAACTTCCTTTTCTCACCCTGCAGTTTGGAAAGGTTCCCCCTTTAAAAGGGTCTTCTTCCATTTCCTTGCTTCTGATTTACCTGGCTTTTACCACAAGGTTTTTATTTATTCTACACCGGAGAACCGATAGTGTCTCCTGCCAATGGAGAAGAACCAGAGGTTGTGACCATTCTAACAAGGGCCCGTATTCAATTTCTGATACAGCAGCTCAAAGAACCCTTCAATATGATTTAATTTACTAAAACACTTTTTACATGATCAGTTGGTTTACTTATAAATTAATGGGAAGTTGGTACCCCTTTGTATGGTCACTTAACTGGAGTTTACAATATGGTGTATGCACACTGATGACTAACCTGGTATATGAAATGGGTGAGTAGACTGCTCTCCCACCAAGTTCTCAATCAGTCAGTATCATCATACATGTACAGAATTGTAATTTCTTCTCTATATTTTTATTTCCTGATGGTGACTCAAAAATGTTTCTGGTTCTAGATGCTTTATGTATTTGGGATGTGCTGTTACGCTTTACATTGGCCTTAATTCCCCCCCCCACTCCTTTTGAGAGTTTTTAAACTTAAAATTACAGGGTTTGTAAATTGAATACAGACATCAACATGTGGTCTACTCCTATGTACTCAAGAGTTAAACCCCCTTCTGTTCTGTCAATGAGCATTCACATTCCACTGAACTTGTATAATGAGTAGATCATGTAAAATTGCAGTTCAGACAATTATTGGTAGAGTACAAATATTCTGTTATTTGAAGGACAAAATTTTTATTTCACTGAAAGTATGCCTTTGCTACTGTCCAATAAGTGGCTTGGGCAAACTTGACTCATAACTCGACTCTGAAAACAAAGGGTTGATGAAAAGCTGTCTATGAAGTTCTTCAGTAGCATTCAGTTTCTGGTTTATGTACGTGGAACCTCATGTTGATTCTTGGACAACCCAAGTTTTGGGATCTTCCTTTGCTGACAGTATGCCTCAAAAAAACAAAGTTGCATTTGCTAGCTCCACTGCAAAATGCTATCTGTGTCTTTAACTTATTTATGACAGGTTGTGACTGATTGCCTGCAAACGTATTGCAGTGGTTCTCAATCTTGAGTCACCCCGGTGTTCTCGCACTGCAGATCCCAGAAACCCCAGCCAACACAGCCGGTGGCAGAGGCTTCTGGGAACTGCAGTCCAAGAACACCGGAGTGACTCAAGATGGAGGAGCACTGGTTCAGGGGAAACTTCCTCTGGCAGTGAAATCAGTTTTGGTAAATGAATGAGATTGTTTTTTCTGCCTCCTCGAACTTTAGCCTTGACTGTGATGGTAGCCATTTTATAAACTTCAGTTCTTAATCAAACTCTGATGTGCACATTTTGTATGGAATAATGCTGTTTCTAGGTTTTCTTTTGTTTTTCTGTTTATTATGAACAGTTTGAGTACTGTTAACTGCTAAGAGTACCTAGCTTGCTGGGGGAGGGGCAGTGTGTAGCCAGCATAATTAAATTGTAAACTGCCCAGAGAGTGCTTGAAGCGCTATGGGGCAGTATATAAACAGAACACTTGGCTTTTTGCTTTGCTTTAAACCCATAATATTTGTTTCGTGATTCATCTTTGATATGTCATCTTGCTAAGCTAACTGTTCATATCTGATATCTGCATTCCTGCTGAGGAAAACAAAAATCAACACTCTGCCTACCAAAACTGTTACAAGTTTTCATTATCTTAAAAAGACATGTACTTTGCTAAAGCTATATATAATTGTTAACATACGTTTAGTTTTTGTGCCAATGAAATAAGTTTGAACAACAGATGCTGCTATGGAAGAGGAAGGAAAGGAGAGTCTGTTCCAAGTTCCAAGCATTCATTCCCAATCTGCATCATAAGGATTTAAGATTGTGTGTACAGTATATTGTTTGAAAGACCGATGCACAGGAAGCCTTAGAACATATTGTGCTTATACAGTAATAAAGACAGCCTGATTTCCAGATTGACTGAATGAAAAAGTGTGCGTCCAATTTTCCAACAGTATAAATTACATAAGAACACTTCTACAATTTTCCCCAGGTGAAATCACCGAAGGCATTGAAATTTCATTGCCAGGAATGGATCCATAAAATATCATGGCCTGCTCAGGCATCATGTCCGTCTTGCATGTGTGCAAGCCAGATATGGCCCCGTTCAAAGCAGAGGAGCTTTTTGCTCACACGAGATAGTGTGTGCCCTCTTGTGTGAATAGCAATCGTGTGAATAGCACAAGTCGCAATCCAAAGAACTGACAAACAATTCCTGTATATGCACTAATACACTGTATTTTTAAAAATTGCAAGGACATGTGCTGTGCCTGGCATGTTACTCATTAAAAAGTCTAGGGATGTTTGATACAGAACGCAGACTCTGTTTAATGGCAGTCAGGCACGTGGAAGGGATGTGGGCAGGAAGGCGTATGGAAGCCCTCAGGCAGCAAGCGAGCTGAGTACTCATTTTGCTGACTTCAGAAGGATAGAAGACTAAGTGAACCTTGAGCTGGCTACCTGGGGTTGAACCCCAGGCCGTGAGCACAATTATAGTTGCACTATCTCAGTTTACCCACTGCATCACAGGCTAAGAAGGAAATTCAGTTATTTAGGGAAAAGGAACATACACTGGATATCTCAGTGGATTAGGTATCTGGCTGCAGAGATAGAGATGGGGAGTTTGATGCCTTTGTTTTGGTGACTATTTAATAGAGTAATTGCTTGATCCTCATTTTCCTTTCCAGAATAAATAGAATTGAAGCTATTTTGCCAAAATGTACACTGAATGTAATTCTCGATCAAGACACGACAACAGAGATGGGAGAATTAGCTGTTCAACAGAATATACTCTTTAAAACGAAAGATTCCTTGGGAACAGTATGCTTTAAACATCCAAGATGTAAATTTAGCCATTCATATATGAAGCTGAGCTCCACCAAAATCAAGAGAACATCTGATTGGAAATGTACAGGGTTTCACTGTTAGGTAATTTTTAAAAAACTTATTTAACCTCTTCAGTGTCTGAAGTCCACCATTGACCTGGATGCATGGTGCTCCCATGCAGTGAGAAATGCTTTCCACTCCATAAACCCTGCTTGCTGGTTTTTCTTTCTAGTGCAATTTTCCAAGTCGTCTCTCATAGCATTTCAGAGAGCCCGTGGCCCAATGCTAAGGGATTAAGTGTGGAGGGGTATGGGAGTTGGGCAACAGGAAAATATGACTGCAGAAACAGAGTTCTGCTTACTGGATGCCTTTGGAGCCAACCTGTTGTCTCAACTAAAATGACTAGAACCGATACATAATTAGAAAAAATAAATACACTCAGGGCAGGGTCCCCTGGTAGAGCAACATTCTCTGTGTCTTTCTCCTTCTCACACACAGGCACTGAACAGAACAAGACACAATTCTGTGTAGAGATGAAGCAGACACGGACGCAGGTTCTCTGAGTGGAGTGCCCTCCCATTCACGGGGCAGCTAGCCTTTTTATTGATCATTCAGTCGGCAACAGAGAAGGGGGTAGATAACCATTGACAGAAAGAGACTTCCTGTAGACCCTTTGTTCATTGTTTGTGGGCTTATCAGGAGTGCCAGAAAATGTGTGACATACAGCCAGGTTCCTGTTGATCCGTTTGGGAGATAGGATGCCCGATGATATCCTGTTTACAGGCTAAGCAAGGAAATCTTGTCTCTCCCATTGGGGCATCCCCACGCAAGGAGAGATAGCAAGACTTCCTGCTGCCGGCTCAGGTCTCTGGGTCATGACCTTTTCCCAAAGGGAGTGGTAATTCCTTCAATTCTGTCCTTTCTTTTTTACACTGGCTTAACACGGCAGAAGTGAGGCAGGGTGAAAGATCTTCAACAGGTCTCAGTGTATAATGTCAGGATTTGAAATGTATGGATGCTGTACTAGTATGACATCCATAAGAATTAATTCTGTGGATTTTGGATGGTGGGGGGAGGTTCTTTCAATTTTTCTTTTAACATTTATATTGCAAAATCTAAATGTCTTGTGAATTTTGATGGAGTCCTAGTTACAGATTTATAGCCAATTAATGATCAAGTTCTTTATTTGCTCTGTCATTCTTCAGCCTCTGTCGTTCAACCTCTCTTGATAGACAAATGGTTCTGCTAACCTAGAAAGTATTCCTAAACTTGGGAGGAAAGATCATAAAGACTTTTTTGCTCTAGAACAACATGTGTATAAATTTGCACCTCTTTTGTACAGCATATTACATTCTTTTGTGCTTTTTGTACTGTATTTTGGTATATTCCAATGAAATTGGTGTAACTTGTGAAACTCATGGGATCATGCACTGTTGCCTGCAAATACTGTTTACCTGTATTTCACCTGTGCTCAAAATGCCTCTGGGTGTACCAATGAACATTTCTGCCTTCAGTTTTTGCTCAGGTATTTATGTTGGGGCACTTCGGTGTGTTTCTTTTTTTCAACTATACACTGTGTGTTGAGAAAATAAAGGCAATGGAAACGGGGGAACATGACTTAAATGCTTTGTTGAGGTAGTCAATCACTCAGGGAAAGCTTGTCTGAAGAGAAAGGTCTTTGCCTGCTTGTGGAAAGACAGCAAAGATGGGGCCAGTCTGGTCTCCTGTGGGAGGGAGATCCAAAGTCAGCGAGAAGCAACAGAGAAGGCTCTCTCCTGTGTTCTCATCAGATGCACCTGTGAAGCTGGCGAGATGGAGAGACCTTAGGCCTCTCCTGAAGACCTTAGTGCCCGCAATTTCAAAGGTTTTGTTCCAAACTAGTCACACAGCACAAGATGTGCACGGGGACACCATCCTCTTGACTGATGTTGATTCTTGATCAGGGCTTTCCCTTTAGTTCGACTGATATCAAAAGTTCTCAC
The DNA here is from genome assembly GCA_029282475.1 of Phrynocephalus forsythii. Classification (NCBI taxonomy): domain Eukaryota; kingdom Metazoa; phylum Chordata; class Lepidosauria; order Squamata; family Agamidae; genus Phrynocephalus; species Phrynocephalus forsythii. The sequence continues at coordinate 25,133,521 of JAPFRF010000001.1, forward strand.
AAATAGATAAGACAGTTCCAACTGCCTTTTGATAATTCCCTTATGGCTGAAATATGTCTGTGAAGATTCTCAGTTATCCAGACATTGTGTCATGGCAACTGGACTTCTTGTTCTTGTACAGATGTATTGCGGCCTGGTATGTGTGAAACATTAATCTAATGAGCCTATTCAAGCCAGTACCCACCTAATGAGCCTATTCAGATCAGGGTGGCATGAAACCAAGGGGAATTAGAAATAAAGCTACTTGGATGAGTAGTGAAACGTTTCAATCTTAAAAGAACAAGAACAAGAAGTCCAGTGGCCATGACTCAACTTCCGGATTGTGGCTGAAAGGAACTTGACTTGCATCTCACTTACTGTTTTGTTTTGTTTTTTTTGGGGGGGGTGGGGGTGTCAAAGACCATCAGCCTGGAAAACAGAAAAATCTATCCAGGAGCGAAAGATTTTTACAATCTGAACAAAAACCAGAGTACAGTGTATATATCCAAACTGGAGTTTGTCAATTGGATGCATAATATTGGTATAAGTGGCAAGTTTTCCAGACATTAATAGAGGTTCTCTGACTTGGCTATCTAAGCTGAATATCTTTACACTACTGTAGCCCCCTCCCCCTTAAATATAAGGAGCTTACATCATTTCACATTTGTTTCTCATTTATTTCAGGTTACACTTCCTTGCATTTAGGCTGATCTTGGGTCATCTACTCAGATATCAAAAGCATACATAATAAATAATAATTCAAGAGGACTTCACGATTAATTTCCACCTTGTCCCCCAAGGCCACCAGCCTAGTGTTTGTCTGTTGTCCTCAGACTTACGGTCAAGACTTGTAGACCCTTAGCCACTGTGGCCTTCAGGCATTTGTCTGAAGTAAAAAGACAGGATTCCAGTTTCAGTCCAAAAAAACCTTCCAAATAAGTGGTAGCTGTAGTCAAACTGTACTTCCAGTTTCCTGAGCTCTTTGCCCATTGAAGATGACAGCCACAGAGTCTGGCAAAACGTCAGGAAGAAAAACTTCCAGAACATGGCCAAGGACCCTGAAAAACTCACAACAGCTATCTGATCCCGTCTGTGAAAGCCTTCGAGGATATGTCGTAGTCAAACTTGTTATGAGTTAACTAACCTCCCATGGCCCTTTGACCTCCCTTGGCTATTCCTTCCATTGCGCTACTGAGTCAACAGCCCTTTCGAGAAGAATCCCATTGTTTAAAATGTGCAAAGGAGCTGGTACAGTGCCAACAGTTATAATAATACATTACAGACCGGATATTGGATCCCAGCAGGAGGCATCTTGTGGCCAAGCTGTTATGTCCTCTTGGTATGGTGACATGCCAACCTCTTCTCCATCAAGTGAACTTGCTATTATGCCATTAATGTGGGTTCACAAAGAGCATAAACAGAAGCTGGTCAGTTACCTGTAATTGTTATTTGTTGGAGTGGCCCTCTCTGAACTCACATGTCTCTCCCATCTCCTGCTTGTCTCTCCCATCTCTCTCCCATCTCTCTGAACTCACATGTCTCTCCCATCTCCTGCTTCTGGTGCCTCCTGCTTGCTGTTCTACAAGGCAAACTGGGAACTTGAGGACTTTGGGAGGGGGAGATGTGAGTGCATATGTGATCAGAGTGGTTGGGGCTCCAACTAAAATACATCAGCAGGGCTTCAGGGGATTCTGAAATGTCTTGTGCAAGTTCACGGATGGCCACTTGAAGAGCCACTATTACAGGCAAGCAAACTGTTCTCTCTGCAGGGACAAATCCAAAAGGAAGCAGCAGAAGGGGGGGGGTGCTCGGCACTGTTGGTTGGCTAAAGCAAAAAACAAAACAAAACAGGTTTTCCATTTCCTCCTATAGAAAATTGCTACCCATTCAAATTAATTTGGCACATCTCTTGTATGAAACAGCGTATTGCACGTAGATGCAGTATAAGTACCACTTCTGAGGCATGGCTAGAAAAGGATTTGATAAATTACCACTCTCCAGTGAAGCATGTCATTCTGGTTTTAATCAAGCATAGTTAACCTATTCTATATTTACTATATATAGCTTATTTCACTGGCGAGGTATATCTTTTTAAAACCTTGAACAAGTTGATTTGGATAATCCTTAATCCAAGGTACAAATTGTTCCTAGGGTATAGCTCTAGTTCAGTAATGGCTACCATTGTTATCATTTTTATCACTGTGTTACTTTTCCATGGTAAAATGTCTGATAAAATTTTTACATAATCATATGTGAAACTTCCAAATAATTATCTAAAATCACATATGAACCTTAGTCACATAAATAGGGAGAACAACTCCTACTAATATCATAAGAAAGCAAAGCAAACCACCAAAAAGAGAAAGTAGAGCTTAATACTATCCTATGCACAGATTTGAAAGAAAATTAGACCATTGTGATATTTGGCAGTAGCCAAAGTTCAGTGGGACAGACCAACTCATAGGATACAGCTTTGTCTATGGAGTAGGTCGAGAATATGTGCTCTCATAACCAAATCTAACATCTCAACCAGCTGACAATGAATATAGGTAATCAGAAAACAATCATTCTAATACGGTTTCAAGTTTCACCTTTTATTTATCATGTTTGTGTCCCTTAGATTTGTTTTATACATGATGTGCATATTTGTCTTGTGATGTACACTTACATTTCAGTAAGTGTGCTGAACTGAAGGGTGAAACACACACACTGATTGAATCCAGTTTTCAGAAAAACACATGCATAAGAGAAAAGTCACACCTGGTTTTTGAAAATTTCTGCCCAGCCAAGGCATGCAACTAAGGGCATTACCTGGGTATATTTTAATGTGCAACAGAATAACTACACACACTGCCCAGATGGCATTCACCCAAGGAACTGAGAAATGAAATTGTGGATCTCTTAACAGAAATATGCAACATGTCTCTTAAAACGTCCACAGTGCCAGAGGACTGTAGGATAGCGGATGTCACGCCATTTTTTAAAAAAAGAAGGGGGGATCCAGAAAACTACAGGCCGGTTAGCCTTACGTCCGTCCCAGGGAAGATGGTAGAAAGCCTCCTTCAAGAACAAGCCTTGCTGAGGGAAAAACAGCATGGCTTCTGTAAGGAAAGCCTTGCCTGACAAACATTTTAGAATTCTTTGAAAAGGTCAACAAGCATGTCAATTTACATGAACCAATGAATGTTGTCTGTCTTGATTTTCAGAAGGCTTTTAACACAGTCCCTCTGAAAGGTTGCTGAGAAAATTGCACAGTCAGGGGATAAGAGGGCAGGTCCTCTTATGGATTGAGAATTGGTTGAGAAACATGAAACAAAGAGTAGGTGTCAATGGGAAATTGTCACAATTGAGAGAGTTGAAAAATGGCGTGCCCCAGGGATCTGTCCTGGGACCGGTGCTTTTCAATCTGTTCATAAATGACCTGGAGGCAGGGAAAAGCAGTGAGGTGGCCAAGTTTGCGGATGACACAAAACGTTCCGTGGTAAAAACCAGAGAAGATGGTGAAGAGCTCCAGAAGGATGTCTCCAAACTGTGAGAATCGGCTACGAAATGGCAAATGCATTTCAATGTAGGAAAATGTAAAGTAATGAATATTGGAGCAAAAAATCAAAACTTGATCTATCAACTCATAGGTTCTGAGCTATCTGTGACAGATCAGGAAAGAGATATTGGTGTGCTGGTGGACAGCAAAATGAAGGTGTATACCCAGTGTGTGGCAGCAGTGAGGAAGGCCAATTCCATACTAGGGATCATCAAAAAGGGGATTGAAAATAAAACAGCCAACATTATAATGCCATTGTAAAACATGATAGTAAGGCCGCACAGGAGTATTGCATACAGTTCTGGTCACCGCATCTCAAAAAAGACATATTGGAACTGGAAAAGGTGCAGAAGAGAGTGACTAAAATGATTACTGGGGGGACCTCCTTTATGAGGAAAGGCTCTTTAATCTACAAAAATGGCGTCTGAGGAGGAATATGATTGAGGCATACAAAATTGCGCAGGGCATGAGTCAAGTGGACAGAGGGACGCTCTTCTGCCTCTCACAAAATACCAAAACTAGGGGACATCCACTCAGAATGAGGGTTGAGAGAGAGAACAGACAAAAGAAAATATTTTTACACAGTCTGCCACAGGATGTGGTGATGGCATATGGCCTGGATGTCTTCAAAAGGGGATTGGACAGATTTCTGGAGGAAAAGTCCATCACATGTGTCATCTCTAGGTTTAAAACCAGGGTACTTCAAGGACCAGATGCAGGGGAGTGGTATCAGGAGACAGAGATCTAGTCTCGTGCGCTCCCAGAGGCATCTGGTGGGACCACTGAGAGATACTGGAAGCTGGACTAGATGGGCCTTTGGCCTGATCCAGCATGGCTCTTATGTTATTATGTACTGAACAAATCCAGTAGGATTCTGGTTGTCAAAAACAACAACTACCAAACAGCTATGTCTTGTCCTGGATTAGAAGAAGCACAAGAAATTTGATTTAGATTGCGGGAGGAGGCAAAATGCACTAGTCTAGGTCCTCCTTTCATTCACTAGGGTCCCTGTTCCCAAAACAGTGATCCATTGCTTAATCTTGGCATTATTGTACACCATGTAGCAAACATTAGTGGCAAGGAAGAAGCTTCATGCTTAGTTGCTATACAGTTGTGCTCTAATCTGGATGGGACGGGGGATGGGTGCTGAGCTTCTTGTTGTTGCTGCTGCTGCTGTTGTGTCATTACAGTCATGACCGACTCTCTGTGGCTCCATGTCCATGGAGTTTTCTTGCCAGGAATACTGGAATGGTTTGCCAGTTCCTACTCCAGGCACCTACAGCACCTGGTATTCCCTGATGGTTGCCCATCTAAGTACTAGCCAGAGCCTGACCCTGCTTAGCTTCCGAAATCAGGCGAGATCGGATGTGCTCAGGGCATCCAGGCAGTTGGGGGCTGTGCTTACTCTGGAGTAAAGCTGGCAAATATAAAAGTAAGGCCTTCTTTGGCTATTGGTGGAGCTTAATAGATGCAACACTGTTTTTCAAAAGCATTCCAAAGGAACTTGCTAAGTTGATGTACAGTCTCATTCCTCCTAGGAGATGATTCATATAATTCAGTGCTGCAGTCGTCTCTGCTCATGACCTGAATTCAGTCCCACAGATTCCAGGTAGTGGAGAGGAACTGTGGTGTCAGGAAGACAGCTTTTCAATGTAGCTAAGAAAGTGCTTAGTTCTCCCCCACTCCTCACACCCACCCCCATAAATATGACTTAAGTCTGTCGTTTTGAACAAGTGCTTTGCATGGGTAACAGGAGGATTACTCTTTAGGTTAAGCCTGTACATTCTGGCGACTGTGTTTGTTTATCTCTGCATTCACTCTTTGAACAAACAGCATTCACTCTTTGAACAAACAAAGATGACTGACAGATACCTTAAGAAGCGAGTGCCCCAAAGCCCTGGCAAAGAAAGGAAGATTGGATTCTTAAAACCATATGATTTGTTACAGATAATCTGCCATTCAAGATGAAATCATGTTACTGTTGCAGAGACATGATTCAGGCAGATCTTTGTGCCTGACAAACCAAGCTGTGTTTAGCTGAAACCACACACACACACACAAAGAAGACAAAAACAACAAAGCATAAAGCAATCTACAGATGTGGAAAGAAGAACATCTGTGCTCCTAGAATATAATAGAATAGAAAATGTATTGTCGTTGTGTGTATATACACAGTATACATATACAATGAAATTCTCAGACACCCAGAGACCAGGCCCAACACACACACATGCACATCAAAAATCCCCAAGCACTCCCCAACCTGCCACCCCCCCCAAAAAAAAACCCACAAGCATCTACACAACAGGCTAATACTGTCCAACCACTCACTGCTGGTAGTCCTTAAGTTCATTAAGTGCAATTATAGCTCAGGGATAACAACTGTTCAGAAAATGGATTGTCTGAGTTTTAATTGTTCTGTATCTTCTGCCAGAAGGCAACAGTTCAAAGAAGCTGTGACCAAGATGAAAAGGATCTCTGAGAATGTTGTGTGACTTCCTCAAACAGCAAGATATGAAGATGTCATCCAGGGTTGGTACCTGGTACCCAATGATATTCTGGGCAATTTTAATTATTCTCTGTAGGTCTTTTGGGTCTGCTACAGAGCTGCTCCCATACTATGCAAGAATGCCATAGGTTAGGACACTCTCAATAGTGCCATGATAGTAGGACAGAAGTAAATGCTGAGATAGCTTCATCTTTCTGAGCATTCTCAGGAAATACAGTCTCTCCTGTCATGTGCCTTCTTCACAAGCAGATTGGCGTTTGTTGTCCATGAGAGGTCTGCTGAGATGTAAGTGCCCAGAAATTTAAAGCTACCTGCCCTCTCTACCTCCTCATCATTTATGTACTGTGGTAAATGTACATCTCTCTTCCTCCTAAAATCAATTTTGAGTTCTTTAGGTTTTTTTTTGGGGGGGTGTTAAGTGTAAGATTATTTTCTTTACACCACTTCCTTTCTATAATAAGCAGACTCATTGTTCTTATTAATGAGCCCCACACCACTGTTGTATCATCTGCAAATTTGATGATTGTGTTGGTGTTATACAGTGGGGTGCAGTCATGTGTGTACAAGGAATAGAGAAAGGGGCTTAGCACACAACTCTGAAGAGTTCCTGTACTTAGTACCAGAGTAGAAGAATGGTGGGATCCCATCCTTAATGACGGTGGCCTATGTGTCTCAAAATTATTTACCCATAAACAAATCTTCTGATGTATACCCAAATTGGACATTTTAAGAAATGACCTAATGGGTAGAATGGTATTAAAAGCAGAGCTATAATCCACAAATAACAACCAACCGTTAAGTTCCCTGTTGTTCTAAATTACTCATTACAGTATGGACAACAACGGACATAGTATTGTCAGTAGCTCTATTTCTCCTGTATGCAAACTGACATGGGTCCAAAGTAGATGAAAGTCTAGCCTTAGTATAATCTATCACCAATCTCTCAAAACATTTCATAATAACAGATGTTAAAGCTATTGGTCTATAATCATTGAGAGATGTCACTACTGACTGCTTAGGGACTGGCACTATAATGGATGTCTTCAGGCAAGCAGGGACAGCGTACTGCAACAAGGACGGATTGAGAATATCTGTAAAAACTCCAGCTAATTCTGCAGTGCAGTCTCTAACAACTTGTCCTATGATTCCATCTGATCCAGCTGCCTTCTAACCGTAAATATTCTGGAAAGTGCGTCTCACATCAGAAATCTGCAGTAGAAGTGGTTGTCTATCAATGATTGATTCAAATGGTGTACTATCGGTGGTAGATGGTGGAATGATGGTGGTTCCTGTTTCCACCTCAAAACAGCTGAAGAATTTATTTAGCTGCTCAGCCAAGGACTCACTGCTGCTAGACAGACTATTTTTGATATTCTGCCCCGTGGTTTGTTGCAGGTCTTGCCATACCCGACGAGGGTCAGAGCTCTCAAAATTATGCTCAATCCTCTGACTGTACATAGCTTTGGCATCCCTGATGCCCTTCTTCAATTTAGCTCTGGCCTCTCTGTACTGTAGCACGTCACCAGAATGGAAAGCAGCATTTCTAGCTTTTAAAAAGAGGTGCATTTCTCTATTAAGCCAGGGCTTGTTAGAAAACACCCATACTTGTCTGTTGGTAGTGACAACATCAGTGCAGCTTTTGATATAGAACAGTAGTGTCGGGGTATACGTATCAAAATTGTCCTCCTCCAATAGTGTCCACTCAGTGCTCCTGAAGCAGTCTTGGAAGTTGCTCAGATGCACCCACTGGCTACACTTGTATTTCTCTAGTTGATGGATTGATTCTATTAAAACTAGATGCTATCAGCAGTTAAGAAATTCCCTCTTGCAATAACAAGTTGTGTCAGTAGTCTTGGTTCACCCAGTGAGTGTTCCATAAAGGTTATGGCTACAAATGGAAAAATAACTGTGGGATGTGAGTTGTGATGTCAGGATGGAAGCACAACGCTAGCCATCAGTGAGTGCTTAACTTTTTCATTTAAAATCCATCAGCATTGACTGAGTGGCCGAAATTGTCTTGACCATGCTCTGTTATTTAAGGCGGCAGTTTGTGACACCAGTTCCTTTTCTCCTGAGGTTAAAAAAAAATTCCTGCTCTCCCCCTCATTCCATAAAAGATTTTTATTCATTAATATGATTGATGAGGAGTAAGTGCTGGATTGTCCTGAGACCAGCGGCTGGAAAAAAAAGTACCTTTTATGTGATTGAAAGGTTGTTAAGGACAGAAAATGAGTTATTACTGCCCTTTGAAACTCCACCTGCTAACGTCACTATTAGTTCACATTTCTCTAGAGTTATAAGTGGAGTGATCTGTTTCACGGTCGATTCCCAAGCAGCTAAGCAGAAAGAAGACGGAGCCAACACTGCAGGTAAGCTTTTTCTTTAAGAAAATAAAATAAAATCATAAAATGTCATCAGTGCATCGTTGAAGTTGCAAATGCCTTTCTGTTTTCCTTCAGAAGCATGCTGTTCAGTTTGACATAGTACATGTCCACTATTCCTCTTTAAACAAAGTTAGAGGGATTAATGAACACTGTTTGCATAACCGATTGTCACTTATTCTGACCTCTCAAGTAAAGAGACCGTGAGCCTGTCGCTTGCTTTGTGGTCCACCCACTCATTGCTCCGTCATGTGGAAGCTGGTGATCCTGGTTCACTGCACAACGCTGATCTTACAAGGGTTTGGGCAAGAAACTCCGTCAAAGCCGGAGGATACATGGAAATCTCTGGACAACCCTAGAAACAGAGATCTGGTAAGAGGAACCGTGCCTGCTTTTTCGGTGGTCTGTGTAGTTAGTTGCCAAACCAACGGTGCTATTTCCCTGCGGGAGGGCATGTTTTCCACTTCACCTCCATTCGTGCAGGGTCAGTGGCTCCAAATGGCCAACTGGATTGGTACAAATGTTTAAGATTGGGGCAACTCTCGTTTTGGCTTGCCCAGTTCAGTTCTGATCAGTGCTTGCTAAACAAGGGACCGTGGATTATAAATACAGTGGACCCTTGTATAACAAACGATTTGTATAACATAGAATTTGTACAACATAAACAATTCCGGAGATAGGGGAAATTTGCTTAACAGAATCCACCTATAGGGCAAATCTGTACAACATAAAAATGGGATCACTCTGTTTTCAATGCATTCCTATGGAAATTTTGTATAAAGGAAAATTTGCTTAACATAATTTTATTTGGAACGAATTAATTCCTTTATACAAGGTACCACTATATCATAGAGAACACACACAATGTTAAGCACCTCACTAATTATCTTATCTAACCAACCCTTCTAAGGAAGAGGGGGACAGCTTTGTTTATTCAATTGGACTAGGAAATTCTGTTAATTAGTAACTTGGTGGTGTGAGGGTCTAGAAATCAATTGGAAAGTTTTTTTTTAATTGTTGTCTTCAAAATATTAAAATAGATGAAATTGTCTTCAGAGGGTTATACTGACAACTGATGCCTCACCAGTCAAACTTTAGGAAGTAATAGAAACTTTTTTAAAATTGGTTTCGGTAATGAATTGGTTGATCTTTGTAAGTATTGTAGAACAATGGAAGGTTTTGTAGAAACATATTTATGAAGAAGGGAGATGGTAATATTATTTATGTCCCTTGTTTGCTCGTGGTGTGAAAGAATACAATATTTACTTATGAATACCACATATTTTGTACTTTTGTGATTTAGTATTTACTATTGACTGCAACTGTTCTAATCTGTGAAGTTTATCTCAGTTTGTGAGCCACTATGGTGCACAGTATTATCAGACTTTAAACAGTTGATACAATATTGATTGAAAGATGGCTCCTCAGCATCCTCTAAAATGTACCTTTTTGTCCAGTTTTTCAGAACACTGAAGGCTTATTTTTCTGGGAGAGAGTTTAATCTCAGAAAGTTTCCAGATGCTTTCTCCATTACCAATGATAAACTACATCCAATTGCTTTCTCTTCGGATCCTGATGTTTCTGCGTTTGCAGATTATGAAGAAAAGAAAAATTCTCCTATACGTTATCTCAAAGGCTGAAGAATGTAAATTAAGGTAAATGTGACACACACTTCCTGAATCTTCACCCTTATATTAGTCGCTTAAACAGTATTAGATTCTTCATTTCAGTTCACATAATTCACATAATTTCTAGCTCTATGTGATTCATTAATTTAAACAGCTTCTCACATGGGTCTGGCTATGCTAAACAGATTTCCAAAGGAGGAATAGTATTTTAACTACTTGGCTGTCCTTGCACTAATTATTTTATTTTTTACTAATATAGATGTTGTGGTTGTAAGTTATGGACTGATTGTTCTCCTTGGTTGAATCTGAAATTAACTGTTTAAATTAATCTGATTGGCACACTGATCAGATCAATTTAAAAGTTAATTCTCTAATTCATTTGCCCTTTTGCTCTTAATTATATAATTGGGCATATGGCCTTGTCCTGTATCCTTTCCCAAGCATACCAAGTTTAGTGTCCACAACAGGCGGAACTCAAAATGTGTGTTTGCGTCACTATGTCCGGGGACAGTGGGAACCATGGTAAAAATGCACTTTTATCAGTTTCCATGTATGCCAGCCAAGATGAGGCTGTTCCACATCCTCTCAACAAGATCTAGGATCTAAATTTAAGTGCTGAAGGACTGAATTTTGAAGAACTACAGAACACAGTGGCCCAAATGCTCTTGCATAGTTACACAAATGGTGTAAGTAAATGCTTGAAGGCAAGTTCCCTCAAGTTAAGAAATCAACATAGCCATTGAGCTGCACACTAAGGGCCTTTTTACACGACCCCTAAGATCCGCTGGCCACTTAAATTCGGACCAGAGATCTTAGGGGTTCGTCGCTCTTCTTCTGTCCCCACCCCCCTCCGCACTTCCTGGTTGCTGGCTGCCTGAGAGAGGGAGAAAAAGAGAAAGAAAAGAATGCCTTCTTACCTCCGTTTTGTTCCGGACAGCATTCCGATCTCTTAAAGGGGCGGGGCGCAAAAAAAGAACAAACGGAAGCCAGGAGAGCCCCGCACTCACTATCCTTACACCGGATCAAATATTTGTCACCTCCAAAAAGCAGGTACAAGAAAACTGCTGTTTGGTCTTGCTAAAGTGGGCGGGGTTGCACTTAATTGTCTGCAAAGTCCAGAGCTGGTGGGTAAACATTTTTAAGGTCCAGACCTTGCAGCCATTTGCGGCGGAGCTTAGGGGTCGTTTATAAACGCCCTAAGTGACACAACTCAATATGCAACAGATACTGTTTACAGCCACTTAAGGTAATAACTTAAGGTAATTTGCCTCCAAAATTACAAATTGTATTACATCGGTATAACAAGGTAAAATGAAATCCAGTGTGTTACTTCATCCTCACCATTGCCTTCATCAGTTGAAGATTAGAAATACAATCAGATCCAGCATTCAAGAAGTAATATGTTTGTCCTTGATTTCAACTGTCCTGTAATATATTAAATATCTATACCTGCTGTACGGAAATAAGCATGATGGGACATGGTGTGAGTTGTTAAGCTGAATATTAACTGCACATTTTGTGCACGGTAAATCAAATGGGATATCACTGGCCAAGTTCAAAAGTAAAGATAATTCCTTTTCTCTGAGATAAAATACTCCAAAACATCTGCTCTTTCTGATTTACTTTTGGGTTCTTTTCAAAACAAGAGGCCACATTAACTTTTTCAAAAGTCGTATTTTATTTTCTATTCTAAGTTGCAAAAGTAAGAATCCCAAAAAGTATCAAAAAGTAACAATACCTTAACAGAGCTCGATCATAGTTTTATTTCCGTAAAATAATAAATCTAAGTCAACCTGACTAACTGATTACATTTAAGATTACTCCTAAACTATGGTAACTTTTTCTACTCTATCTAACTGAGGCGAGCTCCACAGCTCAAAGCGATCCTAAGCTTAATCATGGCTTCTCTTTGTCCTCTGGTCTTCTTGCTTGAAGCTTCCAGATATCACATGACATAACTGACCAATGGTAGCTAACCATGCCCCGCGCTGCTAGCTTGTTATAACTATTTCTCTACAACTCACACTATGTCCCATCAAGCTTATTTCTGTACACCTGCATTACACTTTCATGTACTCTTGCCACATAATGCAGAAATACAGTACTCCCCCATTTATTGTGGGAGTTAGGTGCCTGATCCATCCGCAATAAAGGAAAATCTTCAAAATGCAGACGCCTCAGTAAACTGACCTTGGGCTGCTCCTGCCAGCTGCGTTTCCAAAGAGAGGTTTTTAACCCCCACCTGACACCTTAGCAAACCTTGCTGCCAGGAGCTCAAGAGGTGTTTGCTGAGGTGCCAAGAGGGGGTTAAAAACTTCTCTTTGGAAACAGCAGCCGAGCAGCCCAAGGTCAGTTTGATGAGGTGTTAGGTTTGGTTAAAAACCTCTCCTTGCAAATGCAGCTGGCAGGAGCTGCCCCAGCTCTGTTTGCTAAGATGTCAGGAGGGGGTTAAAATATATCTTTGGAAGCAAAATGCAGATGCCCAGTCAGCAAGGGCTGCTCCTGGCAGCTCTGCTTACAAAGAGAGGATTTTAACCCCTTCCTGACACCTCAGCAAACCTTGCTGCCAGGAGCTCAAGGGGTGTTTGCTGAGGTGCCAGGAGCCTGCTTCTCTCAAGAAAAAAAAAGTGATATACTGAGACCATAATATATGAATCGCATTGTGGCAGGGGACTACTGTATACAAGATACAAATATGTCCAGTTAAGAACAGAATCAGGTTTTATTTTATTTGGAAATGCATGAGACACTTTGGGCTAATCTGCATTTTCTTTGTGATTTCACTCCAAAACTAACATAATGACAGAATTATAATTCTCAGTTTTACAGCAGAGGGACCTTATACCCCTACTTTTCCTCAATTAGAGGGACTCCACAAATCTTCTATTTAAAAGGCTCTCTGGTCCAAATCTGATTTAAAGATTGAGAATAAACATATACAGTACATTAAAAAAGGAGAACTGATCCCGTTGATGTTGTTTCTCTTTGCTTTGTTACTTATTTTAGAAAATAAGACGTCTAAGAGAGAATTGAGGACAATCCATTACCTCCTTAGTTATTTCTTCTCAAAAATATACACGGAAATGGCTACATAAATTGACCCTCTGACATACAAAACAATAAATGGGGGAAAACTATCACTGTTGGCAAAGTATGGATGTAGAATTAACAGGAATGTTTTCAGCAAAAGTCACAAGAAGTATACATGCAGTGATTTGCTAGTCAGTATCTGTGGGGTAGTCTAGCAGGACAATGTGTTGTATTCTTCAAAATATCTGGCCATCTGATGACCCCTTTGACAAAGAAACACAGGCCAAGAGCCAACATCCTTTAACCAACACCAATGAAATGAGGGCTTCTTCTTTTCCTTCTCCTGATTCTGCCCTATGTGGCCCTAAAGATCTGCTTCAGAGGGTTTCTAACCCACCAAAACATTTTTTAGGTTCACAGAGGCAGCTGAAGGAAAACGAAGTACAACCAATTCCAGGGGAAATACACCCCTAGGACCCAGCCAAGATCCTGAAGGCTGAAGTCAGTGGAGCAAGGCAGATGTATAGTACAGTAGGGCCCCCATATCCACTGATTCATTATCCACTGATTCAGTTATCCATGGTTGGCAAAGGAAAACATTAAATAAATAATTCATCAGCTGCAAAGCAAGTACTGTCACTAACAGCAGCCGTAAAACAAGCTACTGTCGTGAAACAGCAGCCGCAAAGCAAGCTACTGTCACAAAGAGCAGCCGTAAAGCAAACTACTGTCACAAAACAGCAGTTTGGGGGATTTGGGGGTGTTCTCTCTTATCCACGGTTTTCATTATCCATGGGAAGACCTGGAACCAATCCCCAGCGGATACTGGGGTCCTACTGTACAGAGCTTTAATCATCCTTGTTTTGTTTTACAGGTCACTGCTTGCTGGACTGTTTGGATGCCTTCATAGAGAAGTACTTGACATAGTACTATTTTTCTTAGAGGTCAGATACTGCACACAGAAATCAAATGCTCACATTTTGCTCACTATTTGTACTTGCTTACCTGTAAATAAATTAGATGTTAAAATTATATTTATCTCCTTTCTCTGGGGAAGAGGAAATAAATATTGTCTTTATTTACCTAAGATTAACTAAAAGCAAACACTTGAACACAGAAAGATAACCTTCCCCATATTTATTGTTCTATCCTTTCAGTTCTGGTTCCTTCTCAAAATAGGGCTGAGCGTCAACAAAATTTAGATAAAATTATATAACTGGAGATGACGTGAAATGATGTTCATTAGTGTGCCCATATTAAAACCAGCTTTGAGATGCTTAAATGATCACAAATGAATTAGCACAACATGTAGGAGTTACGTGCAATTCCTATGGCAATCAGCAAGATAAAATATTCTGCTAATTTCTTTCAGCAATACATCATGATATTGTAATTACCAAATTATGTGACGTATTTCAACCTCAAGGGTGATCAAACAAATATAGTTTTGCAAATATACTTTCAGTCATGACAACAACACGACTAATTGAAAGTATCAGTTTCTGAATAATCTAACAAATTGTAGGGCTTCTTTTGGGAGGAACTGACATAATATGGGGTCAGATGCTTCAGTCCTATTCAAGTTAACTTGAAAATCATCCCATTGTTTGAATGAAACATGCACAATCCAGATAAGGCCTGAACAATGTTACTGGAAGGATGGGCACTTAACACAATTTTTAAAAGGACATATATCATCAAAAAGGAAGAAGATGTTGCATGAAACCATGTACACTGACCTATACCAGCAGAACCTAAACTCAGAAATGATTCTTATATGATAAATAAAATTACAATGCATTTCACATGAGTGAAGAAAACTTGGACCTAGTGACCTGTGGCTTTGTTATGTGTGCTGCCCTGATAATGCCCATGAATGGGCATCCTCAGCATCCCTCATCTCACTCCTGAGGGATCTTTATCTTTAAATCAGACTTGGACTGGACCGTTCTCTAAATGAAGGATTAAAAAGGTAAAGTTCCCCACCACCACCGCCACACATGCATGCTAGTTGTGTCCAACTCTAGGGGCAGCGCTCATCTCCGTTTCTAAGCCCAAGAGCCAGTGTTGTGTAAGTCCGTGGCCATGTCGCCGGCGTGGCCAAACGCATTTCTGTGCACACAACACTGTTTACCTTCCCACTTTTTACAGCAGTATCTATTTATCTACTTGCATTTTACATGCTTTCGAACTGCTATGTTGGCAGGAGCTGGGGTTAACAGCAGGAGCTCACTCCGCTGCGTGGCACCCGGGATTCAAACCACCGAACTGCTGACTTTGCAGCCGACAGTTTCAGCGCTCTAGCCCGCTGAGCCAACATGCCCCAACAAAAACAATAAGGGTGTGGGTGGATACCAACAAACAAAAGATTATAAAGGGGACATGTGTCAACCCTAGGTACCAGTGTGAGGGTCAAACAAAAGGCACTAGTGATAATCTCATACAAACATAGTTTGTATTACTAGAATAACTTAATTTGTTAAGATATTTTAAAGAGTCAGAATCAACTGAGACTTTCAAAGGACATTGCCACAAATTAAATGAAAAGGAAGATTCTCAGATATTAAGTGATCCATGTTGTCTTCAAAGGACAGCGTGAATTTGTTCTCTTGGTCTTATACATTATTATTTATGCTTAGTTATTCTCCCAAGCAACATCAGTGTCTTCTCCTATCAACGGGGATTAAAATACTCTATGTAGTCTTCCATCTTGCACAGATTTGCAAAGAAGCTTCTACAAGTAGGCACTTTTTTACCTTTCCCTCTCAGACCACTGGGTAAAGGTTATCCATTATTTTGATCATGATGAGTTTATTTCTTAAATACAGTAGGACCCCCATATCCACTGATTCATTATCCACTAATTCAGTTATCCATGGTTGGCAGAGGAAAAAATAAATAAGTCAGCAGCCATAAAGCAAGCTACTGTGACAAACAGCAGCTGTAAAGCAAGGTACTGTCATAAAACAGCAGCCATAAAGCAAGCTACCGTCACAAACAGCAGCTGTAAAGCAAGCTACTGTTGCAAAACAGCAGCTATAAAGCAAGTTACTATCACAAAACAACAGGTTTGTGGCATTTTGACATTCTCTCTTACCTACGGTTTTCATTATCCACGGGAAGACTTGGAACCAATCCCCAGCAAATACTGGGGTCCTACTGTAGACTACTCCACTGGAAGACCAACTGGAGGTGTCAAAGCACACATTTTAAAGCTTTTCCAAAGCTTTGAGAGCTCTTTTTAAATAATGTAATGAATGTAATGGCATAAGTATGGATGTAATGGCATAGTGAAGCCATC
The DNA here is from genome assembly GCA_029282475.1 of Phrynocephalus forsythii. Taxonomy (NCBI): domain Eukaryota; kingdom Metazoa; phylum Chordata; class Lepidosauria; order Squamata; family Agamidae; genus Phrynocephalus; species Phrynocephalus forsythii. Next base: position 25,149,890 of record JAPFRF010000001.1, read on the forward strand.
CAGAACTAAGCAGCAGTAAAATTACCCTCTGGGATCCAGAGCACCAGTTATTGATTCAGCAGCATGTGATTATATTAATACATCTTAAGAGCAACTTGTAATTCACTGGTGTGACATAGAATTAAGCACTTCTCACAAGTTCCTTCCTGAAACCAGTGGGCTATTCAGTTTCAGTGCAAGTAAAAGTCCATGGAGGTTACCATCCTTTTAAACCACATATTACCAAGCATTATGATGACAATGTCTAACTGTTACCCTCTTCCAACATTTTTTCAGACCTAATTAATGGTTTGAATTAATTAATTAATTAATTAATTAATGTTGAAGGATATTACTGCATAATCTGTTATATTACATTTAATTCACTTTCTACTAATTGTAGAAAATAAATACCCCTGCTTTGGGGGCTGCACAGGGTGGCACATTTATTCTACAGAACTACAAAGGTCTAAGATATTTGACTTGACCCTTCTATTAATTGTCATCTTGCAGAATTTAGAAAACTGACTGTAAAGTAATTAGTTATAATTATAGCATCAGATTTCACAGAAATTATAGTTACTTTTAAAGGTAACTTTATCTTCCCATTATTCAAAAACAGCTAAATAATTGCTTAGTTACTTTATTCCTTGTTAGGATAATGAAGCAACCTAGTTAAGTCTTGGCAACTGTGAATCAAATTAATAGCAAATACTTGATTTGCCAGGGTTACTTTCAGTTCTGTCTCAGCATGGTTGCTTTCAGAGAGAGAGAAATGGACAGGGCTCATTATGGGCACTTGGATTATTATGAAATGCCACTGTGTGTTCTGACATCTTTCTATTATGGCCAGTGAAAAGGAAGTCCTTTATTTGCCCCAGTAAGCAAAATGTATACACAGGGATGATTTGAGGCTATGCAGAGATGCAAATAGTTTGCAGATTTATTTGAATCATAGCAGATAAAATGGGAATAAGATTCATGACATAGAAAAGAAATCAAAGGAAAAATCAATAAATTTCTATCACAACACAACAGTAGCACTAACAATCAAAAGACACAGTGAAGGTATTCCATCTTCTTCTTTTAAACAGACTTTGGAGTAACAAAAACGAAACCAAGCAGTGATGGCAACATCAGAGAGTTACAAATGGAAATCTGACATCTGGTAAAAGTGCAGCCCTAAACTATTTGCATTGCCAGTGGGAGGATACCCTGAGAATGTGGCAGAAATGTGGCAGTTTCTTCTAGCAAAAAATGTTAGAATGTTCTGGAACCAAAAGTCTCATAAAGGAATCAGCTGCTGTCTTACTTGGGAACTGCTAAGTCTTTGAAAGTGAGGGGCAAAGAATCCCATTTAGAATGGGATACCTTTAGATTGCTTGGTTACAATGTTTGTTCTGTATTACAAAACTTATTTTTATAAGGTGGTGAAAAAGTTCCATCTTAACAGATCCTATTTTTCATGCAGATGTCCTTTTCAGCAAGTGCATTTAAAAATTATCCTGCAACAGTAACAAAATTCTGATTAAAAATTGAAGCATTACAGTCTTAAACAGGTCTCTTCTGTCTTAAACTTGATTTTCTTCACATTAGTCTGGCATGATATTGTTGGGTCCGGTGCTAACCTTCAGACTTTCCAAGTCAGGGTTAAAACTTCAAATGACCACTGACAAGAGAGAGAGTTTGCTTTTTGCAAAGTAAGAACAATGATTGTCCCATCTGGGGTGATGGGCTTAGGCAGGGGACAAAGGAAAGGAGACTGCACACTCTGGTGTAAGTATGGGGGACTCCAGGTGTGTGTGCAAGGGATTTCCCTAAAACATTTTGTTACACAAAGTGTTGTGTATTGACACTTTACCCTTTTACAGCCAATACACAACACAAAGGAATGATACGTATTTACAGAATACAAGATCTGGAAGGAGAAGAGGAGATGGGGGGCATTGCAAGCAGGAGATACAGTACTACCCAGATGCCCTCAGGGCAGGGCCAATGCAAAGCTAACACACAGGCCAACTGATAACTGGAGGTGCTGACCATTTATCAGTGAGGTGCAAACCGGACAATTCCCTCCTCCTGCTGGTGGATGAGTCATCATTTTAATACTGCTGAGGTACTGCTTCTCAGGATTGATTTCCAGGCAGCATTAAATCTATATTTTGTGAATTTTGGGTTTGATTTCTGATTGCTTGCCTGGCTGCTATTTTGTTACATTATTTTCTTGTGTATTCTGTATGGCTGGACTCTTTCAATATATTTTGCTTTTTAAAATTCTTGCTGTTACTTGTGCAGCGGGGATCTTTCCTAACTCTCTTAACCCATGGTTAGGCACTAAAGGAATAAGTCTTGGTTAAGCTCCAGGCCTGGACTGCCCCCACCCCCACCTTTGTGTGACAAGACAGAGAAGATGGTTCACATATACAGTACTTTGTGTTTATAACTACTTATAACTACTACTAGCTTTCATGTAATATTGTCTTTTAATGCTTTAAGATGTCCCTCAATTCCTTGTTCTCAATACTTGAACATGTCTTAATTGTACTGGACTGTATATTATCCCTCATGACTATAAGCTGCCTTGGGTCCTTTTCCAAAAGAAAGGTGGGATAAAAATTCTCTAAAATTGGCATTGACGTCTCTATTGTTTAAATCAGTGGTTCTCCACCGGTGTGTGTGTGGGGGGGGGTCCCCAGATGTTCCTGGACTGCAACTCCCAGAAATCCTGGCCAGCTGAGCTACTGATGACTTCTGGGAGTTGCAGTCCAGGAAGATGTTGACTCACAGGTTGAGAGCCACTGGTTTAAACAGAAAAGCAACGGAGGCATTTTATAACAAACGCTGGGGGGGGAGAAGAACCAACGACGACCCCTCCCCGCGCGCAAGTCGCGTAGCCCAGCCCGGTATCCTCCCATCGGCTACATGCACCACGGAGGCGGAGGCGCGCAGGCCGGCCAGCGGCTCGGCGCCCGGCCGTTTCACGTTCAGGCGGACGATTTTAAGTGTGGGACCGTTGGTCCGTCACGAAGTAGGTCCCCCACTCGACCCGGAAGCCGCCTTTGATACGCGATTGGGGAGAAAGAGATAATAATGAGGATGATACGTTCAGGGTCAAGGTAGACTAATAGATACTGGCGCTGGTTCCCGTGCGACATGTCCGGGTTCAGTCCTGAGCTGATCGACTATCTGGAAGGGAAAATCTCCTTCGAGGAGTTCGAGCGGCGCCGGGAAGAGCGCAAGAGCCGCGAGAGGAAGGTGAGGAGGCGCTTGCTGCCCAATAATAGCCTACTGCCCCCCCCCCAGGGTTGGGGGGGGTGGCGGTGTCTCTCCGGGCGGTGCCATTTCCCCCTCCTATAGAGACGGTTTCACGCTGTTTTTCGCTCCGGCTGAAACCCCACTGCTTCCCCGGGTGTGTTTTCACCAAAGGCAGGGCGGGGAGTGAGTGGATGCCTGAAGGAAGCGGCGGAACAAGCGGCGGCGGCGGCGGCTGCTGCTGCTGCTGCTGCTGCTGCTGGATGTAGGTCCTGAGAAACACTCCCTTACAACGTGAATAAACGGAGAATAATAGGACCCGTGTTATACCAGAAAGCCAAGGCCGGATTAAGGCCCTTAGAGGCCCTAAATACTTAAAATATTTTGGTGCCCCCCTATATATATATGTAATTCAATATATAAACAATAATAAACCAGCTACTAGCACTCCTGCACAGTCTCATTCTCAGTGGACAATTGACTGCACACAAAGTTTCCCCTGCTTTCATTTATGTGTGCCTGTGTGGGGATTATTTCCACTTAGATTTCATAACTCTTGGTGGAGGTCTACACCCTCTCAGTGCTCTTGTTATTATTTTATATATCTGCATGTTTTTTCATTTAATGGGGGAGGGGCTTTTTGCGGATCCTGGTTCAACTGCACCATCTGCCAATCTTGCATCATATGGCCAATGGACTCTGGTAGATTCGGCTATGGGAAATTTCTGTGGTGCCCCCTCTTCCCTTGATGCCTACTAAGCACATGCTTTTTGTGCTTAATGGTTAATCCACCCTTGCATAAAGAGGAGCTGGTGCATGGCCCGAGCCTTCCTGCCTTGTATGAGCTCTGCAGGACGCATCCCACAGGCAGGAGGTCTGGTTTCCAAGCGTAGCTAACCCAGGTGTTTTGGGGGCTGCCACTCCCAGAAGCCTTCACTGCCAGCTGTGCTGCCCAAATCACCCAGCTTACCCAAGTCTGGGAACCACTGTTCTAGGGAAGAGCAAGTGTTAAACTGGGTTATACAACTCATACTCATTGCACATGTGAATCTTGAAAGAATTGTTGCTGCAAAGGCAACATTATACTCTTGTACCCTGGGATAATTATTCTCTGGCTTTTTCACTCCTAGTCACTCAGTGCTTTCACAGCCCACTTCATCTGATAGTATATAGATTAATGGAGAATACAGCACTTAGCTGAATGCTAAGTGATTTCATAACCTACTTCTCACCATCCACTTTGCCACTCTATCTGGGTGACTGAATTTGAATTATGTTGAGGATAATGGGATCTCTACCTGTATAGTTGTAAACAAAGCAATAGATGTGTACTCTGACATATGCACACATGCTGAGAGAGTTTTCTGGGGAAATAACTGAATAGAAAAAGTTTTAAAAAGCCCACAGTTCATGGAATTTTGTCTTCTGTATAATTTGCCACAAATGAAAATGAACAGTCCTCATTTGCCTGTTCTCAACAAAAAAGGGTGAGCCCTTAATTTTTCTCTGTATTTGCAACTCAGTGTTTTAATTTTTTTAAGTGGATGAAAATGCAGGTGGTCAAGTTAAGCTCTCAAGAGGACCACAGTAACAACAAGAACAGCAACAAACTATAGAAAAGTTTTGCCAATGTAATTTGTGTATAGAAAAGTTGTGCCAATGTAATAAAGTGACTGTGCTTTATGGAACAGTTGCTAGTGGCAAGTGGAGGATGTGTTTCCTTCATGGAGATAATTTTTGTACAAGTATTGTAGTCTTAAGATACTACTCGGGTGACATGGGCCACTCAGTAGAAGATCCTGTCATCTTTAACAAACCATTGAAGGTCAAAACCAGTATTCTATGATCAAAAGCTTTTTGGGATGAATCTCTTTATCTGGAATATCAACACCATATAGAGCAAGAGGGACAGTCTTCAGGTCTGTGGGATCTTCATGTCTTTTGGTTTGTAAGTGTCTCTTTCTCTGTGTTTTGCAAGAACCCCTGAGGTCCATCAAGTGGGTGTAACAGGTGTTGTTGACTGAGAGAATGAGACTGAAACAACAGGATGGCCTGATCCAGAGGCTATAGAAATGAGTAACTTGAAGACATGGACAGAGGTCTTGTATCTGTTTTCCTCTAGGCATCAAGGATGTCATTTTGAAGATACCCTCTATCTAGGGAAAATTCTCCATGCAAGCATTTTCTATGCATATCTATGGTGGTGGGAAACCAGGGTACTAAACCATGTGGAAGAGCTTTGAAGAATGCAAGAGACATCCCTCTACAGAAAGCCACCTGCACATGAGGAAGGGGCAGACCTAACTTTTTGTCCTTGTGAAATTTGGGCTACTTGTTTCAATTACAATTGACGAACTATAGCATAGTCCAGTTCATGTTCATGTTCATGATGCAAGATAAGTGGCAGACAGATTGGGCCTGAGTCCCCTACATCTGTTGAGAGAGGGGTTTTCATTACACACATGAATGGCCTCCCTGACCATTCTCTTCAACCACCTCTCTACTCTGTCCTGTCTCTATCATGTTTAGAGAAAGTGCTCCTTTTAGAACCAACTCAATAGTTCTGTATAGCCTTAGCTCCACCCAGGATGGTAGTGGTTGGGTGCTATATATTTATTTACACATATAGTCTTTCTTCTCCTTACCACCAGTGGAGGAAGGGAAGGAAAGACCGAAGAGGAATTGTCTGGAGAGCTTCAAGATTTCCTGATCGGGGCCATGGCTGAGTCCTAAGCTGGCTTCTATCTCCATTTTTACTCCCTAAAGCCAAGCCTGTGTGCTTTACCATTTTTCCTTTCTCAGTGGGCAAGGTGTGCATACAATAAGTTGGTTGTTTGTCTTCAGTGGCCACGTTTGGCACTCAGGCCAGAGGTTCCGAGTCCCACCTGTAGAACACATCTAGTGATGATAGGCCATAAATCTTATCGATGAAGATATCTCAATACTGTCAACATGATGAATAGTAATGTCAATATGATGGAGTTGCTTGATGAAGTTGTTTAAGGTGCACTCTTAAGTTGATTAGGGAAAGAGGCCTCTCTAGGTTAGGCTGCGGGAAATCGGAAATAGCAACAATCTTGTGGCATCTTAAAGACTAACACGTTTTATTTGGCATGTGCTTTTATGGCAAGTAGAGGCCAAACAGAGGCCACGATGAAGACTTAGAATCCTATTCATCATTTAAAGAAAGTAGGAGAAGACAATTACGGAACCGTCTGTCAGTGGTTACTGAGATACCATTAGCTGGTGGTGGTATGAATTACTAGACAGTATGTTTTTGTTTTGAGTTGTTTTGGTTATTTTTTTTTGTACATTTGGTTTTTTTTTTCCGTGTTCAAATTACATTTTTGAATCTGCTGCAGGTTTCTAACCTTAAAGGTGGCACACACACACACACACACACACACACACACACACACACACACACACACACACACACACACACACACACACACACACACACACACACACACACCCCATCATCATCATCATCATCATCGGCCATGGGCTCACCACCGTTTCTGCGCATTTTTGCTGCGGAGAACTGCGCAGTAAACGATCGTGTCCTAACTGTGATGGGAAGTAATTTGGTGCCCCGACCGACCACACCCCTGCAAGTGCACCTTCACCAAAGTATTTTAAACCACCGCTAGGGGTTGGTTTAAAATACTTCCCTTAATGATGCTCAGTTCTTTGCTACTCTAATGAGGTGCGACCCCAGAAAATACGCAGTAATTAGATTCGTACCCCATTTCCTGCTAGTAATCACCCGGGGGGGGGTTAAAATGCAACAGAGACTTACAAAATTAACCCGGGAAAAAGGGAAAAGATGCACAGTAAGCAAGTAGAGACAGGCAGAGAGCAGAAAAATACTACTCTGTTGACAGGACACTAACTGTACATCAAACACCACGTTACCGCCCCCCCAAAAAACCTACACATTAAATTAAGATGCGCAGAAAACTTTAGTGAGACCGCGGCCATCATCATCTCTTTGTTAGTTAAATAGTTCTTTAAATTGTGACTCTCCTGAAGGAATTCTGAAAAGGGGCAAATGCCAGCCCTAGGTCTGCCAGACATTTCTTTGGTGTCTTTCCGTGCCGGTTCCTGTTCACAATTGTACCGGGGCGCCTTGTTGCCAGTGTGAGGAGGTTATAACTTCAGTGGATTTTGATTTTATTTAAATAACTGTCCCTGATTAAACAGTCCACTTGTGGACTCAGGCTAACCTGACTGCCTCATAGTCAGTTCAGCAGTTTAGGTAGAAAAGGCTTTTTGGCACTGCATTCTGGATTATCAGTAAGTTTTATAAAACAAACCTTTTTCTCTTTCTCACAATGTTCTGATCTTTTCAGGATGGAGAAAATCTAACTGCTGAGGAAAACACAGACGATCCAGATGGTCCTTCTACCTCCGGACAAGGTTCATCCTCTGGGCAGCAGGGACAGAATGAGGCAGAAGGTACACATCTGGGCTGTTTCACTCAAAGGACTTACATAAGGTCGTTTGTCTCTGTGTTCGCGAAAGACACCTCTCCAGCTCTTTCCTTCCTCTTAAGAATGTCCTTAAGGGTGTGTGCTTTTGTGACACCTGCTCCCTTTCCCAAAGTCAACCCCCCGAAAAGAAGATGCTTCTCCAGTTCCTTCTCCCACTAGGGAAATGGTTTCCCTCAGAGTTGTAGTTCACGTTTTCAATAATAAGTTGCAGTTTTTTTCCTCCCCTCTCAACCCTCCCGGCAACCTGTTTCTCAAGTGGAATTCGGGCTCCTTCCATTTTTGTTCTGGTTTTTTTTTTTTTGAGTCATAGAATCATGTTGCCGGAAGGGCCTTAGATGGCTTTCGAGTCTGACCTTCTGCTCAAGGAGGAATCCAGATCAAAGTGGATCTGACAAGAGGGTGGTCCAATTGAATGCCTCCCGTGCTGTAGCGCACACCATCTCCCAGGGTCATGAGTTCTTCTTCGTGGTCTTCTGGGAATGCGTACACTTGGGTTTGTTTTCTGCGCCCTGTGCAGAGGCACTCGGAGGTTTCCAGAGCTGTCAGTCAGTGACTTACGGAGCTTCTCCGCCTCAAGTATGCACGTGTGTGCCCCACACCCTGTCATTTCTACTCTTGCTGGTGTGGGAGTCACTTTGACTCCAGAGCGCACGCCTGTGGGAAGAGGCTGTGATGCTGCTTTGGCAAGGAGGCCTGGTCGCCCTACCGACGCTCACGGGCGACCTTCTCGTGAGGTAGAATATTATTTCATTGTTTGTTCTCCGTTTGGTTTGTTTTTTATTTTGAAACACTCCAACCTTGGCTGCCACACTTCATTCTTTAAGCGGCATAGGAATACTGTCCTTAAAATACTGGGAGGGAGGGGGAAAAGGGGGGAGAGGCCAGGGAAAACTGCTTTTTAGGCTCTAAAAATGATTGGTAAAAATGATTGGTAATATCAGATTGTTTAGTGATTGAATCTCAAGAGAGTTGGGCACTGAGCAGTTGCATAAAATAAAATCTTGCTATGTAAGTTGTTTGGAAACTCAAGCATCTCAGTATTCATTGCAGGTATATTGTCAGTGGAATCAGTGTTGTTTTTATTAACTGATTTTGATATTAGTCCATTTGTGTGATTCTAATTGTTATGTTTCTGCTGCTTTTTTTATTTTTCTTCTTCTTGCCAAGAATTGTAGTCACTTGCCCCACCAGTCCCATTATAAGTTGTGACGATACAAATCTGCAAGTTGTATTTCCGGAAGCCATACGTCCAGGGCCTGCCTCTCCTATTCTTTTTCATGGCATTCAGGGGGATCTGCTATTTATATAAGTTACCCCTCTTTTTTTCCTTCAATGTTGATTGCTCCTGCTGCTCATTCGGGACTCAGCTTCCATTGAATCCAGGGCTCTGAACAGGCAATATGCTAGCAGTAATTCATTTGGCTGTTGTCATTTTGATTCTAATGATCATGAAATTCAACCAGCTGATACTACAGTCATGGTTTTATCCCCGAGTGACTGGATTCTTTAGGGCAGGCCTGCCGAAAGTCCGCCCGGGGGGTGGGGCGGGCAAATCTGGCCCGCCAGGGCATTCTGAGTGGCCCGCGGCTGGCTGGCCCGCCCCTCCCTCCCTGTCCTTCACCCCATGTTTTTTTTTTTTTTTAAATCTTCTGCCAACACTGATACCTCTGGTAAGCTTGGGTGGATGGGTGGTCTGCCGCCACCGGCACTGCAGGGGAAAGTGTGGGGGTGGGCAGGCCAGCGGGCCTCTGCCACCGTCAAGGGCCTTTGGGGTGGGCTGGCGGGCGAGCCGTCGCCACCGCTGGGGAGCTTGGGGGGGGTGCAAGGTCGCACAGATCACCTCTTCCAAGGGGCGACCTGTGGCCACGGCTCCCTGTGCTTCCTTTGGTCCCCACCTTCCTTCTTTCCTCCCTCCCTTGGTCCCAACTTCCCTCCCTCCTCCCTCCCTTGTTCCCCACCTTCCTTCCTTCCTCTCTTGATTTCCACCTCCCTCCCTCCCTCCTTTGGTCCCCGCCTTCCTTCCTGCGGGTGGAGTTGCAAGGGGTCAGTGGGTGGAGCTTATGGGTCATTGGGTGGGGCTTGCAGTGGGGTGGCATGGTCGGGGAGCAACCGGCCCCTGACACATTCTCAGCCACCAAATCTGGCCCTCCTTTCAAAACGTTTGGGCACCCCTGCTTTAGGGCATTCTGACTGTGGGAAAATTCTTAGGAAGGCTTATAGGGATGCTGAAGTCAAAAGGAAGACAACTATAGAATTTCAGCATGATTCTGGGCTGCTGTTCAAAGAAACTGAACCATACTCTGGCAAGTTCTCCTAAAGAATTGGGGCTGGGGAATGTGTTTCCCTCCAGATGATGCTGGGTGGGAACTCTCACCATTCTTCTCCACTGCCAATGCAGACCACATCTGGTGACAGCTGGGGGGGGTCCACATGTTCCACACACCTGCTTTAGGCTGAAATAAATCTCCTTGATTTCTGGAACTTGGGTTACTGCTGTTGATCCAATGGACATTTTCTTGGAATTGTCATCTTATTAGTTAAATACTGTAAATATCCATTGGATTCCAATTGTTTTTAATTGCTTAGCTATTTTTTTTTTTTAGCACAGAGGTCTTTATTCTGAGCATCAAGTGCAGTGAATTGGTTAATCAGAGTATATTGAAACCCTTCCTCTCTAACCAGAGGAAACATCGGATGGGGTCAGCAAGTCTGTCCATCGGGTTTTTGCCTCCATGATGGGAGAGAATGAAGAGGAGGAAGAGGAGGAGGAAGAAGAAGAGGAAGAAGAGACCTCTGAGCAGCCCACGGCTGGTGATGTTTTTGCACTGGAGATGGTGCTCAACAGAGAGACCAAGAAAATGATGAAGGCAAGTGTTTTGAAGTTTCTGGACTCCCAGAAACTCTAGCTCTGTAACTGGAGAATAACGGAGAAATGTGTTGGCTAGCATCACGGTCAGAGACTCACTCCTTTTGGCCCGTACCTGCACTCATCCAGAACCCCACAAGACTCTCCCTTTGGAGGCTCTAAGTCAGTGTTTCTCAACCTGTGGGTCCCCAGATGTTCTTGGACTGCAACTCCCAGAAGCCTCCACCGCTTACTGCACTGGAAGGGGTTTCTGGGAGTTGCAGTCCAGGAACATCTGGGGACCCACAGGTTGAGAACCACTGCTCTAAGTGATCTTTCTTGATCTCTTCTGAGCTTGATTTATGTTTATGAACTTGGCTAGAGGCTTCTACTAGGGAGCTTTTTTTTTAAAGCGGGGGAAAAAATCACACTCCTGCCCTCACCCCAGTCCCCGGACAATAAGCAAAGTGATTCACATGCAGGTTAGGTAACATGTCCAACAAGTGACCGTGGCTTCAAGTAGAATTCTAATGAATGAAAGAGAAAGGCACGATTGCTTCCTTGGAAGTAGTCAACGTGTGCCTTGACGTGACCTGAACCCGAATGGCCATTTCAAGTGGTGGCTGAGTATAGAAAGAGGAAGAAGGGGTATTTATTATTATTATTTATTTGTTACATTTATATACCGCCCATCTTCCGGACGGAACTCTGGGCGGTTAACAGTTAAAACAAAACAACAGAAAAGAAAAGAAAAAACAAAGAAGGCAGCAGATACCAATAAAATGGGGAGGGACAATACCCTCCACAGAAGATGACGTGGGCGACAAGAGGAGGGGAAAAAACTTAAGTAAAAAGGTCGCCATATGCCTCCTTAAAAAGGTGTGTTTTCAGAGTCTTTTTAAAGGCGGGCAGGGACTGTGCTGGGCGCAGCTCACTGGGGAGATGGTTCCACAATGTGGGGCCCACCACAGAGAAGGCACGGTTACGCGTGAGAACCAGGAAGAGGGCAACCTCCTGCCCACTTCTAGTGGCTGGAGATCGCAAGGGTCCTGCTCTGGAGCCCAGCTTTAGAGGAGGGCGTGTGTGTGTGTGGGGGGGGGTCACTACTGAGAGTGCGAGAAGAGAGTAGGGCTTACTTCTAGATCTCCCAGAGCCTGAATGGGTGGGCCAGGCCTGCAGACTTGAGATTCCCCTCCTTGTTGTCCCGTGACGTCGTTCAAATAAACGGCCCTTGCATCTCTTCCCTAGGAAAAACGCCCACGCAGCAAGCTGCCTCGGGCCTTGAGAGGCCTTATGGGGGAAGCTAACATTCGGTTTGCCCGCGGCGAACACGAGGAAGCCATCCTGATGTGCATGGAAATCATAAGACAAGGTAGCTGCTGTGTGAATGTGGGGGAACCTTGAGCGGCCAGCAGTTTGGGAGGGACCCTTATATTGCATGGAACAGAAGTTGGGTTTCAGGGTCTCTGTTTGGATCTGCAGGGGGCAAGTGCTGTGGAGTGCATGGGGGTGCCCTGCACCTCACCTTCCTAGCCATTCACTTCTGTCGGGAGGGAGTGCTTCAGTCATATCAAGCACACTCAGGGAGCCTGCTGCTCTCAAATGTAACTGTCAGGATCGGGGCCACTTGACTCTGCCTCTTGCCAGAATCAGGCCCCACTCAGGATGAGGCAGTCAGGGAGTGCAGTGGGTGGGGCTTCCTACTAGCATAAAGCTGGCAGCCGGCACTCCCTGTTCCTTGCCTCAGCAAGGCGAGACTTTGGACTCCCGAAGCCTCGGCCCTGATACCTTGATCCTTTCCAGAACCCTGTGACCCTGGAAGCCTTCCTGTTTTTGTCCCCGTCCCTGTTGGGCTACATTGGTGTGCTTCTTGACACAGGACTGGCTGACGACTCTTTCTGTGTCTATTGAACCCGGACTGGACTGACCACGCTCTTGGCTGCTGGAAACACCCTGGTCCTGTCCTCCCTTGCAGATTTCCTGCTTTCTGCCGATGCTCTGTCTGTTACAGTAACAGGGAACACTGTCATGTTTCTGCGATTGAACATTCAACTGCCCTTCCATTTAACTCTATGTACGGCTTGGCCATGATGAAAAATGTTATCCTTCATCTCAGGCAGCAAAAGGCCTTGGGCTGGCGCTGCTAGCATGCTTGGTAGAATGGCCTGATGAATGGAAGCTATAATAACTGGCTAGGTTCATGTGGAAGCCTATAGATGACTTTGATGGCAGTGGTTAGGAATCCCTTTGCGACTACATGTCCCTTTATTGTTGAGTGTGCTGGAAGCTGCACCCAAAAGATCTGGAACACATCAGGTTACAATCAAACAAACAAATAAAATCCACCCAGCACGCGGAACTGTTCCCAGAAATGAGCTGGCAGTTGGTTACACTTATAAACACTGGCAAAATGTAATATTTAGGTCTGCTTACATGTACAGTAGGACCCCCGTATCCACTGATTTATTATCCACTGATTCAGTTATCCACGGTTGGCAGAGGAAAAATAAATAAATAATTCAGCAGCCACAAAGCAAGCTATTTTCACAAACAGCAGCTGTAAAGCAAGCTACTGTCAGGTAACTGCATTTTGGGGGTGGGTGGTTCAGGCATTCTCTCTTATCCATGGTTTTCATTTTCCACAGGAAGGCCTGGAACCAATCCCCAGCAGATACCAGGGTCCTACTGTATTTGTGTATTGAAAATGGAATGCCAATACGTTTTTGCTTTCCTTTCCCCTAGCTCCTCTTGCTTATGAGCCCTTCTCAACTCTTGCCATGATTTATGAAGACCAAGGAGATATGGAGAAATCTCTGCAATTTGAACTGATTGCTGCTCATTTAAACCCCAGCGACACCGAGGAGTGGGTGAGGCTGGCGGAAATGTCTCTCGAGCAGGATAATATTAAACAGGCTATCTTCTGTTATGCAAAAGGTAAAGGTGATGAATGTAACGCTTGAATAGACTTGATGGATGGTTTTCCACGATGTGCTACCGGATATTTTATTATAAATAGGCAGCCTGTTTTTTTTAAGGAGAAAGGCAGGATAAAAATATTTTAAATGAATGAATTTGCTCCTTCCCTTTGCTTTACATTTTAAGGAAGCTAGAAAATGTCTTAACTGTGGTTGAGGGGGACGTTAGCATTTTAAAACAATGTGGGTGAAGTAGTAAGTCAGAACTGGAGTAAGCCCATGGTATTGATACTGTCTTTACCCAGCGTGCTGTTAGTCTGTGGAACTCCCCGCCACAGGATGTGGTGATGGCATCTGGCCTGAATGCCTTCAAAAGCGGATTGGGCAGATTCCTGGAGGAAAAGTCCATTGCAGGTTAAAAACCATGATGGAGATGTGTCATCTCCAGGCTTAAAACCAGGGTACTTCAAGGGCCCGATGCAGGGGAGTGGTATCAGGGGACAGAGATCTAGTCTCGTGCGCTCCCAGACACATCTGGTGGAGCCACTGTGAGATACAGGAAGCTGGACTAGATGGGCCTTTGGCCTGATCCAGCACGGCTCTTCTTGTGTTCTTTATGTACAGTGGAACTTATGGAGGCACTGACTGACAAAATCCCCACTGATTCAGGTGGCGTACTCTAGGGGCAACTTACTATTGGATTTCAAGAGTGACGTATTCCAAAGCTGGAAGCCATTGTTTCCTATATCAAATGAATTGGAGCAGTACAGTTAATTGTAGGCTTCTAGGGTTATCACAGCACGCCATGGAAGATGAAGATGTGTAGTTAAAAGGCCTGCTTGCATTTCAATGTACAGTATTGAACTGTGATAATATTGTCTTCCTGAGAATGTGTGGTTTTCTGTTTCGACTGCTTTTAAATGAAGATCTGTTCAGCCAGGGATTTGAAATATATATAGGATTTTTAAAAAAAAAATTAAATTGTGATTTAAATCTATTTCATTTTAAAAACCATTGATTTTTGTATTCTCAAAGGCTTTCACTGCCAGGATCTGATCGCTGTTGAGTTTTTTTCGGGCTGTTTGGCCATGTTCTGGAAACACGGCCAAACAGCTCGAGAAACCCGCAACAGCCAACATTGATTTTTATTTACCCTGCATTCAGCTAATATAGAACAAGCTCTCTGGGATTGTAATAAAGATTTTACGACGTCGGTGATGGAGGCGATGAGAACATAACAGGCTGCTTTTCTTCCTAGTGTTACGTAGGACATGAACCACTGACCATGACATCCGTTTTATGTATTGAAGGAACTGCTGATCAAAATGACAGGATAGTATGGAAAACATGGGGTGGAATTCCGGGAACTGCTTTCAGTGGGGAGAAGTCATGTAAAAGCCTTCTAAGTCATGTAAAAGGGCTGTTCTTGGTTTTCTGGTAGAAAACCCATCCGCTTCTCCCTGTACCCCCTGTTACTACCTTCCTTAAGGGTTCCTAAACTCTTTTGTGAAGCCTTTCATAGGAGCAGGCTTGAAAGTCGGATTTGGGGTGGGTGGTGGGTGGGAAGAAGGTGCAGGGAAAATGGTTTCCTACAGCCCACTCGCCTACATCAAAACCCGGATTCTGCTCCCGTTTGTATAAACTTGCTCTTGTTTTGGTAATTTGGCCTTCACCTAGGAGCTTTTTAAGTTCTCTAAATGTGGATTTCTGTGGGGGACGATGCAGAGATAGATAGATAGATAGATAGATAGATAGATAGATAGATAGATAGATAGATAGATAGATAGATAGATAGATAGATAGATCTGAGAGAGAGAGAGAGAGAGAGAGAGAGAGAGAGAGAGAGAGAGAGGGCATAGCTGTAGGAATGGCTTTATAGCAGCAGGTCCGGATCCATCACTGTTTCTCATTTCCTTTGCAACGCGTGAAAGTTTTTTCTGTAATTTGTTGCCATTATTACCGCCTTATTACTAGAAGGTAGTTAAACCGACACCTCTTTTTGTGTTTTGCAGCTCTGAAGTATGATCCGACTAATGTCCGCTACTTGTGGGAAAGGTCGAGCCTGTACGAACAGCTGGGCGAACATAAGCTGGCCATGGATGGCTACCGGCGCATTTTGAATCTCCTGACCCCCTTTGACGGGGACCGCTTTATGCATTTGGCTCGAGACATGGCCAAGTAGGTGGAACACGCCAAAGGGAAAATGTCCCTTACCCTGCCAAAGAGTGGGCCTTTCTTGATGCCAGTCTTATGTCAGGCCCACACTGACTGTGCCAGAGCCATGGATAAAACTCACTGCCTTGATGCTAACTCTGCCACTGGAATCTGCGGCCGAGGCAAAAAAAAGCATAGGGGTGCCCTTATGAGAGGCAGAGCGAAGAGCTTAGGAAGTGTTGTGTTGGATCTAGGCAAAAAAATCTGCTTCCCACATCGGGTCCATGTAGCTGCATTGGACACCATACCAAGGGGGGGGGTCCCTAACACCCACACCTCCCTCCACACACGTATATTGCCCAGGCTCCATTCAATCTCACATATACATGTCGAGCACCTCCTGATACAGTAAGGGTTTTGTTAAGGCCTCCCTTTGGTGCCTAAGGAATCTTAAAAGCTTCCTTGCAGAACAGGAACGGATAGTGGCTAGGTTTTCAGTTGTTGTTGTTGTTTCGGCGTATATACCACTCCCTAGAGCTAGAGTGCTCTTCTGGGTGGTTTACAACCTCATTCAGTGAACAACGAGCTGCCCTGCAGCAGCCTAGGAACTCACGTTTCCCATCTCAGAAAGATGGGAGCCTGAGTCGTCCTTGATGCTGCTGCCTAAAACCGTCGGGATTAAACTCAGGTGGTAGGCAGAGACTGGACCGCAGTACTGCAATTTAACCACTGCAAGATGCGACACACACTGTTACCAGTTTTGACATTATGCACACACACCTCTGGTCAGTGAAGGGCCATTAGAGGGCTGTAAGTGGTCCACAGCTATACTACATCCACCATATTAAAACTTAGGACAAAATGTTTTTTTAATAAAGTTATGTTTGTACAAGCTGATGAAATTGTCAGCCACTAGCTTTAAGCAGATTCCCCGCCCCCCTGTTCGATCCTCTCCCCCAGGTTCTAAGGCTTCCTTGGCATTCCCTTTGGGCTGTGAAAATCTTTGGGAACTTTGAGATGTGGGGGCAGAAGGAAGCTTTTAATGCTCACAAATTTATACCACCAGGATTAGGACCTTCTATGGTGATATTCAGGCATTAAAGCCTGTTCTCCCATGATCCCAAAAACTCCCCAAGGTTTCCACAGGTCAAAAGGGACCCAAAGGATGCCTGGAATAGAAAACTCCCAATGATTGATTTAAAAAAAAAAATGTTTGATGACGTCATCAGGTTGCATGGGTATAACTTCTGTGCAAGATGATTTTGGCAGCAGGTTTGTGTCCTGTCCAAACATTATGATCTCGAGATCGCTGCAGCCCTACTTTCAAGATTAATTGCACGACAATAAAATGTTCCTCCTGCATTTGATGTCAACCACAGCGGCAGCTTCCATTGCCAAGAGCACTTTCCCCTGGAAAACGGCAAGACGGCTTCATTTTCTGTTCTGTTGAAAATGACGGGTTCGCCTGTATTTATTTTCAACCCCTTCCTGTTGTTTTCCACAGGAGTTACTACGAAGCCAATGATCTCGCTGCTGCTATTGAGATCATAGAGGAAGCCTTTAGTAAACACCAGAACCTGGTGTCCATGGAAGACGTGAACATAGCTTCTGAGCTGTACATTGCTAACAAGCAGTACGACAAAGCGTTGGAAGTGAGCACTTTAAATTGATCTCGCATTCGAAGGGCACACTGCTTTGCATGCTAAATAAGTGTGCGAGCGTCTCTTATGTGTACAGAACATTTTACATCCCCCCCCCCCATTCAAGACGATCCGGAGCAATAAATGTAAAAGTTACTATAATGCAGCCAAGTTTGCTTTTTAATGGGTCTGCAGATGAGGTGGAGGAAGATCTCCAGTTATCTACGATTCACAGTACCGGTGGGTGGGGATTGTGGGACTTGTCGTCCGCCACTTGTGACTTCCTGGAGCTACAGGTTATAAAAAGACTGGTGGAAGAAACAAACATGTGCAGAACTTGCGAATGGTCCTTCATCTTTCACAGTCCTTCGGGTTGAGGGTTGTGGAACCCATGGGCTGGTTTTCTCCAAGAGTGCTGGATTGAGGTGCTCTCCGAGGCAGGGTCTTGTGATGTCAACGCAGGAACTGTTGATTGAAATTCAGGGCCTTTTTACACGACCCCTAAGATCCGCTGGCCACTTAAATTCGGACTAGAGATCTTAGGGGTTCCTCGCTCTTCCTCTGTCCCCACCCCCCTCCACACTTCCTGGTTGCTGGCTGCCTGAGGGAGGGAGAAAAAGAGAAAGAAAAGAATGCCGGTTTACCTCCGTTCTGTTCCCGGCAGCATTCAGATCTCTTAAAGGGGCAGGGCGCAAAAAAAGAACAAACGGAAGCCAGGAGAGCCCCGCACTCACTATCCTTACACCGGATCAAATATTTGTCACCTCCAAAAAGCAGGTACAAGAAAACTGCTGTTTGGTCGCGCTAAAGTGGGCGGGGTCGCACTTAATTGTCTGCAAAATCCGGAGCTGGTAAGGTCCGGACCTTGCAGCCATTTGCAGCGGAGCTTAGGGGTCATGTATAAAAGCCCTCAGGAAGGCCATGGCCCTTTTAGATCTGGTGAGGAGATTGGCTTCCCTCTCAGATTGCCCAGCTGGGGAAGCGCAGGGCCCTGTTCTCTGCCATTGATTGCCTCTGAGATAGAGCTGAGGGGGACCGAGACTACGGGGGAGGGGTTGCAAAATGTCCACCATTTACCCGGAAACCTGCCTGGCATGTGGCATATTCCAAGAGCCATCTTCCTTATCTGTGGAGAGCTGGTGCCGTTCCCATGACAAAACTGCCTCAGCCACTCCTTTGGATCGCTAGATGGCTTCTGTTTAGAGACTCTCTCCCTCACACGCCTTCAAAATGTTCTTTTACACAGGACTTGCTTCATTTTCTTACGTCAACAATGGTGTCTGTTTTTAGGTTATCACGGATTTTTCAGGCATTGTGCTTGAGAAGAAACACACAGAAGAAGATGCATCACCGGAGAATAAAGGTACACGCAGTTTCAAATGCTGTTTTACTGAAATTTCACTGTCAGTATAGGAGTCGCCGTCTGAAGGGTTCCGGTCTCACTTGAAGCCCCATCAACCATTCCTCTCTGCCATGGTGTCCACTTGCATTTGCCTCATTCTCAAAGCTAGTTCATCCCTTTAAAGAAATTATGAGCGATGGGGGCGATGGATTTGTCACCTGGTACCTGATGCGAGAGAAGAAATGAGACACTAAAACACCAAAGAGGATTCTGGCTGCTTGTTCTTCTCTGGCGGATGGGACTATCTGTTCAGAAAAAGCAAGCAAAAGGGAATTTTAGTTCAAAATGTAACAGTACTCTTGAGAGACGCGTGTAAAGCAGTGACATCTACAAAGTCTTAATGGCACTCACAGAAAAAATGTGTGTGTGTGTGTGTGTGTGTGTGTGTGTGTGTGTGTGTGTGTGTGTGTGTGTGTGTGTGTGTGTGTGTGTGTGAGTGAGTGAGTGAGACTGAGGAGGGAGAGAGTGAGAGAGAGAAAGGTAAAAGGGGCATGTTGGCTCATCGGGCTAGAGTGCTGAAACTATCATTTGCAAAGTCGGCAGCCCGGCGGTTTGAATCCCGGCTGCTGCCCCGCAGCGGAGTGAGCTCCCGCTGATAACCCCAGCTCCTGCCAACTTAGCAGTTCGAAAGCATGCAAAGGCAAGTAGATAAATAGGTACCTGCAGTAAAAAGTGGGAAGGTAAAACAGTGTTCCGTGCACAGGTATGCATTCGCCATGCTGGCCACATGGCCACGGACTTGCACAACACTGGCTCTTTGGCTTGGAAACAGAGATAAGCACTGCCCCTAGAGTCGGACACGACTAGCACGCCTGTGCAAGGGAGGGGGAACCTTTACCTTTACTCTTTCATTGGCCTGATGGCGTTGCAGAGCAGCCTAGACAGGACATAAGGAATGTCCAACAGGATCAAACCAAAGGATCCCCTTTCGACTTCCACCAGCCTATTGCTTGTTCGAAGCCGGCCATCCAGAAGCAAAACACAGTGGCAGCCTCCTGCCTCTTTTCTGCCTCGGCTGGAAAACACAGGATGTATGCAGCCATTGCAATTAGAGAACTCGGTCACCCATGAGTTTGTCTCATCTCCTTTTATATTTCCAAGTAGCGAGTAGAGATGTAAAATTTCTGGAAATTTTGAAGCTCGGAAAAAAACCCAATTTTTTCCAAAAATTTTCCGGGAAAAAACAAATTTTTTGAACAATTGAAAAGAAATGCTACATTAGCACTCCCCACCCCTTTTTACAGCTTGAAAGTCCTTATGTTACTTTAGGTACATAAAACATGACTATGGACAATTTGACTTGGCATAACATTATCACAACTAGCATATTAAAATATAGTGTATCCAAACAATTATTACAAACACAATTTACTTTTAAAATTATATTTATTTGTAATTGTAAGTAACAAATGGAGCAACAATCTCCCGAACTGTTTACTAGTTTATGGGGAACAAAAAAAAAATCCCTCTACAAAACAATGTTTTAAAACCTAGAATTAACAATTCATAACTCCTCTCCACAGTATTAAATAAAAATAAAATGAAAACCTCATTCTGGTAAAAAGAGCTGAAGAAGGGAGAAATGTATAGAAAGAAGTGGGACTAGGTTTCAATGAATGGGCATGAAATATAAGCAGAATCATTTTTGTTGCTCTGTATTTTCTTCCACTGCTTTGAGGCCTAGTGAAGAGGACAGAACAAAACCAAACATACCCATTCACATCACATGCAAAACCAAAAGTGAAGCATTTTCCTTTTCCTCGTGACAATAGCAGTACCTCCGAAGAAATACATCTTGTTCTTGCATTGGAGATTTCAGTTTGTAACCTAGGACTTGCTTGTCCTCGGTGCACAGAAATTAGAATAATCTGATACTATGCATATTTTTTAGAAATGATTTTGAAAATATTACAACACCCTTCTTAAAATATTGTATTCATCATGTTAAAATAAAACGTTCCATAATCATTTTTTTCAATTTTTCCAATTTTTCGGAAAAAACTCAAAAGGCTTCCCAACCCCCCAACCCCCCTATTTTTTTCCTGGGCCTTCACATCTCTAGTGGCGAGCTCACTGGATAAATTGTGGCAGTGAGTTCCACAATCTGACCATGCTTTGTGTGAAGAAGAGCTTCCTTTTTTTCTGACATGCATCTCCTACCCTTCATCCTCAATGGATGATCACAGGTTAACAAAACAAGTAAACGTACTGCATTGACTGCCTTGATACCCTGTATCTCATCCTACCCTTGCAGGCCCAACTTGAAAGGGTAATTGGGTGGCAGGATTCCAGCTATTTCCAGAGACTTGAGCTGTTTCTTTTGCCTGCCCACAATGACTAGCCTAACTGGCTTCTGATCATATATTACTGTCCTCTATTCCAGGAACAAAATCATAGAGTGAGCGTTGATATTAGCGTGTCATGTGAGATCAGGGGTTCTCAACCTGTGGGTTCCCAGATGTTCCTGGACTGCAACTCCCAGAAACCCCTTCCAGCACAGCAAGTGGCGAAGGCTTCTGGGAGCTGCAGTCCAGGATCATCTTGGAACCCACAGCTTGAGAACCACTGTGTTAGATTTACTGCCTCAAGACACTAGGTGTGCATAACCTGGTTGGCCATACGGTAATTTCTTGTTTGGTTTGATTTGCACTCGTGAAAGTTCCAGCGTTGTTTTTGTGCCACAGGAAAACTGTTGATTAAACAGGAGAATAAATCATTCTAGGCTTGACAAAGGATATTCATTCAAGGCATGTGTCTTTTCCCTTTTCTGCTCTCTTGTCCTGCTCCTATGAAAGAGGGGATGGAAGAGGAGGAGAGTAAAGAAGCAGCAGCAACCAGTCAACAAGATCCTGCGCCTGAAACCAGCTCTGCACGTGAGTGGCTTTCTCTCCATAAAGTAGATCAAAAGGTCTTGCCAAGTAGCAGAATATTGCCTGCAGATTGAGTTGAGCGTGATCCTGTTACATAGAATCTGAAAGCAAATGGCTGCAGGATCCCCGTTGCTAATGAGAAGTGGTTTTTTAAAGGCCCACAAGCTAGATCTTTCCTTTAAAGTTGGTCAGGTTGTGTTTTGAGTCCTAGTTTGATTTCAGTGAGAAGAAGAGAAGCTTAGGTATCATGTAGATTAGTATCAAAGTTTTTGCCTTTCACTCGGTCTCATAAAGCAAAGTGTTCTGCTTATATACCGCCCCATACCACTACAAGTAGTCTCTGGGTGGTTTATAGTTTTTAATTACAGTAATGCAGGCTACACATTGCCCCCCCCCACCCCACAAGTAAGCTGGGTACTCATTTTACGGATCTCGGAAGGATGGAAGGCTGAGTCAACCATGAGCCGGCTACCTGGGATTGAACCCCAGGTCGTGAGCACAGTTTTACCTGCAGGACGGGCATTTAACCACTGCGCCACAAGGCTCATCATCTCAGCAATAACAAATGTGCTTTATTTTTAAAATAAAGCTTGCTAAAAAGCATGTTCTTGTTAAAAATTGGTGGGGGAAGGCAGCCGTTTCCGCCTGCTGTTTGAGCTTTACACGGAGAGACAAAAAGGGATGCTAATAAAGCACAGGCGGGAAAAAATTCTTACTGCTGTTTTCATGATTCCCCTTTCTGGCCCAAAGTGGACTGAGATTTAGTTTAATGTATTTTGAATTTTCTGCCTAAAAATTGCATTGAGGTGAGCTAGTGACTGTGGCATTTGAAAATGAAATGAGATTCCATTGTGAAAACCAGCTGAAATATAAACATGCTAAGAGGGAACAGGTGCCTCCTTCAGTTAAAACCAAGCCGTGCCTAAATAAAAAGGTCTTTACCCGCCAACGCACATGCATCAAAAAACAAATGCAAGGAAACCTTCTCTGCAGTCCATGCCTAGGACTCCGATCACAGGGTCCTCATTTGCTATCAAAAGAATAGGAAATATATGGAAGGTTGTGGGGAAGGAGACACAGAATTAAGGAAACTGTAGAGCAAACTTATTTATGCTGTTTCTGAAAAGGATTCTTAAACCCTGTTGGATACCAATGAAAAATGAGAGGGTATCGAGCCTTTTGTTAGGAGAAAAAGGGGAGTGCAGAGAAGCCGAAAGTTAGCAAGGACATGTGTAATGGAAGATAATTTATTTATTTATTATGGAGCTTATATACCGCCCATCTTCCTGGAGGGGAACTCTGGGCGGTTTACAACAAATTAAGAAGACAGCAAATTACAATAATAGCCAATAAATTAAATAATAAAATAAGCAGACAAAACAGCAATACCAGGAGATGCAGATGGCGGGGGGGGTGGGGAAATCACCCAAACGCCTCCCGGAAGAAAAAGGTTTTCAATGCCTTCCGGAAGGCAGGCAGGGACTCTGCTAGGCGCACTTCTGCTGGGAGATGATTCCACAGGGTCGGACCAGCCACAGAGAAGGCTCGGGTACGGGTGGAAGTTCTCCGAGCCTCTCTGGGCGTGGCCACGCGCAGCATGTGATAATGGTGTACAGACAGCCACAGACGTTCATGGTATATGATGTACTAATAGTAAACTTCCTGTCCATGGGTTGAATCCTTTTGTAGCCACAGTTGACACCTTGGATGGAAGATCTTAACATCTCCCAGGGAACAGTGAGATTTGCAGAAGCATTGGAAGGAGATCTTAGCAAGAATAGACCTGAGGGATCCTCGCAAAAGATAGCGGCAGGGGCCTGCTGAGTTTGCGGGGCACACACATCCACGAGTTGGCTGTCGGAGAAGCAGAGAAAAGAGGAGGCAGTGGGAGAGGGAGGAGAGGAGAGCCCGGGGTACCCTGGAACACGGCTTGACTTGCTGGCTAGAAAGAACCTTGCTCCAGAGAAGGCCAGATGGCAACCTTTGGTTAGCGGCCCACCGTGTGCAAGAAGTGATGCTGGTCAGATCTTTTTAAAAAAAATCAGATATTTTATATATTATTTAATTTCCTTGTCCAGCTTCAGTAAAAGTCACCTGTTGCATCCCCGAGGGCGTCCCCATTGACATCACGGTGAAGCTCATGGTATGCTTGGTTCACCTCAACATCTTGGAGCCGCTCAATGTAAGTACAAGACGGATATTGGGGAAAGGATGGGGAGCGTTGCGTGTGATTCATTGGTTGACCCAAAGGCAATAACCGCAGCCGTGGTGTTTGGGTGTAGGCTAATCCGCGTCACCACCACGTACCTGGACTAGGATCCCGAGTCCAGCTTCGGCTTGTGCCCCTTAACCCCTGCAGAGGAGTGTTCTCCTTTCCTCCGTATAAAAGCTGGCCTTCTTGCCCAATTGCACGCTGCTTTCGAAATTCGACTCAGTTTGATCTGCATTTTGCTATTGGCATGGCAAGGGAATTCTTTTCCTTTTTTCCTTTTCCTTTATTATAAGGGTTCTTTCACCCTGTTTCTGCTCATGAAACTGATCCCCCCCCCAGAGTAGAGGTTGGATCCTGGCCATACACTGTAACAATATGCTGCTTGGATAGGTCGGTTTCGGCCCATGACGTCTGCCTCTTGGCCTAACGGGAGAACCCGATGAGGGGCCCGGCGGGTAATTCACAGGGGCAACCGCCCAGAGTGACCTCGCTCGCCAGATGGGCGGTATAAAAATCCAATAAATAAATAAATAAATAATAAATACAAATAAATAAATTGATAATGAAAGGAGGAGGCAAGAGATTCTGAGCCCATCTGGCAACTTTGTAGCTGGAAGGTTTTGTTTCGTCAGGTGCTTCCATCCCAAGCCTTGTCTCTGCATGTCTGAGGCGCAGAGATGAACCCGCGGCCTACCACTCAGTGCCTTCTGACCCCAGTTTCCAGGGCCCCTATTACCCTTGAGAGGGATCAGTTTGGGGAAAAAAAAGCAGGGCTCCCCCTTTTTTTCTTCTTCTTTTTGTAATCAATATTTTTAAAGCAGAATTTTATTCTATCCCAGTGGTGTCCAAACCTTTTGCAAGAAGGGCCAGATTTGGTGAGGTGAAAATGTGTGGGGGTCGACCATTCAGTTGCATTTGGCCCCCAGGCCGAACTTAAGCCTCTAGGATATGCAAGGAGGCAGGGAGGACGCTGCAGCAATGGAACCAGGGACGGGTAGGCAGGGCAGGTGGTTGGGAGGACGGACGGAGTCAGGGAGGGCAGGCAAACCGTAAAACTGCAAGCTGACGTCTCCATCCAGTCTGGGGAGGGGCCAGCTGGTGGGGATGTGTGACAGTCTGAGCTGGCGGGGAGAAGAGGCTGCAGGTCAATCAAAGTTTGAAAACGGGCCACCTTTGGCCCCCGGGCCTCACTTTGGACATGCCTGTTCTATCCCATTTCTGCATCACTTCCCAATCCTTTCTTATTAAGAGGTGCTGGAACCCTATCATAGGTTGCTGGGCAGATATTTATTTTGTTCTGTTTTTGTATGTATAAAAACTTCTATCCATTTCCTACCCTTTCCCCCTTGATGGTGTGTGATATCTGCCAGGCCGTTTCCCCTTTCGTCATTAATAACAAAACCCAGAGAAGTGGATGAGAAAACACAGGGAAAAAGGGAAAGGATTGATTTCCTGTCAGTTTGTGCACCAGGCTTAAGAAGGGGGAATTAGATAAACTATGAGCCAAATGTACCTACCGGTGAGTAAGATTCAGCTAGAATTCAGGGTCCTGCTAATGAGATACTTTGTATGGATCCCTTCACAGGTTCACAAGAGTAGCTGTATGCAAACTCAGGAAAGCAAATACAGTAATACTTTTGTTTAAGAGTGTTTTGCAAGACAAGTTAACATTTCTTTTAAATTTTGCCTTGATCAACAAGCAATGTCTTGCAATACAAGTGCTGGAACAGGTCACATGATCTCTTCCCCCCCCTCTGCTGAATTGTGGATGATTGTCTGGAACATTCCATCTCAGGCAAGCTTCAGAAGCAGGGGGGAGAGGAAGGCAGGTCTCCCTTGCACCAACCGCAAACGTTTTCAAAGGAGAGTGCAGGTTTTTCTTTCTGTTTCTATTTTTAATTAGTTTGTTTTCAACACCCCTCTTATTTTGCAAACCATTTGTATTCATGGGGCAGCTAGTCAAGTGCGTACAGCATAGGGCAGTGATGGCAAACCTATGGCACGGGTGCCAAAGGTGGCACTCGGAGGCCTTTCTGTGGGCACCCGACATCGCCTCTTCATAGCCACCTGTATACAGGTTAAATTACTGTATTGGCACTTTGCAAAAAAATTAGTGGGTTTTGAATTGCAGTTTGGGCACTCGGTCTCTAAAAGGTTCGCCATCACTGGCATAGGGCTACAAATTGCACTTTATTATTGGCACATTAAAAACACAGAGTAAAACCCAGTTGTTAGTCCCAAGCAGAGCAGAGTCCACAGCCAGGCACCTAAACCCTGGTGTGGATGTGGACTTCTGGCCAACTTCTTTTGTGAGTTTTGGCATTTTGTGTGTTCAGAATGTGGTCTATAGGACCCCAGAACGAATCATCTGAGTTTCCATGATCTCTTATGGGGAAATTTGCCTTGATAAGAGCGTTTTGGTTTACAGTCATGTTTCCAGAACAAATTAAGCTGACAAACAAAGGTATTACTGTCAGAAAGAGAGTCCGAAAGCTCAAGGAATAAAGAAGGAGGCTGGGATCTCATTGGGAGAGAGACTGCCTTTTGGACTGGTGGTGGAGTGGTCTGGCGCCAACTGGTTCCCTGCTATTCCGCCAGGGATACAGGGGGAATTACGCTACCTAAGATGAAGCGTTTTTTTTAAAAATCCAGTTGTTGGGCTTGTACATTTTGGTTTTTGCTCCAGAGGCCCAAATTCCAGTGTTCTGCCTTTTGCCTGCTTCTGCCACGTGTGCTAGTTATGATTCTTTCTGAATGGTTTGGGATAGGATTTCCTTTTGTCTTTACAGTAGATCTGCTTTCAGATTCTAAGCAGATTTTCAGAAGGACATGTTGTCCCATGGCACAGTGGTTAAACTGCTGTACCGGAGCCAAAATGGCGCTCCCAACCTGGACTTGTTCCTAAGGCACCCTGATTTAAGTTAACTGATTTTTTTTATTCTTAGAAAAACATTTCCCCCTCTCCCCAAATTTCCAGGTGTTTTTTCCTGATGTGTGTGCTTGATTTTTTCCTGTGTTTCTTTCCTTTTCCCAGTCCCTGCTGACCACGTTAGTGGAGCAAAACCCGGAGGACATGGGCGACCTGTACCTGGATGTGGCCGAGGCGTTCCTTGACGTCGGAGAGTACAGCTCTGCCCTCCCTCTCCTGAGCTCCCTGGTCTGCTCCGAACGGTACAACCTAGCGGTCGTCTGGCTCCGCCACGCAGGTAATGCCCCTGTTCCCGGGAGCCCCTCTCAGTGCTTTTGGCTCCGGAGGGTGTGCTCCATCGGCTCACTTGGGGTCGCATCAAATCTGCTCGTGCTTTCGGGGGAACCCGTTTCCCGCCGAGTCCATCGGTGGTTCCTCTCGAGCAGACAGGCATGGGAGTGTGCTGCAGGGGATGATGGACCTTGGAGCCTGTGGCCAAAGGAGCCCTTTAAAGGTTACTGTAGTGACTGCTGAATTTGGCCACTATAGGGTCCCTGGGTTTGATCCTGGGAATGTGCAAGAGCCAGTTGGGGAAAAAACCTTCAAAATTCTGCATTAGGTCTAAGATTTCTTTCTTGTTCAAAAAGTTCTCTTGAAGTAGAGGAAGCTTAAACACCACCGTTTATGATTACATGGGATGGGGAGGCTAAGTCTGGGCCCAACCCAATGTATCTAAGAGCGTTTATACACAACCCCTAAACTCCAGGGCAAATGGCTCCCAGCTCCGGAGCTTAAAAATGTTTACCCACCAGCTCCAGAGTTTACAGGAAATTAAGTGCGACCCCGCCCACTTTAGCGCGTCCCAGCACTGCTTTCAGGTACCTGCTCTCCGGAGGTGAAAATTATTTGATCCGGTGTAACGATAGTGAGTGCGGGGTTCTCCTTGCTTCTGTTTGTTGTTTTTTGGCTCCCGCCCCTTTAAGAGCTACTTTTACAGAGACGAGAGGCAGAACGAAGTGAGCGGCATGCTTTTATTTCTCTTTTTCTCTCTCCCCTCACGCAGCCAGCAGCCAGGAAGTGCGGAGGGGGTGGGGACACAGGAAGAGCGACGAACCCCTAAGATCTCTGGTCGGAATTTAAGTGGCCAGCGGATCTTAGGGGTCGTGTAAAAAGGCCCTAAGATCATTTCCTGTTGTGCTTTGAAAACAACAAGAAATGATCTTAAATACATTGGGTTAGGCCCAGACTTAGGCCCCTCCCCCCGCCCATGTGATCATAAGCGGTGGTGTTTAGGCTTCCTCTACTTCAAGGGAACTTTTCGAACTAGATGTCATTCGTGGCACTGGTTGAAGTAAAGCGAAGAGTCCTCCAAAAGAGCTGCATGAAAGAGACAAGCGCCAAGGCAGTTGGGAATTGATTTGGGGTCCCCCCTCCCCCAGAGCTGGCCCTGTCTTGCATGCACACTAACATAACCAGGCTCCCTGGCCAGGGCCGGCGCGTCCATTAAGGCGAACTAGGCAGTTGCCTAGGGTGCCAAAATGGAAAAGGGGCGCTGGCCAGCCTGCTGCCCCCCCACCGCCCCCCACCGTGCGTCGCTGTCCGCCCGCCGCTGCCGCCGCCGCCCGCCCACCCACCCGCCTGCCCCTCGCCTAGGCCGCCCCTGCCGCCCGCCCCCTCGCCCCTCGCCTAGGGCGCAAAAATCCCTAGCGCAGGCCCTGTCCCTGGCAGGCACTAAGGAGGTTCCCTAAAAGCAGCTCCTGGTGAAGTGACATTATGTTGAGCATGTTTGCCCTGGATCCACACGGCCTGAACCCCAGGCTTTTCAGGTATTTGGGATCTCCTTTGGCATTTCGGCCTTTCACCCCCATGACAGCTGATGGCCTGACCCTGATTAATTGACAGTCCCTAGTCCTTGTAAGGGGGGGGGCTGGGCCCACCACGGGTGGAGAATGTGGGTGGTGGGTGGACTGTGTTTGGAGAGGGATGCTCTAGTCCAGTGATGGCGAACCTTTTAGAGACCTCCGAGTGCCCAAACTATGATTCAAAACCCACTGATTTTTTGCAGAGTGCCAATACAGCCATTTAGCCAGAATCCAGGTGGCTTTGTGAAGGGGCTGATGTCAGGTGCCCCACAGAAAGGGCTCCAAGTGCCACCTTTGTCACCCAGGCCATAGGTTCGCCCACACTGTCCTAGTAGCATAACAACGCTTCTTGTGAGGGATGTTCCAGTAGCCAAAATGGCCTTTTTAGAAGCAGAGGAGCAGTACTGGTCCCCCCCTCTTCTCCCCGCCCTCTCCCCACCTCTAGAGTGCTTGAAAGCCTTGGGCTACATTGAGCGTGCGGCGGAGAGCTATGCCCGGGTGGTGGACCTGGCCCCTTTGCACCTGGACGCGCGGATCTCCCTCTCGACTCTTCAGCAGCAGCTGGGCCAGCCTGAGAAAGCCCTGGAAGCCCTCGAGCCCATGTACGACCCCGATACCCTGGCCCAGGACGCAAACGCAGCTCAGCAAGTAAGCACAACGGGATGGACGGACGGGGACACACACACGGACACACAAACACTAACACACACACACACACACACGGACACACACACACACACACACACACACACACACACACACACACACACACACACACACACACACACACACACACACACACACACACACACACACACACACACACACACACACACACACACACACTTTTTCACGGTGCAAATGGGGGCCTGAAATCAGAGTGGGGGTTTGGAGATAACTATTTTAGGGGATGGGCGGTTTACCAGAAATGGGAAGGACAGCCCTTTTGGGGGAATTTATAAGGACTAAGATGCAGGAGGGTGGGTGGAATTCTTATACAAGGGACAGGCCTAGGAGAGGTCTGGAGAGAACAGTATTTACACAGAGGGTTATAATGCTCTTGTGGGATGTTCGTTGAGAGCCAAAGCCAAAAATGAGGGAGAATACTCAATTTTCACTTTCTTTCTGACTTTTTCTTCTTTCTTTAAGAGAGCACCGCACCAAGAGGCCCTCTCTGGATGTAATAGGAGGCATTAATGCTTCCTAATTAGTTTCTAGGGTTTTTTTTTTAAAATCCAGTCCTAGATGCCCTCAGCACATCCGATCTCGCCTGCTTTCGGAAGCTAAGCAGGGTCAGCCCTGGCTAGTACTTGGATGGGAGACCACCAGGGAATACCAGGTGCTGTAGGCGCCTGAACTGGCAAACTACTCCAGTATTCCTGCCAAGAAAACTCCATGGACATGGGGCCACGAAGAGTCGGTCATGATTATAACGACACGACACACACACACTGTGATGGAGCTAATGCCATACCCAGTGTGGCCTAGTGGATAGAGTCCTTAAATACCTATCTCACCTTGAAAGCCCAAGTCAGGTCGCTACCAGTAGCTTGAGCCTCCGGCCTGAGAAAATAGGCCAAAATTCTCAGTTCTGGCTTAGTCTGAGGATGGAACTAAAACTGTAGACTCCGGCATGGCCATTCACGTTGCTCTTTTTTGTAGGCTTTAATGTTATTTGGAAGATGCTATTCTTCTTTTCAGGTTTTCAGACCATATGAATAAATAGTCTCAAGTTTCTAGCTTAAGAAATCGTCTTTTCTGTCCCACCTCCCAACTCCTACAGCAGGGATGGCGAACCTTTTAGAGGCCAAGTGCCCAAAATGCAATTCAAAACCCACTAATTTTTCGCCAAGTGCCAGTACAGCAACTTGACCTGAATCCAGGTGGCTGTGAAGGGGCGACGTCAGGGCCCCCACAGAGAGGGTTCCGAGTGCCACCTTTGGCACCTGTACCATAGGTTCGCCAATACTGTCCTATAGGCTTGTCTCTAACGTTTCGTCCCCATCAGTCTTAATGTTTGAAAAGCCGAGTTAAATCTGAGCAGCAACGTGATGTGACTTGGCTTTCTGTTTCAACATCCAGGAATTAAAGCTGCTTCTTCACCGCTCCACCTTGTTATACTCTCAAGGCAACATGTACGGTTATGTCGATTCTTTGCTCACCATGTTGGCTATGCTCCTCAAGGTAAGGTAATGCTTCCACCTCCTCTGTTCCTTCCTGCGCCTCATTTAAGGCCCATAAATGTGCGTATCCAGTACAGTACAGGCTGGCAAAATGATGTGAAGAAAAGGGGCAAGCACAATGAGAGAAAGTGTGCGCTTTTGATGACTTCCTTCGATGTGACCCTTTGGCTGCTTTGAATGGCCCCGTCGTTGGCCTTTGTGGGGGGAGCCCTGGTGGGGCGACACATTCTGAAATGCAAGGACTCAGCATGACAGTCCTTACAGCAGTCATCCCCCCCTCCCCATATATGATTATTTTTCTCTTTATTTTGTTGTATGCTATTCCTTGTTAACCGCCCTGAGTTCCCGTATGGGAAAATCTGGCGGTATATAAATATATATATACATTTCCCCTATCTCTGGAATTTTTTATGTTGTACAGATTTTATGTTATACAAACCATTTGTTATACGAGGGTCCACTGTATATCTATATCTATCTATCTATCTATCTATCTATTAATGCAGGCATGTTGATCCATATCTGCACACCAACAATTTTCATCTGCCCAGGAGCTAAGCCTTGTGTAAAGTGAATTGGTCCCAAACTGCAAAAGCAAAAGCAAAGCATGCCAAAATTCATTCCATCACAACAGGGGATAGTTCCCAATAAGCACTACATTAGGGAAAATCTGTTTCCCTTCTGGTTACTGTGAAGATTGCTAGGCTAAGCTCGGTGGCTGTGGGAGAGACTGCGTTCTCATGCCGGATAACAAGAACGTCAGAACCTGTTGAAGCTGTGAGACCAGCCTGTTGGAGATGTCACGGGCCTTAGTTAAGGCTGACTATATTGTTATTCGGATCAGTTCTCATGATTATACACAGCTTTTTAAAAAATGCAGCAAATTTTAAAAACGTAGCTCACACTCACATATCCCCGAGTTTGGAATTCTCTCGCAAAGCTGAGACAGGACGTGACTGCCTCTAGTATTTATTTATTTATTTATTTATTAAAGATATCCCCCCATCTTCAAATGTGTTCAGAGCGATAAACACAAATATACAATAATGTTTAGCAAACAACAAAATTAATCAATAGAATAAAATGAGTTAAAATACAGACATAAAGCTCAGGTGTGTTGATATTATAGTTCCAAATCTGGGGCCAGGAGATGTTCCCATCTTCAAATGTGTTCAGAATGTATAGGTTCAGTTCTTCTGTGTGTCTTTTCTTCCAGGTGGCCATGAATAGAGCTCAGGTGTGCTTAATATCTAGTTCCAAATCTGGGGAAAGGCACCTTTATCTTATCAAAGTGTCAAGGGATAAAATCTCTGATAATGATGACCAAGAAACAACAAACTGTGATGCCAAAGGTAATGGACAATGTGTTTGTGTGCAATTTATTTATTTATTTATTTATTTATTTATATACTGCACCATTTAGCTACACGGCTACTCTGGGCGGTTTACAAAATTGAACAGATATCAAACAATACAATAGATAAACTATCCAATAAGTAAAAAGGTTGCTACAGTGTCTTGTCCAAAGGAAAATAGCTGACCTGGTGCTGCTAGAGTGGCAGGAGGAAATAAGTGATCCTGGTTTGCGCTCGTGTCACTATGGCGGGTGATCGCAGTCTCTGCAGGTACAGGGGGGAATCTGGCAGGGAGTGGCAGTCATGGGAGCTGTCCATCAAGACTTTATTTATTTATTTCTGCAGGGGATTAACAGTCACCTGCCTGAAATCACCTCTAAATGAATAAATCTAGATCTGTCTGCTTTCCTTTTGATGCCTCGGCGTCCTGACATAAAAGACATATTGGCTCTATGCTTGTTTTTCTGTATTTGAATACCAGGATTCACCAGTCAGGGGCCAGATGCAAAGAGACAATAAGTTTAACATGCAAGACCAAGGCACTCCTGAACCCAGGAGTATCTTTCCAGTACTAGAACTCAGTTGAACTCACTGCCCCGTACAGACCTCAAGGTTACCCCAACTTTCCCCTCCGATTTCCCTAAGCCTATTTGGGTCACGCTGCTATTGCTGCAGCTACCATTGAACAAAGTGGGAGGCAGAAAAACCTTTGTCGGTAAGGTGGGTCACTCTCAGATTTGATAATGTCTCCC
This sequence comes from Phrynocephalus forsythii, assembly GCA_029282475.1. NCBI lineage: Eukaryota > Metazoa > Chordata > Lepidosauria > Squamata > Agamidae > Phrynocephalus > Phrynocephalus forsythii. Next base: position 25,182,715 of record JAPFRF010000001.1, read on the forward strand.
AATCCTATCTCTTGCCCACTCCTGGTGGATGTCCAGGATCCCACCTCCAGTGCTGAGGGGTTGGCCGTGGTGGCTCTCATGATCCTTCAGCATTGACTATGCAGCCCGGGACTGACAAGAGTTCCAGCCCAACTGCCTGTAGAGTCATTTTTACCCACTTATGCTCTGTCATGTGACCATTCTTCTCTCCAGCGTTACGATTCTGCGTTGTTTCCGGGTTTTGCAAGGTTCACTCAGCCTTCCATCCTTCTGGGGTTGGTAAAATGAGTACCCAGCTCATGGTGTGTGTGTGTGTTTGGGGGTGGGTGGGTGGAGACACAGTGTGTAGCCTGCATAAATAAATTGTAAACCCACCCAGAGGTATATAAGCAGAATACTTTGCATGTAGCTCTTTGGATGACCCTTCCTGCATCAAACAGACACTGTGCCAGCACAAAGAGCTTCTTGGTTTTACAGATTGCTCTCTTTCCCACACATATCTGTGTTTTATCTTCAGAACATTTTGTTGGCACTTCTTCTAGTGCTTTAGCTTTATTTTTTTTTGCCTTTTATATTATGTCTTTTTGCCTTTTACATTATGAAGTGATATTGTTTTAAATTGTTTGTTGTTTGTTTACATGATTTGTTTTTTTTTTCTGTTCTGTTGTGAACCGCCTGGAGTTCCTTTGGGAAGACGGGCGGTATATAAGCCATAAAATAAATAAATAAATAAATTTTTTACTCCGGGTCTTGAAAATGAGTAGCTCGATCGGTGGGACTGTAAAGGGTTCTAAATAAAAGAAAAGTCAACCTGTGGCTTCTGGCTCCCTTCCAGCCATCTTTGTGGTGCTGACGAGCGTGTTGACCAAGGACGACTGGTGGAACCTCCTCCTGAAGGCCATCTACGCTCTGTGCGACCTGTCCAGGTACAAAGAGGCCGAACTCCTCGTGGACTCCTCCCTGGAGTATTACTCCTTCTACGACGACAGGCAGAAGCGCAAAGAGTTGGAGTACTTTGGCCTTTCCGCTGCGATTCTGGATAGGAATTTTAGGAAAGCCTATAATTACATCAGGTCAGTGGCCCGGAAAAATCTAAATTAAATTGAAGGCAGAAACTCGTTTCCGTTGCCTCAGGCATGGCCTTTTGTAGTTTGAAGCATTAAACGTTTCCTGCCTTGGCACTGGATCTTTTTTCAGCTTCTGTTTTCCATCATCATCCCTCCTCATTCTGTATTTCCCATATATTTCACGGGCAAATGCTTATGTAATATCTTGATATTGTTCAAAGCTCTGCCCATAATAATTCCTGCTCTAGTCCTGTGTGTTTGACCAAATGGCAGATTCTATTTGTGCAGCAATCGGTGCAACAGAATACAGTGGTGCCTCTACTTATGAGTTTAATCAGTTCTGAATGCATGCTTTTAAGTCGAACAACTCTTTTAAGTACAGCAGCCCTATCTAAAAAATTAAAAAATCAGGGAAAATTTGTTAGAGCAGACTGCATCTAAAATTTGTAAGGCAGCAGTTAAAACACCAACAGTTTTCCACTCTTAAGTCGAGACGCTCATAAGTAGAGGTCCCACTGTACTCAGTTCCTATGGAGTATGGCAGCTGAACTGATGCTGTGCAGGACTGCAAGTGTGATGGGGACAGAGATGCAGATATAGATCAAGTGCCCATCATCCTTGGGTCCTATATGTGGAAGTTGCTCAAGCCTTCATCAGTCCCATGCAGTGGTTTGCAGAGGTGCCTGTCAGCGTGCTCACCTGATAATGGTGGTCGCCTGGTGATTACATGTTCACCTACATACGTTATTACATATCCGAATGGAGAAAACATAACTATAGCCCAGAGAAATGTCTTAGCGGTCTCATGCCGTGGTTTGTGTGCTGGCAAACTGGAAGAAAGATGCCCTCCAGAATTTTAAGGAACAGGTAATGGCAGGTGAATTCCTGTTGGAGGGACATTGACTCTTGTAACTGGAATCAAGGTGTGGTGCCCGTACATCACAGGTTACATGAAGAGCGTGGCGGCTGGAAGGAGCACACGGCCAGCTCCTTGATCGCACTGACTGTTCGGCGTGTGTCGGGACTCGGGAGCAGTGAACACAGAATTGTCTTCTCATTCGTTGCACACAGTCTGATGGGCACCTGCTTCTTTCCATAGGATTATGGTCATGGAGCATGTCAATAAGCCTCAGCTTTGGAACATCTTCAACCAAATCACCATGCACTCCCAAGACGTGCGGCACCATCGCTTCTGCCTCCGATTAATGCTGAAGAACCCTGACAATCATGCGCTCTGTGTCTTAAACGGCCACAACGCCTTTGTGTCCGGTAGTTTCAAGCACGCTCTCGGTAAGCCCCTTAACGATTGTCCCCTAAACATCAATTACAGGGCCACTGGAAAGGTATTTGTGTTGAGTGTCTCAAATGTTCCTGCATGTTGCTCACAGTGCGAATAGGTTGACTGTAACCCTAATGGAATCCCCTGGTGCAGTTAGGTCGTTTTAGACTCCGCCTCCAATGGTCCTTCAAATACCTCTCCCGAGATGCTCATGTGTGTCATTTGAGCTCAAGTGTTAACCTCCATTGTGTGGGGTCTTGGACTTGACTCTGGACATCCAATCCTGACCATAATGCCTACCTGTAGGAACCCAGGACCGTTCAAGGCGCCCATGGCTGTACCTGTGGAACTCTTCCCCCTTGAGAAGTGGTGTTTTCTTCCCCACCAAAGCTTGGTGTTTTTGAACCTGATTCCTTGCTAGGTTGACATTCCATGAAGTCCCACAAACTGAGCTTTAGGACACAAGAGCAAATGCCATAGTAAGCCTTCTGACCTTTTGCATCAACCCAAAGTTGTTAAGACAAAAGGTGACATGGTTGGCACACGAGTTAAAGAAGCAATATGAAACAAGGCTTGTAAGGACAACCCCTCCAGTTGGCAGGTGTGGTACTTTTAGGTGACAGAACCTTCAGCAACTTTTCCAAGTTGGTTTTATCCAAATGGGTGGAGATGACCACTCCTGTTGCCAATGGCTGTCTTGGCCAATGGTTGTGCTGGCTGCAGTTGGTTGACGTTCTCCTCAGTGACATCTGGCAGGTACCAGGTAGAGAGGGAGTCTGCAGATTATATCAAAAGGCAGTTTTGAAAAGTAGAAACCCACAGTCCAGCGTTGAATGGTTGAAAAATAGATAAGAGGGTGTTTATGCTCAGTAGCTCAAAGCTCCACAAGTACTGAAGGAACTAGGTAGAGTAATATAAGATATTGTGATATGCACCCACGTTGCTGTGTCCTGTTGTAGGTTGTTTGAAAGGTTTTGTTTCCTTCCTCCTAGGGCAATATGTGCAAGCTTTCCGTACTAACCCAGACGAACCCCTCTACAGTCTTTGTATAGGCTTGACCTTCATCCACATGGCCTCACAGAAGTACGTGTTGAAACGGCATGCTCTCATAGTGCAGGTGAGTGGTCCGGAATCTGCTTGCCTGCCCCCTAACTCTTCAGGATTGGCTAGGGTTTTAATCTGCAAACACCGGTGGTGGCTCTCACTCTGCTGCTCCTTGCGAATAGCCAACCAAGCATTATTATGTTGCATAATCAGAAGACATTAATGATTATATTCCTTCTTCAGTGGAGACTAAAACAAAAAGAATACCCTAGGGTGGTCATTCCATGTGTGAGCTAATTAGCTTGCTGTGGGAAATGGGTGGATGGGTGGATGAGCCTGCATAACGCATGAGAGAACATCACAGGTAAATAGCTTACGGCATTTAATTATTTTTTATTTGCTTGATCCCATTTACGAGATCTACCAGAATGCCTTTATTTCTGTGGTTTGTCAGATTGACTTGAGCTTTTTATAGGTTTTGCTATTGCTTCTGCAATTGTATTGAAAATGCTAAAAATATATTGACTGGCACATTTGTAATGGCTTTTATTTTTGTCAAAACCGAATCAGCATTCTCTTTCCTTTTTACTGACATACGGGAAAACCTTCTAGTAGTCCCTTTAAGTTCTGCAACATAAAGCCACAGTTCTGTTCCTACAAACTGGGAAATCATTTCCAGTGAACTCCGTGAATTTTTTTTCTGAGTTGATGAGTTTTGACTTGGTGAGCCCACTTCTTGACTATGGCAACAGAAAATTCCACAGAATTTTGTTAACACTAGCTGGGTGTTGATTTTATTGGAAGATTTTAAAAAAATACATCCCAACAACCCAGCCACATCTAGTCCAAGCCTTTTTCAAAACGGGCATTGGATTTCAAAGTACAGTAACCCCCTGCCGATCGCGGGGGTTAGGGACCCACCCCACCCGTGATGCATGAAAATCCGCGATATGCGGAAGCGGATGGGGGTGCTGGGGGCGGGTGGGGGGGGCGATCACGCACCTGTCCGAGAAGTCTTGGTGTGGCATGCACAGGCGTGTTGCGGGATCTGACCTCCTGCCGCCACCTGCCCACGCTGCCTGAGACTTCCCAGGGGGCGGTGGGGAGCGACCTGATCGCTCCCCGCCGCCCGCCCCCGCGCGGCTCCGAGGTGCAGGTACTGTGATCCCGTGATATAGTGGGACCGCAGTACCTGAACCGCGAAATGGCGGGGGGTGACTGTAGTATGGATGAACACGTACCATCTTGGGCCGGTCAATAGGGCTGAAAACTTGTGAGGGTGCTGCACCGTGCTTTATACCAGGCCAATACTTTCTGTTTAGCCTACGTACCTCCAAGAACAATGTATATATAAACCCAAGGAGATACAATACTGTACATTTATCTCGAGCCAACGTTGTGCCACCAAGCCTCCCCTCTGCCCTCGAAGCAGACATATCTCACGAACAACAGCAAATGCTTCTCTGCTGGTTGTGCTTCTGAACACAGTGCCTTGCCTGTCGTTTCCTCATCTCCCATGATAGCTCAAGATTAGTCCAATCCTGTTTTCTTCCATTAGGCTTTATATTTGGAGCTAACGGCCCTCCTGAAATTACTGTGATGAATTTGATTTTGGATGCCCTTTTTCTCATTCTTTGAGCAGAATGAGCGCGATTGGCAGCTCCTGAATCATGGGGAGACTATTAAGCTCTTACAATGGTATGATGGGATGTAGGACAAATGGAAGGAGAAAAGGAAGGGGTGTGTGGGGGGGTGCACCTTGAAGAGCGTTAGCCCCGCTTGGTCTGGCAATCATCTCGATGGCTTTCAGAGAGTCTTCTGCTATTAATCATCTTCTCCTCTGGTGGAAGAAATGGGAGAGGACTTTCTGTCCATGTTCCTTTATTTCATTTTCAAATAGATAATGACTGCTGGTGGAAATAGGTGGGGTGGGGGCAGAGAGATGATGTCTTAAAAACTGCAGTGATGCAGGCCTTTCAAAGGGATTGACTAAGGAACAGGCAGACGTGACGTGGTTGTATTCCCAAATGTCTTCCCCTCCCCCTCCTGTCACACAATGACGCTGTCCCGATTCTGAAAGTTTCCCTCGTGCTGGGCTGAAAATAGCTCTAGTTCTGTCACGAGGTGAGCACTGTGACCTGCTTCGGTGGAAATGTCGCTTTTTGCGAACTGTTTTCAAGTGCCTTGAGTCTTTTTTGGCTTAAAATCACGGACGGATGACCCAATTGCCGGACTGGGAATGGCCATCTTTAGTTCCGCTTTTCCTTCTCCTGGACCTTATCAGAGGCGAGGGAAGGGTTTTCAGTGGCTTTAATGGGGTGGGTGGGAGGTAATGATGGTTCTATTTCACAGTGATTGTCTGGTTGCCACGGGCTGATTTCCTATTCGTATTAGAGCCTTCTTCCTCTCCTCTGTGCCCAGGGCTTCTCATTCCTCCAGCGGTACCTGAACCTCCGCGGTTGTGGCCAAGAGTCTTTCTACAACTTAGGCCGTGGCCTTCACCAACTGGGACTGGTACATCTGGCCATGCACTACTATCAAAAAGCTCTGGAGTTTCCTCCACTTGTTCTAGAGGTAGAGTATGGTTTCCTTTAAACCACAGACCTTCCGAACCTCGCTTGTCATGCTTTTACGTCGTCTTCCCCACCTGTCCGTCCTCTGGGAGCTCGCCTTTGGTTACAAACAAACCCAGCCTCTTCCGAGTGTTGCCCTTTCAAATGCAAAGTATTGGCCAAACCCAGTTCCGCCATTGAGCTTTAGGGAAATTATCATGGAGCCCAATTAACCTAGATCAGTAATGGCGAACCTTTTAGAGGCCAAGTGCCCAAACTGTAATTCAAAACCCATTATTTTTTTGCAAAGTGTCAATATAGTAATTTAACCTGAATACAGGTGGTTGTGAAGAGACAACTTTGGGTGCCTACAGAAAAGGCTCCAAGTGCCACCTTTGGCACCCGTGCCATAGGTTCGCCAACACTGACCTAGATCATTTTACAGACATCCTAGGGGCTTGCTGGCCTGCTATCTAATACCTTCTCCCAGTGAAACAGGATAGACCTTGGGCAGCTACCTGATTTTTCCACCTTTTATTTTAAAAAGTCTAACCAATAATGACAATGGCAGTACTTAATCCTGGAGGAAATGGGCCCTGACACCCCAGCAGGGAATGGCAGTGTTTTAAAGCAAAGCTGCTGTACGAAATAACTCCAATCCAATATTTTTAAAAGTCAGGATGCCAACTGCAGCCTTAATGGATCTGCTAAGAGATTCTTTTGTTTTTTTTTCTTTCCCCCAAACCAGGGAATAGACGCCGACCAGACAGATCTGCGCAGAGATATTGGCTTCAACTTGTCACTCATCTATCAGAGCAGCGGAAATATCAGGATGGCTCGGAAGATTTTGTACACACATGTCATTGTGTGACTTAAGTGCCGGGATTGGAGAACCAAAGGGGGCCGCTTTCCAGGAGAGGAAGACATCCTGTTAAAGATGCCCCCTGGCAGGACATAAAAGAGGGGAGACGGGATGACACACTCCTGGAGGAAGTGCCCAAGTCAAGAGCCCTGCAAGGTCTGGGACCGTATGCCTTGAAGACTCCCGAGGGCTCAGGTTCCGCTTTTCTCATTGTCAAAAGGGAAGCAGCAGCCCGGGCAGACTTTTCCTGAAAACCTTCCTGACCGGGCAGCCCTGACCACTGCTGCCTTTTTAATCCTATGAAAACCTCCACTGAATAAACTACACCTTCTTAATGGGAGACAGGAACTTTCAAAGAAGCAAAGTAGATGGCGATTTGGACATTTTACTCGGAATTCTGTCCAAATCACTGCTGGTATTCCTGCATCTAGGACCAAATTCAGCTTCTGATACATTTGGTAGTATTGGGGCAAATGATCTGTTTCCACGGATGTCAAATATATCTAACTCCTGCTTTGGTTGGTAGTTCTTCCATTGAAACTGTGATTCTTGGGGTGGGGTGGGGATTTCTCTCTCTCTCTCTCTCTCTCTCTCTCTCTCCTGTTCTTTATGCAAATAGGAAGAAAGTACTGATCAGTTAATGGCCAGTTAGTGGTCACTGGGAAAATTATGCATTACATCATTCAGAACTACCCTATTAGCAGAGTGGTGATCTGCCAGCATTTCCTATGGTCTCACTTTTTTGAGAATGATGAATCGAAGGGAGGTAGACCAAGAAGCTCCTTGTGTCAAATGCTATCAAACTAGGAAGTGCAGGGCAGCAGTGGGCCAAGGACTAACCACATTAGGCCTTCCCAAATAGAACTTTCTAGAAGATGACACAGAAGGAACATGTAGATCGAACTACTAAAGGGGGTACTGGAGTTTGCTGTGGCTCTGGGATTCATAGCCAAATAAGTTTGCATAGAACTACAGCCTAGGCCCTGTTCTGGCCCCTGTTCTGAGCTCATGTAGAATGAAAGGAATTGTTCGCTCAAGATCTGTTACAAAAAATAAACTGTTCTATCAGGTGTTTAGAGTTGCTGCAATTACTTCTACAGGTTCCATGTGACACACTATATACAAAAAGCTGCATGAGATTACGTCTGAATCTGTTATTGCTTAAGAAGCATAGATTTGTAAAAGAGAAAAGTGTAAAATGCAACATCTTTTGAAAAATAAAGTAGATTTATGTTTTAGCTTGTTGTTAAAATAGTAGTTATGGATACATCATAGGTAGATCACATCCCATAGAAATTCAGCATAAAGAAAAGAGGCCAGAAGTACAGAATGTTCTTAGTCCTGATTTGTGTTGAAATGCACTTGTTCAGACTTCACTGTTCTGGGAGCAAACCCACGTAGAGAGCACGGCAGTAGTCTAGTCTCAAGATGACAAGCACATGAAACAACACAGTTAACACCCTGATGTCAAGGAGGGCCCGCAGCTGGGCAATCCTCCACAGTTGATAATGAGCAGAATGGACCACCGACGCCACCTGGGTTTCCATGGTAAGTGCCAGGTCCAGCAGGACACTCAAACTTCAGACCCCATCCTTCGCGGAGAGAGTCGCTGCCCCAAAAAGTGAGGGTGTTCTCCAAACTGCAGACCCCAGGGGTCCCCACAAGCAGGATCTCCGCCTTGCCTGGGTTCAACCTCAGCCTATTAGCCCCCATCCAATCCAAGATGGCTGAAAAGGAGCACTCAAAGGATGGAAGACTGACAGGAGATAAGGAGCTAGGTGTCGTCCACATACTGGTGATACGAAGCTCCATAACCCCTTGTGACCCTTCCCAGCAGCCTCATATAAATGTTGAAGAGCATGGGAGAAATGACTGACCCCCATGGCACCCCACAATTGAGGGACCAAGGGGCAGAGGTCATCTCACCCAGCTGCACTCGCTGGGGACGGTCCTCCAAGAAGGAACGGAACCACTGCAAAGCAGTGCCTCCAATCCCCAACTCGGAGAGCCTCCCCAGGAGGATACCATGGTCATCGGAATCAAAGGCCACTGAGAGATTGAGGAGGACTAACTGGGACGTTTTGCCTCTGTCAGGCTCCCTCAAAAGGTAATCATACAGGGCAACGAATGCCATTTCCATACTATGGCACAGCCTGAAGCCCGACTGAAAAGGATCGAGGGCACTTGTGTCACCCAGAAGACCCTGAAGCTGGTCTGCCACCATCCTCTCCGGGACCTTGGTCATATAGGAAATACTGGCGACAGTTATCAATTTGGTCTACTGCCACATTAGGTTTTTTCTGAATGGGCCTAATGAGTTTCTCCTTGACGGCAGGGAGAACCTGCCCTCAAGAGAGGCCCATTCATTAGTAGTCATCCTGGCTGTTTTTATTAACCAGGCCAGGCAGGGCTCCAAGGAGGAAGTGGTGGCCCAACAGTGAACAAGGGCTCTCTCCACTTCTGTGGGCATCACTGGTTGAAAGCTAAAAAGCAATGCTGGGCACCGAGCAAGGAAATACACTGGACATCTTGGCTCGATCTACTGGTTGTAAATGGTAGTTCAGGTCCCGGCAGATGGCCTCCAACTTTACCTTTTAAAAAAGGCCACGAATTGGTCACAGGAGATAACTGGGGGAGGCCTTTCACGGTGACCCACCCCAGATAGATCACGCATATGCGAAACAATTCAGCCTGATGATTTTGGGCTTTGCTTATCCGGGTAGCAAAGTAAGCTCTTCTTGTGGCCTCGATCTTAGCTACGTAACTAGAAGATGTGGTCTCAATGGCTGATAAATTATTTTCCGTCGGGGCCTGCTTCCAGGTGCTCTCTAGCCTCCTCTGATTTCACTTTAAAGCCCGCAGCTCCTGGTTGAACTAAGCAGTTGGGCGGGCCATGAGATGGAGGGGGCGTTTGGGTGCAATCATGCCCACTGCCATAGTGGAAAAGCAAAAGCAAAGTTGTCTGCTTATATACCACCCCATACCACTACAAGTAGTCTCTGGGCGGTTTACAATTTTTTAATTACAGTGTGCAGGCTACACATTGCCCCCCCAGCAAGCTAGGTACTCATTTTACCGACCTCGGAAGGATGGAAGGCTGAGTGAACCTTGAGCCGGCTACCAGGGATTGAACCCAGGTCGTGAGCACAGTTTTACCTGCAGTACAGGCATTTAACCACTGCGCCACGAGGCTCCTAAGCAGTATGCCAGCTATCCACCACAGCGTCAACAGGAGCACCAACCAGTTCAGCAGGTAACCCACCCATAGCGTCCTGGAAACTAGTTGGATCCAGTAGGTTGAGACGATAAAATATGTTTAAAGGTTTCAGTACTACTGTTTGTAAAAACCCTCAAAGCCTTGACCCCCTGGGGCCCTGCGAGGGCAACCTTTTTGGTGGCAAGTCATGGGAAGCACAATACATGCAAAGAAGGAAGGATAACAGTTAAGTCTGTACTCACTGGGTTGCCCTGTTCAAGATGCTTCCTCAGGAGGAGGTACTGGGGACTAAGACAAACATAAATTATTTTTGAATAAAACAGACAAGGGCCTGCTTGCAGGGTGAAGACATTTAAAGTGCTAGTAGTTGGACCAGACACTTAGCACCACCACAGAGGTTTCCCAGCGGCCAGTTGGCTTGTGGGTATATTAGTATTAGTATTATTATTTTGACAGCAGGAGGAAAAATCTTCATTAATATAGCAGAAATCTGATTTGTGCTGGGAAGAAGACCATCTGCTGGTGGCTTCAAGGCGTATGTAGATGCTTGCATGGTCAGAGAAGGTCCGACTTGAGGCCCCCTCTGAGTGCCAGTGGCAGCACCGAGTAGGCCTTGAATTAAGACGTGGCGTTCACAGGCACAGAGCGTGATGGCCTCTCGCAGCCTGGAACCTCCTGCAGAAGGAGTTCATAACTTGTTGAGCTCGTTGAGATATTTCTTGGAGATGAACTTCAGCTGATTCTTGGTTTCCCAGCGCTGCAGGCATGCCTGGCTAGGGAGTCTGACCGGCTTTTCCTGTGGAGGCAGGATGGTTGAATTAGAGCCAGGATTTCTCGGGGAAAACACAGCAGAAAATAACAGTGCAAAGTGACCCACTGAAGCCTTTTATTTTACTCGGGCCAAATCTAAGAAACGACCTGCCAAAGGTGGAACACGGACAGTAGTCTGTGACCCACATTGGTGGTGACTCAAGGCTGTCTGTGTCGGGCAGAAATGGACTGGAGACCCCCCGGGGGCTCTTGCAGATGTTGTTGGACTCGGCTTCCCATCCATCCCTGCCAGAAAGTGGTAGGTGGTGGTAGTCATTTAAGGAGCACATGCAGGTTCAGAAGTTCCTCTGCCCCTGATCCAGGGGGAAGTAACAGAACAGATTTGTGCAGGGAAGGAAAAAGCTCAACAATTGTGCCATGTTTTCAGGAGTGAGCTTGATACTAGGAAGCTGGAAGGCTTGTAGGTTGGATCGAGAGGATATGAGCGGAAGGCATTTCAGCCTTCTTCAGGGCCATCTCTGATCTTTAGAAGGAACTGTCCGTGAGGGGAACATCACCTGCACTTCTAAGATATAAACCCAGTTCCCCCATAACCTTTTCTTGATCCTCTGGGGCCCTAAATGGAAGCCATTTTGCACACTCCAAGAAATAAGGGGCAAGGTGTTCCTGTTAACCCCCTGCCCCTAGCCTATAATAGTGGCTTTCTTGGCAAGAGAAAACAGTTCCCAGCTATGTTGTCCTTAGTGTGACACATGCATTTTCTCAGTAATCATTACAACAAGGCCAGGCCACCGGTATGTCCAGCAAACATGAGTTAAGTGGCCAGAGACGATGGAGGGTTGTAATTCAATGGTATCTCGAGTTTTCCTTGCTCTGGCTTGCTACAAAAATGTGCAGCCTCGCAGTCCTCATATTGCTGATGCAAGACTAAGGGACGGCAAGTGACCTGAGGGAAGGCTGTAACTCCTTAGTAGAGGTAAGGGTAGAATGGAATTGCTTTGTGGTGCAGTGGTTAAATGCCTGCACGGCAGCTAAAACTGTGCTCACGACCTGGGGTTCAATCCCAGGTAGCTGGCTCATAGTTGACTCAGCCTTCTACTATCCTTCTGAGGTCTGTAAAATGAGTGCCCAGCTTGCTCTGGGTTGGGCAAGATGTAGCCTACATAACTGAATTGTAAACCTCCCAGAGAGTGCTTGAAGTGCTATCGGGCAGTATATAAGCAGAACCCTTTGGTTTTTGTTTTACCTCAGTCTTCTCACCAAAGAAAGCAAATATGGAGGGTGAAAGCAAAAAGCAGGCCGGATTAAGGCAAGGGGCATGAAAAGGATTCGTCCTACTAGGATGACAGGATTCTTTCCCACAGGAGTCCTCCTGTGCTCTGGAGAGGCACACGAACGGCAGCTTTCTAACTGGATGTTCGCTGCACTCCCATGCTAGGGAAGCTGCACCTCAGAAAGCATTTCACCTCAGAGAGCCCATAAAATCAACGGTTAGTAATCAGGCAGCAAGCCCGTCTCTTGTGAATTCTCCAGCCAGTCCCTCACAATCCCCCAAACTCTTTAAGGCCTTTTGTTGCACAAGCATAAGACGGCCTACAACCGTGCGACCAGATAGCAAGTCACACCAGATCTTCTCAGGTCCTCACAATACACCACTCCATCCTGCTCCCAGCAACAGCACGCACGCACGAGGGGACGAGGCCCCTGGCAACTCTGTATCGTGGCAGCTGTTTAGTCTAGTGAAGGTCTTGCCCGACTCACCTCCTCCTCTTCTTCCTCATGGTGATCAACAGAACCCTTCTGCTCTCTGCTTCTGGCCAGCTCACGCTGCAGATTATCAAACTTTGACTTGAACCAGCGGTGCGCTTCTTCCAGGTTAGCACTTATCTAGTATCGGGAAGGAGAGACCGGAATCAGGGCGGTGGTTACGGATTGCATGTGACCCTAAGAGCTAGGGAGGGTTTAATTTTTAATTTTTAAAAGAATTTTAAGACTTCCAAGTCCCAGAAGTTGCCTAGAATTCCCCGAGGCCAATTTATGGGACTCCTCTCCCAGAGTTGATTTGCTATAATCAAAGCGATGAGGTCTTCATCATGAAATTGCAATGTCGATCCATTAAGGGTCACTAAAAGGAGATAAACAAGATACTGTACTCCTTGACATTTCAGGTAGCATATAGTTGAAGGAAATTGGTGGGTAACAGATGTGTGTGTGTGTGTGTGTGTGTGTGTGTGTGTGTGTGTGTGCAGCAATTGGCCAAGTGTGGGGTAGGGTTTTTAAAATATTTTGATGACAAAGATGCAATATGCAATGTTCAGGGAGAGTTGTGTCACTCCCTTTGCGTACAACTAAGGCCCTTTGTACACGACCCCTAAACTCCGCCACAAATGGCTGCCAGCTCCGGAGCTTAAAATTGTTTCCCCACCAGCTCCGGAGTTTACAGATAATTAAGTGCGACCACGCCCACCTAAGCGCGTCCCAGCGCACTTTTCAGGTACCTGCTCTCTGGAGGTGAAAATTCCTGATGTGGATATAATGTTGTGACTGCCCGGCTCTCCTTGCTTCTGTTTGTTCTTTTTTTGCCCCCCGCCCCTTTAAGAGATCTGAATGCAGTGCCGGGACGGCAGAACGGAGGTGAGCGGCATTCTTTTCTTCCTTTTTTTCTCCCTCCCCTCATGCAGCAAGCAGCCAGGAGTGCGGAGGGGGTGGGAATGCAGGAACAGCGACAAACCCCTAAGATCTCTGGTCCGAATTTAAGTGGCCAGTGGATCTTAGGGGTCGTGCGAAAAGGGCCTAAGACACCCGGCCCTCCCTGTGGCCTCTTTCCTAATCTGACGGTACCACTTTTGCATGCTGTGTAAGACCTACAAGGCCTGGGCACACACTCCGGTTTGTCTTCTATTCTCCAGCCACAGGATTAAACACTGGGACCTCTTTGGTGCAGTGGTTAAATGCCTGTACTGCAGGTAAAACTGTGCTCACGACCTGGGGTTCAATCCCAGGTAGCAGGCTCAAGGTTCACTCAGCCTTCCATCCTTCCGAGGTCGGTAAAATGAGTACCCAGCTTGCTGGGGGGGGCAATGTGTAGCCTGCATGACTGTAATGAAACTGTAAACCGCCCAGAGACTACTTAAAGTGGTATGGGGAGGTATATAAGCAGAACACTTTGCTTTGCTTTTTATCGCTAAATGCTTCCTCCATCGAGAATCATTCAGCCTCTCTCCGCTTACTGTCCCGCTTCATTACCGAAACATCTGCACTCATTTACGAAACCAACACAACTCAGCAGATGTGTACAAGAGAGATTTCACTCTGTGGACATCGACCTTGTGTTGTGTGTGGCTGTTCAAAAGACACCCAGTGGAGTAAGTTAATACTTGGTATTGTCAAGCTTACACCAGTAACTCGTAAATATAATGTAGCAGTACAGCAGTCCCCAACCTTTGGTGTGCCAGGGACTGAATGGCATATGCACATGCACAACGCCCCCATCCCCTGCTCTGGTTCCTTCAAAAAAACAGAAATGGTCACACAATGGTTGTGAAGGGGAGAAAAAGCCCAGCGTAGAGTAGGGCAAATGCATGCGCACCCACTTGGGCCCCACGCCTCAGGGGAACCTTACTGGCCACTGAGGCACTGGGTGGCCTGGTCTATAACATGTCACAGGCCAGGGAGGTTGGGGATCCCTGCAATAGTATGTAGGGCAGGCAACGAAAGAACTGGCTCGGTGGACTGTAAGGAATCAGATGAAGCATCGTGCTATAAGGCACAAGAAGTAAGATTAAGATGCCCTGTTGTGAGCTTTAATTTTGCTAACAAAACTCATCTGTATTCCCACACTGAGAAGCCCTCAGCTATCACGCTGAGCTACCATCCTCTTTCGTGTGCCACCACCGGATGACACTGACATGATAATGCCAGAGATTTTTTTAAACCAAACTGCAAGTCAGCTCCTGATTTCTATTATTTCTATATTTTGGCAAGGGACAAGTTAGTGAAGAAGACAGATCACACCAGTTTGCAATACAGTAATACCTTGTAAGACGAATGGCCCTTAAGACGAAAAACTTGTAAAGACAAACGTAATTTCCGGGGATAGGAAAAATCCTAAGACAAATTTTCCCTTCCTGTTGACATTCATCTTACGAGATAATGGGAAGTATGCTTTCCTTCAAAGCCGCACGGGGTGGGTGGAGATCAATGGGGTCCTGCTTTGTCAACCAATTTGGTGGGGAAAGCAGGATCCCATTGGTATTTACCCTCCCTGGGGGGCTCAGAAGGGAAGCCGCGGTGGCGATCTGCTCACTGTGGCGGGTGCACAATTTTCATAGGGCTCAAGCCCATGGGAGCTCAGCTCCAGCCCTTTGAAAAATCGCCTGCCCACCTGCCACAACCACCTACTTCAGTCCCGGGGAAGAGGAGGTGGTATAGATTTATAACCTGCCTTCCCTTCCCTGTAGCATGCACAGATCGGATGTTACAGGGAAGGAAAGGCAGAATAAAACCTCCTCCTCCTCCTCCTCCTCTTCACCCGAGTCTCGGCAGAGAGATCCTGGTGAAGAGGAGGTGGCTGCCCCCTCAATCACCAGCAGCCAAAGGCTGCTCTCCGCAACCCCCCAGCTGATTTTGACAGGTCCAACCTGTCAAAGTCAGCTGTTTGAGGGGGGTTGGGACAGCCTTCCCATAGGAAAATCCATTAATCCGTTCCCTCTGGAATGGATTAATAGGTTTTCAATGCAGTCCTATGGGAAAATGTGCCTCGTAAGATGAATTTTTCATAGGACGATTTGACTCCTAGAACAAATTAAATTCATCTTACGAGGCCCTACTGTATCTCCCTGGCTGAATCGTGTTGCTTAGCTAAGCAGAAGGTAGCAACCCAGGCTCTTTTTCCTCTACTCCTGCAACCCACCTGTTCTGATTCTATGCTGGCTTCCTTCAGCTTCTGCTCCGTCACCTCCTTACATTTCCTTAAATGCCTGACGGTGACTTCCAGAGCCTAAACGAAACAAAAAGCACCACCAGTCAGAAGAATGCTATTTCTTGATTTCGTTCTGTCAGTTTACGCCTGGAAAAAAAGGACACAGGCCCAACTTGGAAAAAAATGCAGGTGACTTCTACAGATCTCTTTCAGGGCTCCTAGCTACCAATCACTGGAGGAAAGAAAAAGCATCTCTTCTCCAGATTTTTAAAAAAAAAAACACAAGAAGGACTTTTATCTAAGAGTGGTTGAACATCTCGTCGGCCTCTGGGATTATTGGAGAGAAGGGCTTCCTCTAAGGATCTCAACGGCCAAGACAGACTCTATGAAAGAAGGAAATCCTTCTGACAGCCTGGCCTCCTGACTAATGAGCCTGGTGGCACAGGGGTTAAACTGCAGTATTGTGGTGAGGACTCTGCTTGCAACCCAAGTTCAATCCCAGTCTCAGATAGCCAGCTTGGGGTTGACTCAGCCGATATTGAGACACTTAATGTTTCCCAATATACAAATATAATGTGTTCTTACAATAAATAATAAAGGTTTAAAAAAATTAACATGGCTGTGGATTAAGGAAGGCAGCTTTTAATATTGAGGTGCGCAATATATTGTTTTATGAGACTGTGGATGTCAGCAAAACAAGGGACATTAGCACAAGTCTCAGGTAACTGGCTTGTGGTCGACTCAGCCTTATAGGGTGTGATGTGTAGCTTGCAAAATTAAGCTGTGTGGTATATAACCAGTGGGCTGGCCCTTAACTTGCATTCTGAATTGTGTCGAGAAAGGAGCTCACGGAGCTGTCAAAACAGCGGTATGGGGTCTGTCCCCCTACACAGCCCCATGAGGTTCCCGCATACCCTTCCAAGGCAAAGCAGCATAAAACTTGGGAACCTTCACTCCTGGGGATCCGAGTTTACCTGGCACTCCTCCTCCAATTGTTTCCGCCGTTTCTGCTCCAGCTCCAGCTGGCTCTGCAGGTTTCTGTTCTCGGCTGCCATGGTTTGCTGGTTTTTGGCCAGCTGCTGCATCTCACGTTGCAGGTTCGTTAATTCAGTGACAAATTCTTTGATGCTAAGGGACTAAGGTAGGAGAAGAATCAGATCCAGTAGCCGCAAGGGTAAACGTTAGTCTAGTCTTAACATGAAGCATGGGAAGGGATTCTACCTGCTCGTAGTTCTTCTTCTGATACTGCTGCTTCAGCTCTTCCATTTGCCTCAGTTCTGATTCAATTTCCTGAAAAGAGTTCATATAACACTGCTATGGACGCATCCAGAGAAAGGGCTTTGCTTCTCTGTCAGATATGCATGCGTGTTACAGCCAGTACCCGCTGCCCCTTGGGCTAATTTAAATCCTCCAAAACTGAATCCCTGCTTGAAGGCTGTGCTACAGGGATGTGGGCAGGCACAGGCCTGAATTTTCACCCAATTGATCCACAGAAGGCAGGCCAAGAAGCCTGTAGCAAAAAAGCGAAGGGCTGCTTCACCCTTCTTCCGATGCATTTTGTCAATTTTATTTTAGAGTATATTTACCCCACCTTTCTCCTTGGGACCCAAGGCAGCTTACAATAATGAGGGATAATATACAGTCCAGTACAATTAAGACATGTTCAAGTATTTGAGAATAAGGAATTGAGGGATACCTTACAGCATTAATAGACAACATTACATTAAAGCTACAAGGTTATAAGTGGTTATAATAAACACAAAGTCTATGTGATCCTATAGATTCATATGAAAGACACATAATAGGTAGTCCATCATTCAGGGAAAGCTTGCCTGAACAGAAAGGTCTTTGCCTGTTTCTGGAAAGGCAACAGAGATGAGGCAGTCCTGGCCTCGTTTTGTGTGTGTGTGCCCAAAGAAGAGCATTTCTCATCATTTATCACTCGTTCTTCCCAGGCGGGGCCAACCTGAGTGTCCCAACCCCAAGAAAGGTTCAGAGAATCACTACAAAGAACCAAACCTTCTTGGCAATCACCCCTCGCTTGTAGAGTCCGCTGCCCCCAGAAATCTGCCTGGGCGCCTCACTGGGCGTTTTCAAGCACCTTTTAAAAGCACAATGGTTTACACAGACTTTTCCCTGGGTCGTGATTTTCCATCTTGACACCCTTATGTGCACCTCTATGCTCTGACACCTAAATCGGCCTCTGCCTCAAATTTCTGTACACCTCTGACATGTTATTCTGTTAGTTCCAATGTATTTTGACTTTATATGAGCTTTTGATTTCTAGTTGTTGTTAGATGTTAGTTTGTCTTTTGTTTGTACTTTATACTATTGTTCTTCATACCATTGTATTTGTTGATTTATGTACACCGCCTAGAGTAGCTATCTGCTAGATGGGCAGTATAAAAGTCCAATAAATAAATCAAGAATAAATAATTGTCTGTAAAAAGATGACACGGAAGCACAGACAAGTGAAAAGGCCTACACAGATTAAGGCTTGTCCAAAAGCTTGCCTGGGGAGAGAGGGCTTCGGTGCCTTTAATAGCGTACAACTGGGGAGCTTTAGGAGTACAGCTTCTCCGGGTGTTTGTGATACACGTTGAAACGCTCCCTGTTCAAAAGCTGGCTACGGCCACATCGCCCCCTATTTCCTCACCCCACCAGAAGTGTCCCACAAATGATCCTCCAGGAAGGAAATTGGGGAACAACTGTCCCTAGTAGTAAGACAAAAAGTTCATGCAAATTTCTACAGTTCCTCCTTTCCAAATGCAGCAATGTCTAAAGTAAGCCATTTTATTACCAGGCCTGCTTCAGCAAATGAGGGGGTGCACACTGTTTGCTTTTATAAAAGCCCTCCGACTTGAACTGCTCGTCCATTTTCGTCCACTGGCATTAAATCTAGAGCAGTCGGTTTCCAACCTTGGGTTAACCCAGGTATTCTTGGGCTGCAGTTCCCAGAAACTGCAGCTAGTAGAGCTGGTGCTGAAGGCTTCTGGGAACTGTGGTCCAAGATCACCCAAGACTGGGAACCATGGTTCTAGTGGAAGGTAGAGGGACTACCCAGCTCTTATTCCTGCAAGTGCGGAAGGGGTGGAAAAGACCACTGCCGCAGCATGGCTGTTCCTTAGGGACAGTGGCTGAGATCCTGTAGTTTTTGGTTAATCAGTCATAACGAGAGGAGGCCCATTAGAAGTGAGGATCTGGTGAGCCAACTCCGTTTTAGGTTCCACTGATTCAAACGGACCTGCCCTACTGCCTCGTAATAGACTAACCAGCAGGGTCTCAGCCCCTGAAATTTAGTTTTATACAGCTCTTGTCCACCATTTCACAGTCATAGCAGAACGGCAGCCGGGTCTACCCATGATGGGCAGGTAGTCTGGTGCCTCCACCATAAAAACCAGTCTGACATCACTTTGTCCCTTCCTGCCATCCCACTCTACACCATTAACTCTCTGGGGTCAGGCCCACGAGAATGGCGCAGGCGCGCTCACTTAGGGTGGCCACACCCAGGGAGGCGCGGAAATCACTCACGTGTAACCGCGCCTTCTCTGTGGTCGGCCCCACATTCTGGAATCATCTCCCTAGTGAGCTGTGCCTAGTTCCTGCCCACCTTTAAAAAGACCCTGAAAACCCACCTTTTTAAAGAGGCATATGGCGACCTTTTTATTTAGCTTTTTATTTTAATAAGGTTTTTTTTTTGCTGCCCGTGTCATCTTTTGTGGAGGGTATTGTCCCTCCTATTTTATTGGTACTTGCTTGCCTTGTTGTATTTTCTGTTTTCTTGTTTTAAATTGTAAACCGCCCAGAGTTCCGTCCGGAAGATGGGCGGTATAAAAATATAACAAACAAACAAACAAATAAATAATAATGAAGGCCGATTCCGGATGTATAAGGATGTCTTTAAACAAAAGTGGAAGCCAAGACAAGAGGAGACAAGACAGGCGCCAGCCCGCATACCTGACTCACTTTTATCCTCTCTGTATTTTGAGCATGGCTCGTCTTGGAGTTGAAGTACTGCGTGATCAATGCTTTCTGCCGCTTCACCTTCTCCTTCTGGCTCGCCAGGGCCGTCTCCAGCTCCGTCACTTTCGCCTGCAGCTCCCTGTTGCAGCGTGATGTTTCCTTGGATTTTGAGCAGGCTTCTTCCAGGGCCCTTTTCAGCTACGGGGTGCCAGAGGAGGAAAGGTCAGCGGGTTCAAAAAGCAGCCTGGGCGGAGGACACGGCTGAGCGACTGGGCTCTTTCCCATTAGCCAAAACTGCCTTCTAGACTTTAACCTCTTGCTCTGAAGCGGGATAGGCCCAAATCAATGGTTTTAATTGATTTTTTTTAAATGTGTCAATTAAAAATAAATACATCGTGATTCAAATCAATTGGATTTCAATCAAATCCACCCTGCTCTAGAGATCATTTGTCTGGAGGAATTATTCTGGCTTTGGATACCATTGGTCCATGTTCCAATGCAATGTGTGTTCTTTTTGTCCAGAGAGAGAGAGAGAGAGAGAGAGAGAGAGTAGGAGTGCATAATCCGGCATAAGGAAATACAGCTGCATTGGAGCCCATGTGAAGTTCAGCACTGGGACAAAGTGTTGCTACGTGCTGATGAGATAAGAGAAATGTTGCAGGCAGTGCTGGAATTAGAAGTTGCCAGTCATAAGATTGGTTGGTTTTCCTCATTTATCTCAGGAGAAAGTATACAACAGCTTCCATCTTACCTTGGTGAGTTTGATACCAATCGTGTTTAATGTGACAGATGCAAAAAATGCAACATGAAATGATGTTCCAATGAAATATGAGTTCTTTTGATCCAGAGAGAGACAGAGAAAGAGAGAGAGAGAGAGAGAGAGAGAGAGAGAGACAGAAGGCCCTCCATATAGCTCAGTGGTAAAGCACGGTGTTTTGTCTGCAAAACTTCCCAAGTACAACTCCTGCCATTTCTCATTCCAGGAATCTTCCAAGGCAAGGAGTAAGAAGCTCAAGTTGAAGACAATTTTAATTAATTTCTCCCAGCACTGCTGGGCATTTCAACCGATGCCCCCCTCAATGCTGCTCGTGGGCAACGGAGGCCCTCGGCGGCAAGTCGTGGCAAAGGATGCTTCTAACTTCCGTTACTGTTAGAAGCTCCGGCTTCCCTTTCCCCTCACCTCAGCCGTCTCCTTCTGGGCTGCTTTCTTGGTGACTTCCCGCTCCGTCTGGAACTGTTTCTTCAGTGTCTCGAGGCGGTTTGAATATCCCTCGGCCTCCATCTTGGTTTCCTCAATGAGCTGGTCCCTTGATGAGAAAGGAGGAGTGGGGGAAGCACAGCGTGGAGTTAAGTTTCTTCTTCACTCATGGCAGGATGGGACAACCCGAAGAGGGCGACAGGGACGCTCCCCCCCCACCCCAATGCGTGCTTAATATCTTTTCTTCTGTGGCCAAAATCCTGTTTGTATTGGAAACCAAAAAGTAACTTCCAGCCTGTTCTTCTTTAGTAAATAAAGAAAGTTCACCATGACTTCTTGGCGGAGGGGCATAAGTCCATACACCAAGTTGGTATGCATTTTACCCCCTCCAACAAACTTTGTTTACCAAGAAGGGACAGACCAAAAGATATCATTTGGATTACACAAAGCAACAGGATTTAGTCCAGGGTTTTTTTTTGGGGGGGCTCTACATACAGCAGCATATTCTTCATTGTAGTTCTGTCCTGGCAAATGTTTGTGGTTCAGTGCACGCAAAAGCCAGCGAGACAGAGCAAATCCCAAAATCCCTGCCTTCCCACCACCACACACACACACACACACACACACACACACACACACACACACACACACACACACACACACACACACACACACACACACACACACACTTGGAAAGGAAGAACTTGTGGGTCGCGGTCACTGCTCTTACCTGCATTCCATCAGTTGCTGGTAGTCAGCTTCTTTGCTCTCCAACTCTTCCTGAACAAGCACGAGTTTGCTTTGAAGGACACCGTTGGCCTGCAGGGCCTGCTCTAAGTTTTGAGCGAGTTTCCTCTTTTCGGCTTTCGTGGCTTCCAGTGCTTTACGAAGTGGATCTGACTTTTATTAGGAGGAAGCAGGTGGCGGTCGAGTGGTTTATATGCATAGGCCCAGCATCTGCTACACCTCAAATGAATGGCACTAGCCTCTGCCATCCAAAACCTGCTTGTGTCACCAAAATGTCCTCCCACCGGCACTCCCCAAAGCCCTCTGTGCCACCTGAAATCCAGCTCTCTGGGACCAGTTTCAGGGTTGCTCGGGGTCCATGGGGGGGGGGCTGGGAGAGCACTCCCACCTCGATCCCAGCCATCAGTGGTTCGTAACAACAGGCCCAGGTGGCCATCTCTACAGATCCTTTGGCTCCCCCCACCCCACTACCCTAGGTGGGGTGTCTTTACCTTCCCGCCCTGCTGAGATCCCAAGAAGAGTTTCTTCCGGCACTGCTCCAGCTCTGCTCCTAGTTTCTCAACGCTCTGCTGACTTTGGATCCTGTCGGAAGGAGGAGAGAGATAACAAGTGGGGAAACGGCCTGGAAAAGGCCCCACTGGCTTCTACCCTCAAAAACAGATCCTCGGATATAGTCCGACTCCTTCTGCTTCAACCCTGAGGCACCGTAGCGACCCAACGGGGAGTTGCTAGGATGGCTCGATCTTTTCAGAGAGTTACAGGAAGCCACGTAAGCATGTGCGTGTGCTGCTCCAGGTACTTCAAGTAAGGGACTTCGAGTTTTAGGCCCATCATCAAAGGGCGTTTATACACGACCCCTAAGCTCTGGGGCAAATGGCTCCCAGCTCTGGAGCTTAAAAATGTTTCCCCACCAGCTCTGGAGCTAACAGAAAATTAAGTGCGACCCCGCCCACCTAAGCGCGACCCAGCGCAGCTTTCAAGTACCTGCTCTGGGAGAGTGAAAAATTTTGATGCGGAGAGTGCCGGGCTCTCCTCGCTTCTTCTTCTTTTTTTTTTCCTCCCGCCCCTTTAAGAGGAACCAGGAAGTGACCGGGGCTCGGAGCAACTTCCACCGGCACCGGAGGTAAGGCTTTATTCTTTTGTCCCTTTTTAAGGCTTTTTTTTCCTCCCTCCCCTCACGCACACAGAAGCAAGGAAGTGCGGAGTGGTGGGGAGTAAGGAAGAGCAACAAACCCCCAAGATCTCTGGTCCAAATTTAAGGGGCCAGCGGATCTTAGGGGTCATGTGAAAAGGCCCAAACTTAGGGAGGAATGGCAGCCGTTTTCCAGGGTTCCAGTTCTACCTAGAGATCCTCAGTCCTCCCCCAAAAATAATAATAACCAGGCTCAAACCTGGTTAGCTTCCAAATCCAGGGAGATGAGATGCGTCCAGGGAGGTACCGTGGGCCCGCATGGTGTAGCGTTTTCACGGGGGCTCAGGAAGGCTGCCATTGGGACAAGAGCTCTCCTTCCACCAGCCCCATTGCCCACCCTGACCCCAAACCCCATCATTCACTTGTTTAGTATGAGGAAAACGGCTCAGCTTGGGTTCCACTGATGTGCCCTGCCAAGTGGAGCCTGCGAAACCAGGTACCTCTCCATCTTGAGGCTGGCAATCTCCGACTCCTTGTGCCCCAGTTCCGTCTGCAGCTTCTCCAGAGCGAGCTGCATTTTGTGATGAGACGCCAACAGGTTCTCCAGCATGGATGTCATCTTGATGTTATCTTCCTTGGACGCGTCCAGTTTGCGTCGCAGATTTCCCACCTAGTGAGCGGCCCAAGCCAGGGGGGCGGGGGTGGGGGTGGGGGAGAACCATGAAGAACACCAATGACTCTTTCTTTGAATCATGGCCACGACCCAGCCTCAGGCTACACCTCGGCTTTTTCAGCTTTTGAGTGTTGTCACCATCTCCACTGAGGGGAATGCAGGCTCCAGCCTTGGAGGCATTGGAGAACAGTTGTTGCCGGACAGAGAAGTAGAAGGTTGTGTGGCCCAGGACTTGGTCAAAAGAGCTTTATTTGCTTAGGCCAGGCATGTCCAAAGTCGGGCCCAGGGGCCAAATGCAGCCCATTTTCAAATTTCTAGTGGCCCACAGCCTCTTCTCCCTGCCAGCTCAGCCTGTCATGCATCCCCGCCAACTGGCCCCTCCCCATACCGGATGGAGACGTCAGCTTGCAGTTTTATGGTTTGCCTGACCTCCCTGCCTCCATCCTTCCCCCAGCTACCTGACCTGGCCCCGGTTCCACTGCTGCAGCGTCCTCCCTGCCTCCTTGCATATCCTAATGCAGCTGAATAGTTGGCCCCCATAAATTTTCACCTCACCAAATCTGGCCCTCCTTGCAAAAAGTTTGGACACCCCTGGCTTAGGCAAACCTCCTCTTTCTTTCAGGTTCCAAGACCAGCTCTCTTGGTCTCCTTCAGCTCTGAATAGCACTAGTGGCCTTTGTCATATTTGCAATCCTTTTCTTATAGTTTATAAAGCACCTCACCACACACTTCCTCAGTGATCCAGCTTTCTTTCGGTTGTACATGTGGGGTGAGTTTGCCACTTCCAAAGCTACCAGGAGAGTTCGGATTTGCTGTGGACCTAGCTGCCTTTCACTGAATAAGGTCACTGGACTAATCTGTAGAGCAGGCATGTCCAAACTTCGGCCCTCCATATGTTTTTGGACCGCAACTCCCACAGTCCTTTGCCATTGGCAGTACAGGCTTGGCATTCTGGTCCAAAACATCAGGAGGGCCAAAGTTTGGACATGCCTGCTGTAGAGACTCTCTGGTTTCAGACTCTCCCTAGAGACGCCCAGGATTAATATTCTGCTGAGAAAGCCTTTACGGTAAAAATCGAGTGAGATGCATCTCCTTCCTTTTTCCCACCTGTAATTTTACTTACATAACTTATCAAACTGCACTTTGATATCAAATTATATCCTTCGGGGCTCTCTCTCCGTCTCCCTTTCTAGCACTGACAATGCCTAACAGCGGTATTTGTCGTAGTACCACTGCATCCCCTCCACCCCATTGTTTTTGCCTGTGGTGAACTTCCCCCAAGCCCTTCCCCCAATATTTTTTTTACCTTGTGTTTTTCCCTTTCTTCAGTGGCATTTATTTGGCCTCTCAGCTTCTGGTTCTCTCTTAAAGCTTCATCCCGGGTTTTGGCTGTTGCAGAAAGTTCTTCCTCTCTGTTGGCAAGATCAGACTGTGCCTTTTCGAAAGAAGGAGAGAGAGCCGTTATTTCCCCATCCCCGCAAAATGCCATAATCCGATTCCAGGTATGGAGAATATATCTTTCAGGAAGCTCCGTATGAGAGCTAGGTGAAAGGGCTAGGCTGCTCAAAATATTTATTAGGCCACTTGCCCCAAGTTGGACGAGGTGACATAATAATAATAGCTGTTGTTGTTGTTGTTGTTGTTGTTGTTGTTGCTGCTGCTGCTGCTGCTGCTGCTGCTGCTGCTGCTGCTGCTGCTGCTCCATTGTGGTTTTTGTATTATTGTGTTTTTTTCCTTTTTTTCTCTCTAGTTTATTACTAGTAGTACTATGTTTTGGATTGTTTGATAATTCATTGTTGAATTATCAAACAATCCAGAGTTCCCGTTTGAGGAAAATCAGATTGCGGCATACAAATATAATAATAATAATAATAATAATAATAATAATAATAATAATAATAATAATAATAATAATAATAATAATCACTACCACCACCACCACCACCATCATCATCACCACACATCAGACAAGATAACTATGCTGGATTTTGTATTACAAATCACTAGTCGAACGCTTCCCAAACGTTTAGGACTATGTGATGTATCGGCGAATTAAGCGAGCAGATCCCAGTAAGGTGGCTTTCTGAAGCTGACTGATGGTGACTTTGTCAACTCCAAATAATAATAATAATAATAATAATAATAATAATAATAATAATAATAATAATAATAATAATAATAATAATAATAATAATAATTGCCCCATGAGGATAAAGGGCAATTTCAGTCCAATCTCTGAAGAAAATGGAGAATAGAAAATGGGAGACATAAACAGAGGGCACCAAAATTGCTCTGACAGGGACAAGATGCCACATTGACAAGCAAAAAATAGTCAAACACAAGTTGGGGCAGGAAATGAGTGCTTCCTGAAATCTTAAGAGCTGCCTGGATAGCTCAGTGGTTAGGACATTATGGCTACAGAGACAGAGGTTGGGAGTTCGATTCCCCCCCCCGGGAGAACAGCTGGCCTGGGTGGCCATTTGGCCAAAGAGCACACTCCCAGGGAACCCGTAGAAGAAGGGAGCGGTCCAACGACTTCTCTACCTAGAACCCCCCTGACAAGGGTCACTGTATTGACTTGATGGCATGTGATTATTACTATCACTTATTCATGAAATCTTGTCCATGGATCTTGGGGGGGGGGGAACAATTGGCTTCCAAAGAGGCATTTTAGGATTTCCTTGCCATTGGCTTTGTTCTTAACCGCCTTCCACCGCTCTCTCCTTTGATGTGGTGATTCAGTTCATAGCCTTCTGTACCTTTCATGCCTTCCTCTCCCAGCATCATCTTTTTTTAAAGGCCGGTTTGGCACTCACCCGCTGGAGGTCTGTCCCCTCGCTAGCTGCATCCCAGGCCATTCCGACCCGCTTGGGCCCAATCCGGTCCCTTTTAGCCTCCAGCGTTTCCTCAATGTCCTGAATAGCCCGGAAGAGGGCCATGGGAGAGGCCCCGCGGCTGTCGCCGCAGTCGGAGGCCGACTCCCTTGCAGGCAGGTCGGTCCTGAAATGGACCCTGCGGGCCGGGGAGCACAGAGTGGAAGCGCGTTGGCCACAGGACAGGCACGGTCTCAAGCCATGGCTGGGCTTCTCCTGCCAGCCACTCTTGGGGGACTTCCTTGCTTGGAGAGGCATTTTTGGTTACGGGGCTTGACGCCTAAGAAGGGGGGGAAACCCGGAGCATCGCCAGGGAGAGGAGAAAAGGGCGCCGTTGGCCAACCTTGGCTACCATCCCTGCCTCCATGTTCATTTACTAACTTGCTGTCTCACTGGAGGAGGAGGAGGAGGAGGAGGAGGAGGAGGGACACAAAAGAAGCCATTTTAGACAGGATCTGCCCTGTCTCCATGCCCTGGAGGACTGCCGAAAGGTTAAGTAGGCAGCAGCCCCCCCCTTTTTGTTTTGTTCTTAGCTGAGTCGACATCAGTTCTCTTGGAGATCACAGTGACACTGAGGCAGGGCTGCACTCTGTTTGTGATGTCAACGAGGCCCCACCCCCTTCAGTCACCATGTGACCTAAACAGAGGGAACTAGATCCCGGGTCTCCTTTTGAGAATTCAAACATCTGCTCTTGGCGCAGTGGTTAAATGCCTGCCCTGCAGCTAAAACTGTGCTCACGAGCTGGGGTTCAATCCCAGGCAGCAGGCTCATGGTTGACTCAGCCTTCCATCCTTCCGAGGTTGGTAAAATGAGTACCCAGCTTGCATGCGGGGGGGGGGGTGTAGCCTGCATTACTGTAATTAAACTGTAAAATCACCCAGATACTACTTGAAGTGCTATGGGGCGGTATATAAGCAGAACACGAGAGGAACCTGGAAAGCGTAATGACTGGTCTACCTGACCATCACTTTCATCTGCCTAGCCATGCTACCAAGGGAGCATTTCAAGGTCATCAATATTTTCATAGAATCGTAGAATAAATGTGTTGGAAGGGCAGGAATCCACGTCAAAGAAGATCTGACAGAGGGTGGTCTGATTCTCTCCTGAATGCCTCCAGTGTTGGAGGTATTCAAGCACCACTATATTTTCCTGTAGCAGTGATTTCTCCTACGGTTTACACAGTGCATGCGTACGTGCAAGTACACAGAAAAAGAGAGAAAGAATATTTACACAGAGGAGGCACACAGAATAGGCAAACCTAAGCCTTTCCAGCTATCCCTTCAAATACAGCAACATGAACTCTATAAACCGACCGAGTTCCAGCAGATGGCCTTCGATATGCACAGAGCCTTTGTACACGACCCCTAAACTCCGCCGCAAATGGCTGCCAGCTCTGGAGCTTACAATTGTTTCCCCACCAGCTCCGGAGTTTGCAGAAAATTAAGTGCGATCACGCCCACCTAAGTGCGTCCCAGCACACTTTTCATGTACCTGCTCTCGGAGGGTGAAAATCCCTGATGCGGATTTAAGGGAGTGAGTGCTGGGCTCTCCTCGCTTCTGGTTTTTTTTTTTTTTTGCCTCCCGCCCCTTTAAGAGAAGGAATCAGGATGACGACGGGGCTCCGGGCGGCTTCGGAGGTGAGCCTGCATTTTTTCCTCTCTTTTTTTCTCCCTCCCCTCATGCAGACAGGAGCAAGGAAGTGGGGAGGGGTGGGGACGTAGGAAGAGGAACGAACCCCCAAGATCTCTGGTCCGAATTTAAGTGGCCAGCGGATCTTAGGGGTCGTGTGAAAAGGCCCATAGAGTAGCACCTCGTAAGACGAATGCCCCTTAATATGAAAAACTCGTAAGACAAATGAAATTTCCAGAAATAGAAAAACCTCGCAAGATGAATTTTTCCTATGGGATACCTCACAAGACGAATTCAACACATTCCTATGGGAACCACATTAAACTGTGTTTCATAGGACGAATTTTTCGTGAAATGAATTGACCCATAGAACGAATTAAATTTGTCTTAAGAGGCACCACTGTACTTCATCCTGAGCAGCGCACAGGTACAAACTCTGGGTTGGCCAAAGCTTGCATCACTTTGGCCGATGGCCTGTCACTCTTAACCGTCAATTCCAAAATTATCTATGGACCAGAGTTATTTCCTTCCTGTCCAGAAACAACAAACTTGACAACGGGCTTCATGGCAGAAATGGAAGAAAACAAAACTACACCCCCTTGATCTTACAAGCTCTCACGCAGATGAAGTGGCCTTGTGCCTGGGGAGATGCCAAAGATCCTCTAATCTCCACAGTTTTAGGAGATGAAGTGAGCTCAGTCCCTCCATCATTTTCCATGTTCATTTTGAAAGCCAAAAGTAGGGGAAGAGAACTTAACTCCCTCTTGCACATCAGACAGAATTTTGCAGGGTGGGTGTAAAGAGCCTCAGGCTTGTGGGATGAATAGAGCAGTGAGCAAAACGAGCAACATCTCATACTCATAAACACACACACACACACACACACACACACACACACACACACACACACACACACATTTTCTCCTTCCTCGTTCCTACCTCCCAAGGATTTCTTCACAGGTTCTCACCTGTTATTAACACACCCAAGGCATTTAATTCACCTCCCAGAACTTCTCAATTTCTTGTGAGAAAGCACCGAGAGAGGGGCAGAATGCATGAAAGCCAGTCAGCAATATATAGGAGAGAAAAAAAGAGATAAAATTTCTGCTTGCATACAGAGACTTATAGCAAGACAACATTCAGTCTGACACTGCTTCTTCCTTCCTCCACATCCAGAAAATAAGGACACAGTCCTTTCCCTGGGCACATTCTGGTACCAACTGTGAAGGCTTGCAAGCAAGGCAATCTCATAATACCTGTTTGAGCTGTGCTTCCATCCTTTGCATGTTAATTCTGGTAGTGCCAATTTCTGCGTTTATCTGAAACATGCAAAAAATATAAAGATGTAAGACCAAGTAGTCATGGTTAATGCCCAGTTTTCTAGAGCTTTAAATATTTTATACTCCCAGTGACATCCCAGGGATCTGGATATTGGAAGAGAATTTAGTTTTCAACAGCTAAAAAAATCCTGCAGATCACTGAATTTTGGTCAAAAGAAATTCTGCCCAATTCAGATGGATATGCTCTTGACCCACGACAGATCACTTAGGCTCAGTTTGGGTTTAAATAAATCAGCCTTCACCAAAGTGAGCTCATCTGACTGATGGCTGGGTTTTACAAGAATTACAGAGCAAATGTCTCCTGCTTCTACCCAGTGGATTTCCAGTTCACAAGACAGATTTACAGTATTTTTTTCTCCTCCAGCGAATTCCTGAAGGAGAAGTTGAGCGGACTCTGCCTTTGTGCCAGAAACGCCATGGTCCTATTCATAAATATATCAGATAACCCTAACCCTAACCCTAACCCTAACCCTAACCCTAACCCTAACCCACTTATATACCACCCCATAGTGCTGAAAGCACTCTCTGGATGGTTTCTGATTTATTTATGCAAGCTACACATTCCCCCACCCCACCCCACCCCCAGCAAACTGGGCACTCATTTTACCAACCTTGGAAGGATGGAAGGCTAAGTCAACCATGAGCCTGCTGCCTGGCATTGAACCCCATGTTGTGAACCCAGTTTTGGCTGTAGTGCAGCAGTTTAACCAATGCACCACAATGCTCTTTAAATTGTTTTTTTAAATCATAATAGGCACTAGATGTCCTACTATCTGAAATCTGCCCAGCTGAGCAGCAAGTGGGTAAGATGAGAAGAAGGAAAGCAACACAGGATTTGGAGGAAAATGTCTGTCATCGGAAAAGTGAGGGAAGAGGGAATGCACCGTACAACAAAAACAAGACATCTCTGCTGACTTTCTGGAAGCAGGCAAAGACCTTGCTCTTCAGGCAAGCTTTCCCCGAATGAGGGACTACCCACTATGTGACTTTTAGATGGATTACCATGCATGATTGCATTGACTTGATTTCATAAGAACACCTACTGTTTCCATGTTTCCTTTCCACCCCTCATAATGGAATTTTTCTTTTGGCGTGCTCTTTGCAGCTTTAATGTTACCTTTTAATGTTCTAAGATGCCTCTTCTAATTCCCTGTTCTTAACTTACATTATGTCTTAAATGTTCTGGGCTGTATATTGTCCCTCATTATTGTAAGCCACCCTGGGCCCTTTTCCAAGGAGAAAGGTGGGGTAAAAAATATTCAAAATAAATAAATTAATAAGAATGCAAGCATCCATGCCCCAAATTATAGACAGGGCCTTTAGCTGTGTATACTCTGTCTGATCTTGATATTTCTGGAGTACCTGATTATATTTCGTCTCCAGGATGGAATTCTGTTTGCCAAGCTGACTCTTTTCTGATGGTACATCCACAAGGGACTGTGGCTCTTCTTCCTGCTGCTGTATTCTAGCCTGGGGTAAAAGAAAGAAAGATGACCTGGATATTATGGTTGTTGATTTGTGTGTGTGTGTGAGAGAGAGGGGGGGGAGGGGGGGAGGGAGAGAGAGGATAGATAGACAGACAGACAGACAGACAGACAGACAGACAGACAGACAGACTATGTTTCCAGAACTGTGGCTCTGGAAACAAATTGTGGCTTGCCAGCCAAAAGGACAAAATTACAGATACTGATGTTTGGGAGAACATAGCATACAAATGGATAGGACGTTAAACGCCTGTCTGTTGTGCAAAATCTAAGTGGTATGGGGCCACACACAAGGGGTCCATGTGAATATACAATTCTTGCACCGATTGAGTCATCTACTTTTCAGTGGTGTGCAGTTACTTTTTTGTGTTACGGCTTGCCCTTTTATTCTAGCAAGGATCTTCTCTACTGAATGACGACAACCCAAAAAACAACTTGACACAAGTGTAGTCCATTCAAACCAATAGAATTTCCTTCCAAGTCAGTGTGATCGGATGGTGGCGCCAAGCTCACAGTCATGCTTGAAAATTGTATCCTTTCCAGCTAGGTTCTTTCTTGCTGTCACCTGTTTCTTATTTCCCATATTTTTTCTCAAAATAGTCAGCATTTTCAAGACCACCAAGCCATTCCATTAACATAAGCATTTTCCTCAACCCTTTTAGTGTACCAAGCACACCCTCGTATTTTCCCATGCATGGCTGTTTTTTCCCCCAGGTGTGCTATTATTTGCCTGAAATAAACTTGGAAAGGGTGGGAAACAAAATTCGACATAGACCATAGCCTTGAATTAAGAGCAAATGTTATTGTGTATACTTCAGAAGCTACAGTCACACCGTGACCACCCGTTACCTAGTGCCACTGTAAAGCTTGAGGCCTGCAGCCACTTTAGGGCAGGGGCATCATTTTTCATGCTATGAAATCATCGCTGGGCTTGGGTTCTGGAGAAGGCATTTGGTAGTAAGGGCTTTTAATTCCACCCCCACCCCCTGCCAGCCCCACATTGCTGCACACTTGTCTCATCCAAAACCAAAACGGAAAAAAACAGGCAAAACAAGAACAATTGGGCTGAACAGAGGCAACGAGAGAGGAAGTACTGTACAGTAGGACCCCCGTATCCACTAATTCATTATCCACTTATTCAGTTATCCACGGTTGTCCGAGGGAAAAAATAATAATAATTCAGCAGCCACAAAGCAAGCTACTGTTACAAACAGCAGCTGTAAAGCAAGCTATTGTCACAAATTACATCTGTAAAGCAAGCTACTGTCACAAACAGCAGCCATAACGCAAGCTACTGTTGCAAAACAGCAGTCATAAAGTAAACTACTCTCAGGAAACAGCACTTTGGGGTAGGCAGGCAGGCAGGCGTTCTCTCTTATCCACGGTTTTCATTATCCACGGGAAGGCCTGGAACCAATCCCCAGCAGATACCGGGGTCTTACTGTATAAGAAATGGGACAGGCAACTCAAGGAGTGCTTGCTGCCTTTGCAAAGTTTAAGCACCTGAAGCTTTCCTCTGCCGTTTGCCAGTTTATTTTTGTTGCCAGTCATCTCGTCTAGAACCTGCTTCCCCTGCTGTGGGGCATTCTGGGAAAACAGAAGGAGAGTTTGTGCCACTTTATCTGCACATGCCACCCTGCCCAAAGTCCCCCCCCGCCAGGTTTTGCCACTCAGGTACAGCTTCTTTCTTTCGCCTCCTTTGTTTTCTTTGTTTCTATTCTAAATACATTGCAAGAGCTTTCACGAAATGTGTTCCTGGCCAAGAGTAGAACAGGCGTTATCGTATGGACAGCAATAAACAGACACAGATGAGGTGGAACATGAGGCATATTTTGACTTCACCATCCCATGTTTTTTTTTTAAACTTCCTTAGATACACATAAAGCAAAAACAGAACAAAACAACCTGCACACTCGGTACCACGGAGGTTAGATTCCTAGAGTGGACAGCCAAACCAACAACATAGAAATGTTTTGGAAGAGGTAGCCATGTTAGCTTGTGCTCACATATCAGGGAAAGACAAAAGAAAACCGAAGAAGACCAAAACACTGCAGCGCCTGAGAGACCAACTTCCTTATGTCTGAGGAGGTGGACTTGCCCACGAAAGTTCACATTAAAACAGAGCAAAAATGCCACAATAATTTGGCCTTCTTTATTTTTTGTTTGCTTTTGCCTACATAGAAAATGCTCTGAGATAACTTTTCCACAAAGGATGTAACACCAGTTCATATCTTCCATCTCCGCCCAACGCTATTTTTATAGCCTGTCTCGCCTTCTAATTCTAAATATACTCATTGACACAGGATTGCTCATTTGGAAGGAAATGGAAGACACCCTCAGGCTCTCTAGTACATAATACTTCTGTTTTAATAAAGTGACATCTTTTAATAATAATTATTCTCTTTTATTAATGGACATCTGTTGCCTAACGCTCAAGATAATTCAACAATTTATGCTAATGGCCGTATGAAGGACTCTTTATGGGCCTGTTAAGAGTCTCTGGAGGACTGATTAATTTTTCTCATGGCAGGTGGGAACAGGAAGACCTTCCTTGTGGGGTCTACCATGGGCTAGCAGACAGGAGCCATTTCATTCAGACGCAATGGGTAACCACCAATGAGTCACCGTGAGAAACAGGAAAGGGAAGCAACTGGAGACAGAAGAAAGCAGATTTACACAGGCAGGCATTTAAAAAGATCATATAAACACCTAGATGAGAACCTCACTTGGTGTGGCTCTGCTCTGCCGCTGAATTTGCAAGAAACCCCTCTTCAGAAAGATTGCATCTGCTGCTCACTTCTGCAGCCATATCACCGCCATTAAAAAAATGAGCAAATAAAGCCAAGGTATTCTTCATTTCTTTATTTAAAACACACTGGCTAGATCCTCATTTCTTATTTATGCCATCATGAAAGAAATTTCAGTAACAAATTACCACAGTTGAAGCGGCTATTTCTTGCCATGCACCAAGTCACAGAACTGGTGTGCATCAAGAAATATTACCTCCGGCTTCTAAGCTAGTGATAACTCAATGCTGAAATTTATACTCCTAGACCTTTGTTGGTGAGCCTCAGTAACAGGATTCTGGCAAATGAACACTAACGTACTGAAGACAACAATTTCCCCGCAGAAGCTATACCATGCTTAACATTCTGATTCCTTGTTCATTATTCCTTCCTTTTACCCATTAATTTAAAGGAACAGAAGAGGGACCTGTCATAAAGATATATAGGACTATGTTGGGTTGTGTTCTGGTAGAAAGTTACATACTTGGTGTTCCAAAGCAGATTCTTGTTCAGTTAATTTCTTGTTTTCCTCCTCTAGTGCTTTCAATCTCTCTTTCAGAGGGCCAATTTCCAACTTTTAAAAAAGGGAAGAAAAATGTAACCTCACTTTTGCTGCAGAAAAATACATGTAATAAATTATTTATACTTCATAGCATATGCTAGATGAAACTTATTGATTTGAAATACTTTACCCGCCTTTCTCCTGTAAAAGGTCCAAAAGCATTTTGCATCAGTACAAGACAATATTTAAAAACTAAAAACAGTAAGTATGCAAATAGTTTAAAACTAGGCTACAGACAATAACTTTATAGGTCTTTATAGGTATCGCCTATAGCCTAGTTTTGCATTTGTGTTTTGTGATGGCCACGCGGCTCAACCCCCCTCTTTTGCTTTGATGAAATAGTTTAATACAATCAAACAAATACTGCACTAAAACAATAAATAAAATCAACATCAAAAAGCGCATTCAGAGCAACAAATATACCCAAATCATTGCTCAAAAGCTGAAGGAGATAGGCGACTGGTGGTGCCATTTGCTAATGTTTAAAATTACTGATTAAACTGCCTCGATAACAAATTATTAAGTGTTTCATTCAGGGATGGGAATTCAACCCTGACCCATGCTATTGCTTCATTTTGGTTTTCTGCATGGCCCTGGAACAATCTGTCTTAAGAAATATATATTTAAAATGATTAGTTTTATTTTATTTATTTAGTAAACTATTTCTTTCCTACCCTGTTCTTGGAGACGTCATCTCAGAATATAAACAGTTGAAACTATTCAATTTAAAATTGAAGAATTGAAAATATAATAATAATAATAATAATAATAATAATAATAATAATAATAATAATAATAATAATAATAATAATAATAATAATAATACATGTCCAAAAACCCAATGGGGTAGCACCAAGCAATGGTCACATGGTCCTCAAAATTAAAGTGAACAGCTATGTTTCAAATGAATGTTGAGATAACAGGGCCCAGTATATCTCTAAGGGGAAGTTATTCTTTAGCCAGGATGTCACAGCAGAGAAGGCTTGTTGCCACTTCTTCACATATTGGCAAAGAATGGTCCCAGTGATAGGACCTAAAGGGGAACTTCTAGATCAGATATGGAAGTTGAGTCATGGCAACTGGACTTCTTTTTTTGAGAAATCAAAATGTTTTGCTGCTCATCCAAACAGCATTGTCAGTCCGAGGAAAGTTAGTAGCCAGTCCTCAGTTTTATAGTTCACCTTTATTTCACAAACACCCTGGACTGAATAGGCTCATAAATTGTACATTGGCCTGAATTGGCTCGTTAGATTAAATGGAGGACTTGCCACTAACTTTCCTCAGACTGCCAAAGCTGTTTGGATGAGCAGCAAAACATTTCGATCTCTCAAGAAAAAGAAGTCCAGTTGCTAGGGCTCAAGCTTCCTGTCCCTATACTTGCGCTACCTGGGAGTTTTCTCTCTAAAGTAGAAGCTAGGTGGAGTTAGACATAACTAGGACCTGTTGTTTGGTGACATCCACCCACTATCCTTTTCACTCAAGTAAGGCACCTTTAAGTATCGATCAGATGTAAGCCAGGTAGTACCGACAAAAGAATTTTTTTTTTGCCCAACATGTTGTTAGTCTGAGGAACTCCCTGCCACAGGAGGTGATGATGGCATCTGGCCTGGATGCCTTCAAGATGGGTTAGACAGACTCCTGGAGGAGAAGTCCATCACAGGTTCCAAGCCATGATGGAGATGTGTAATCTCCAGGCTTAAAACCAGTGTACTTCAAGGGCCAGATACAGGGGAGTGGGATCAGGAGACAGAGATCTAGTCTTGTGGACTCCCAGAGGCATTTGGTGGGGCCACTGTGAGATACAGGAAGCTGGACTAGATGGGCCTTTGTCCTGATCCAGCAAGGCTCTTCTTATGTTCTTAGAACTCCTACAATGAGGAATTGTGGAATTTGTAGTCCAAGAAATCCCAAAATCCCATCCCTAATAGATCGATGACGTTCTGAAGCAAGTGAGTCCTTCTTTCATTTTAAGAATTTAATGTAACCTTTTCAGGAACCTGCAGGGCAACCTAGGACTAGAGAAGCAGCCCATCAGATCTACAGCCCACAACCTCCAACTGCAATCTGGTTAATTATAACGACATCCCAAATACTTACAAAAGGAGAGGGAAAGGAGGGTGGTGGTGGAAGGACCTTATCTGTACAGTGGTACCTCGTAAGACAAATGCCCTGTAAGATGAAAAACTTTGGAGGATAAATAAAATAAAATAAAATTTCTAGGAATAGACATGTTTCGCAAGACCGCTATTCCCTGTGGGATGCCTTACAAGACAAAAATCCATTCCACATTTTGAAACAAGGTACCCAGAATGCATTGCACCCCCTGTAGTTTGTGAAGGAGTGGGAGGAGTTTTTAAAATCAAGTTTGGGAGCCATTCTGGAAATGGTTTTGGAGCAGTTTTTGGACTTTTAGAACTTGGACAGGTAGGAAGTTGAGGTTTCCTTGCTTTCTTTTGTGTTTCTGCATTGCTTTCCACTGCACTTTTGACAGGAACAGGTTGGGGGTTCCTGTTTGGTGTTGTTGTTTTTGCTTTTCCCTTCTTTTCCCTTGCAGTTTTGGCGGGAAACTGAAAAGAACAAACAGTTTGCAGTTTCCCCTTTATTTATTTATTTATATAGCTTGTATGCCGCCCACTACCCAAAGGTCTCCGGGCGGCTCACAATCAAAACAATTAAAACATCAAAATACAATAAAATTAGAACAATAAAACCAGTAAATGCAATAAATACAGTACATTAAAAGCACACCACTAAAAATTGCCATCAGGTCCCACAATCATTAGTTTAAAAACTTTTGGAATAGGAAGGTTTTTACCTGGCGCCGAAATGATATCAACGTCGGTGCCAGGCGAGTCTCATTTGGGAGGGCATTCCAAAGTCTGGGGGCAGTTGCTGAAAAAGCCCTATTCCTGCAAGCCATCCCCTTCAGCTCCTTAAGGGATGGCTCTTTCAGGAGGGTTCCCTGACTAGATCTTAGTTGCCGGGTAGGTTCATATGGAAGGAGGCGGTCCTTCAGGTATCTAGGTCCTAAGCCGTTTAGGGCTTTATATGTCAAAACAAGCACTTTGAATTGGGCTCGGGCAGCAACTGGTAACCAGTGAAGGTTATACAGAATCGGCGTGATGTGTTCCTTGGTGGCCCTACCACTCACCAGCCGTGCAGCACGATTCTGAACCAGCTGCAATCGCCGAACCGTCTTCAAAGACAGCCCCACGTAAAGCGCATTACAGTAATCAATACGGCATGTTACCAGTGCATGCGTAACTGTCATAAGGCTCCGTTCATCTAGGTAGGGGCGCAGCTGGTATATATTCCGCAGCTGGAGAAAGGCACCCCTGGCCACCGAGTCCACCTGGGCTTCCAGAGTTAGACCGGGGTCCAAGAGCACCCCCAAGCTATGGACCCTGTCCCTTAGGGGGAGTGCAACCCCATCCAGGACAGGGAAATGGCCCTCTAGCCTGTCAGACGTAGCACCCACTAACAGCACTTCCGTCTTGTCTGGATTGAGTTTCAGTTTATTAACCCTCATCCAGTCCATTATCTGGTCCAGACACAAGTTCAGAACAGAAACCACCTCACCTGGATTGGTGGAGAACGAGAGGTAGAGCTGAGTATCATCAGCATATTGCTGACTCCTCAGCCCAAACCTCCTGATGACCTCTCCCAGGGGTTCCATGTAGATGTTAAACAGCATGGGGGATAGTATTGAGCCCTGTGGAACCCCATGACGTAAACGCCATGGAGCAGAGCTACTATCCCCCAGCACCACCTTCTGGACAGGGTCAGCAAGGAAGGATTGGAACCATCGCAAAACGGTGCCTCCAATTCCCAACCCGGCCAGCCTATCCAGAAGGACACCATGGTCGATGGTGTCGAAAGCCGCCGAGAGGTCCAGGAGTATCAACAGGGTTGCACTCCCCCTGTCTCTCTCCCGGCAAAGGTCATCGTACAGGGCGACCAAGGCAGTCTCTGTTCTGAAACCTGGCCTGAAACCAGATTGAAATGGATCCAGAAAATCCATTTCATCCAGCAGCGCCTGGAGCTGTCCGGCCACCACCTGCTCCAACACCTTGCCCAAATAAGGGAGGTTCGCTACTGGTCGGTAGTTAGCCACCAGTCCTGGGTCCAGGTTAGGTTTTTTTAGGAGTGGTCTAATTACTGCCTCTTTCAAGGCAGCAGGGACCACTCCCTCTCTTAAAGAGGCATTTACAACTTCCTGGACCAGGTGCGAACCCTGGCAGATCTGTGGTGGTGGAACGGACAGATCCAAGCACCCTGTCCACATCCTCGGGTCTCAACAATTGAAACTCATCCAATAACACTGGACCTAAGCATGGTGCACTGGACACATCCCTTGATACTGTATCAATAGTGGAGTCCAGTTCACTGCGAATCTGAGCAATTTTTCCCTCAAAGTGAACAGCAAACTCCTCACAGCGTGCCGCCGAATGGTCCTGGGCCTCCACCCTATCTCCTGGCTGAAGAAGTTCCCGGACCACCCGAAACAGCTCCGCTGGACGGCACTCTGAGGAAGCGATACGGTTGGCGAAATACTGCTTTTTCGCCAATCGTATAGCCACTGAATAGGCTCGATAGTGGGCTCTAAGTCGTGTTTGATCAGACTCACTGCAATATTTTCTCCACTTGCGCTCCAGCCGTCTCCCCTCCCGCTTCATTGCCCGCAACTCAGATGTACACCACGGAGCTGTCCGGTGCTTGCTTTTGTACCGGTGTGTGTGTGTGTGTGTGTGTGTGTGTGTGTGTGTGTGTGTGTGTGTGTGTAAAACACTTTGACCTGTTGAACGAATTCAATTTGTCTTACAAGGAACCACTCTATTTATTATTTTGATCATACCTTGCTCACTGCCAGTTCTGCTTCCAGCTTCTTCTTTTCTTCCATCGTTTCATGTTGCATTTTTTGCATCTGTCAATATGAGTAAAACACAACAATTGGCATCAAACTCACCAAGGTAAGATGAAAGCTGTCTTATACTTTCTCCTGAAGTAAATGAGGAAAACCAACCAATCTTATGA
Organism: Phrynocephalus forsythii; assembly: GCA_029282475.1. Taxonomy (NCBI): domain Eukaryota; kingdom Metazoa; phylum Chordata; class Lepidosauria; order Squamata; family Agamidae; genus Phrynocephalus; species Phrynocephalus forsythii. The sequence goes on from JAPFRF010000001.1 coordinate 25,221,829, forward strand.
CTGGCAACATCCAATTCCAGCACTGCCTGCAACATTTCTCTTACCTCTTACTTTAGCAGCACTTTGTCCCAGTGCTGAACTTCACATGGGCTCCAATGCAGCTGTGTTTCGTTATGGGATTGTGCACTCCTCTCTCTCTCTCTCTCTCTCTCTCTCTCTCTCTCTCTCTCTCTCACACACACACACACACACACACACACACACACACACACACACACACACACACACACACATTCAAATCAATCCACTATTGATGAAATTTCTTTCATTTCAGGTTATTTTGGGGGAGAATTTGGGTGTGTGTACACCTTTTTTGTTTTTGTATTTTTTATGCACTGGTCCTTTCATTTTGTTTATCTATTTATCTAGTTCTTTCCCATCCGTCTTCCCTCATGGCAATCCAAACCAGCAGACAAAATTACACTAGGACTCTTGTATCTGCAGGATCAATACCCATAGTTTCACTTATCCAAATTCTGAAAATACTGTATTTAAGCAACAAAAAAAAATCAGTAAAACGAATTTCACATGTATTACGAGAACCAGCCACTAGAAGGAGGCAAAGATAATGCTAGGAATATGTGTTAGTGAAGAAGCATGGTCTCTGGCATCCTCTAGTGGACACTCCTAGTAATGCATGTAAAAACATTTTTTCTGTTTTTGTTTTTGTTTTTCATTTAATATCTTTGTTTTCAGTATCCAGGGTTGGAAACCCCACCAGACATGAGGATCATGCTGTACAGCAATATCTTAGTTTACGAGCACAATGTTCTGGAAACATGCTTGTAAACCAAGGTGATCTATGCGACCATGCACGCACCTTCTTTGCACCCGCGCATACCGGCTCAAGCGAGTGCAAGGGAAGCGTGTGCATGGTCAGCCTTCCCATAGGAATGCATGAAATCCATTCCTTCCGGAATGGATTAATTGATTTTAATGCATTCCTATGGGAAACCACTGCTCTACTTACGAATTTTTCTACTTACGAGCACATGCTCGGAATGGATTAAATTCATAAGTAGAGGTACAGTATTAGTGTAGTAGCCAACAGGCACTTTTGGCCAGATAAAGTAGACCTTGGCCTGTTCAAAGTTGGACAGCCCTGCTCTATAAGATGCACTTTTCCCACCCTCAAAAGTAAAGGGAAATGTCTGTGCGTCTTATAGAGCGAATGCAGTAGTCCCTGCTACATATATATTATAGATTTTCCTTTAGAAGGAAGTTACCTGCACAGAATCTCTCCCATCCTCTGCTGCAGCTGGGAATCAGCAGTTCCAATCATCTCGTTTGCAAAGAGTTCTCCTCCAGAGAGCCTCTGCCCTCCCCTTCTGAAGCCTGGATTCTCCAGTCCCAATCACCTCGTTTGCAAGCCTCCCCTTTTGCAGCTTGGATTCCATAGTTTCAATCACCCCTGTTTGCAAGCCTCCCCTTTTGCAGCCAGGATTCCCCAGCCAGTAAGCAAGGAATGTAGGAGAAATTAGCATTAGCTAGCTAGCTAGCTAGGTAGGTAGGTAGGTAGGTAGGAAGGAAGGAAGGAAGGAAGGAAGGAAGGAAGGAAGGAAGGAAGGAAGGAAGGAAAATGATGATAAAAACAATGTAGGAGGATATTTTAATAGGTAGGAATGAGGAGAATTACACCATTTGAATGCAGGGTTTGCATTTCTTGCTAACTTCCATGAATTTGTAACAACCAATGACAATTCATTAGCCATATAGATTGCATGCATTCGATCTGCTGGTTTTAGTAGCCAGACTCCATGAAAAACTAGCCGATCCTGGGATATTCCCCTTCTTTCCTCTGATGAGACATTGTATGCTCTGCTGCCAACAACATGCTACCCAAAGTGAAGAAAGAACTGTTGATTTCTGCTAGAGACCAGAGTCTCCCACTGGCCACCGAGTGCTTCATCAGGCAGTAAGGGAAAAAATAAGAAATAATAGGATTAAAAACAAGAACTCGGTAAGCTGCAACTATACCTCTTCCTCTAGTTTTCCCTTCTCCTTCATCAGAGTTGTCTTCTCCTGAAGCACTGTCTCCAGTTCCTTTTGTATCTTGGCCACTGCAGACTCCAGGATCTCCACTTGGGCGTCCAAGCCGTCCTCAACTTGACAAGCCTTCTGCTTGGGACCAGAATGTTCTGCACGCAGTGCTTCTCTACATCCCAAACGCAAAAGGATTGCATTGTTATTATCCCTTGCAATTCCTCAAATCAGCAGCCAGCCTCCTGTGCTGCTAAGCAAGTGTCATTTTGCCTCTTTATAAATCTATGGTGTGGCCTCACTTGGAGTATTGTGTTACAGTTCTGGTCACCATACCTCCAGAAGGATTTTATGGAAATGGAAAAAGTGCAGAGGAAGGCAACCAGAATGATTAGGGGGCTGGAACACCTTCCTTACCACCTGAGGCTGCAAAACGGCTGGGCCTCTTCACTCTTGAATGACGGCGCCTAAGAGGTGACCTGATTGAAGTTTATAAAATCATACACAGTGTGGACAAAGTAACTAAGGAAAAACTGTTTTCCCTATCGCACAACACTAGAACCAGGGGGCACTCCATGACACTTTGGGGTGCTAGATCACAAACGTATAAGAGAAAGTGCTTTTCCACCCAGAGGATCACTGGTCTGTGGGACTCCCTGCCAAAAGAAGTGGTGACAGCTGTCAGCCTTGACAGCTTTAATAAAGGATTGGACAATTTCATGGAGAACAAGGGTATCCATGGCTATCCTGATGGATGCCTAAGGACAACCTCCCAGATGGAGAGAGAGGCAGGAGATCTCTCAATGCCATTTGCCGGGAATCGTAAGCAGGTGAAAATATCTGCTTGGGAATACTCTGAAGCAATTGGTGAGCCGATGTGTGAGACAGAAAGCTGGACTGGATAGGCTGTGGCCTGTTCCAGTAAGGCTGTTATTATGTTATGTTATATATCCTATGGTATGAAGCCAGGCCACCCGTAAGAAGATTGCTCATAACCACTGTCCCACTCTTACATCTCTCTCTGGAGCTCAGCTTTTTCATTCTGCACCATCTGCAGCTCTCCTACAATGCTGGCCCGAGCAGCATCCAAAATCAGGTCTTGCTGTTGCAATTTCTGACTAATTTTCTCCTGTTCCACCTAAAAAGGAAGGGGGGAAAAGATCAAAATGATTTAATATTAAAGTGGATCCCACCTTTAAAAAGATAAAGCTCTGGGGGGGGCTTGTTAAATCTTGAGCAGGCGACTATGACATAATCTGTAGAGATGTTTTGGGAAAAAAAGTGATGGCAGGAATAGGTTTCAAGGAAACTGCTCTTCTCCGACTCCAAGAGTCAGGCCAGACAAGGTTTAAATGTCTAGGCACCTGACAATAAGGAGGACAACACCACAATCCTGTTGCCCAAAATGTTACTGAGATCTTCTTTATTCATTCAATCCAGAGCCCATCTTTCTTCTGATGAACTCCCGGCAGTGCATGTGCTACTCATTTCTCCTCACGACATTTCCATGAGGTCGGTCAGTCTGAAAGAGGGCGACTGGGCTCAAGATCACCCTCTGGGCGTTTTCTCGTGGCTCAACTGGGACGCTCAGGTCCCGGTTTGGTTCTCTAACCATGACACCACAGTGGCTCTTGCTTTGGGCTGACCACCCGCCAAGGGCACTTGGAGCACTACCTCAGATCCCTCGATCCAATTGCTGAGGACCATCTGGTACAGAGTGATCCCCCTGCCCCCCAGGAGCAAGTTGTCTCAAAGGGCTAGGGTTTCTGGTCACAACCTGTGTGAAATGGACTCCCAAGATTTTGCTTTCCCAGCCTAGACCGAAGGGGGGGGGCAGGCTCTCTCATTCCTACCATGAGCGTCACTTCACGAGTTACAGATGGCATCAGGCATGATGTGGCTATCACATAACATGCACAAAGAGGAACTGAGTCCTTTCTGCGAGGGGCAGATGATGTAGCTTGGCTTCTGAATGACACCCCACCTTCAGGGCGGCCTGATGCTGTGAGATCAGATGAGCCTTCTCCATGGTTACGTTCTGAAGGGCACCGTTCAGCTCTGCACACTCTTGGGTCAGCTGCTCATTAAGCACCTAAAAAAAAAGAAACAAAGCAATGCATTTCCTTACAAGGGTGGTCTTTCCACCTTCTCCTCCTTCGCCAAAATACTCCTGGGCCATAATTCCCTAGAGAACGCAGTGAGAAGGCCTGGGGACAGCCTGCCAATCGGGCACAGGTCAGAACTTTCCTGGGAGAGAGAGAGAGAGCAACAGTTCCCTGCCAGTCTGGACTTCTTTTCTTTGGAGATTGAAACATTTCCTTACTTATGAGGATTCAACTTCCAGATAACCTCACCTAGATGATTGAGAATCTCGTCCGACAGTTCCCTGCCAAGTTTGGGACATTTTCCCATGGGACTACACTCTGACCTCAACTCGTGGCCCTATATCTTGCATATATCAGATATTACCAAGGTTAGCATAGGAGCCCCTCAGGGCTGTGTGCTTTCTCCATTTCGTTTTTCCTTATATACCAATGATTGTACCTCAAATGATTCCTCTGTTAAAATAGTGAGGTTTGCGGATGACACTCCAGTGATTGGCCTCATTCGAGACAATGATGAATCTGCCTATAGGCAAGAGATTGAACAACTAGTTTTAAATTTTTAGGTACTATTATATCTGAAGATTTAAAATGGTCATCTAATATTAAAAGTATTAAGAAAGCACAACAAAGAATGTTTTTTCTGGGTCAACTTAGGAAGTTCAGACTGCCAAAAGAACTGTTGGCTCAATTTTATAGAGGTGTTATTGAATCTATCATCTGTTCGTCTATAACTGTCTGGTTTAGTTCTGTGACTAAGCAGGACAGATATAAACTTCAAAGGATAATTGGAACTGCAGAAAAAATTATTGTTACTAATTTTCCATCTATTGTGGAATTGTATACCACACGAGCTAAAAAAGAGGGCGATGAAAATATATACAGATTCCACACATCCTGGACATAATCTGTTTCAATTGTTACCCTCAGGGCAACGTTTTAGGGCATTGCATACTAGGACAACTAGATATAAAGAAGTGCTATCAAACTGTTGAATACTTAATTTTTACTTCTTTTCTTCCCTTTTTAATAATAGGTAATATTGTATTGTTGTTGTACTGTGTTTTTATTGTTGAATATATGATTCTTATATTTCCTTATATATGGAGAGCATTTTTTTACCAAAACAAATTCTGGGTGTGCCCAACCACACTTGGCCAATAAAAAGATTCTGATTCTGATTCTGATGTTTCCAGCCCTTCAATTAAAAAAATCCCCCTATGTTACTTGAAAACTCAGTTTCGGGATCAAAAAGAAACACAGGCAACGTTTATCCCAACCACATGAGGTCACCCAGCTTTTCTGACCTACATCATCTGAAACTCCAAAGGCCACCCATCCTCTTACTTGCACTTTTTCTGCCACCTCTCGCAAGGCGGTTATTTCAGTCCGCAGCTGTGCATTCTCCTCCTGGGCTGTGCTCAGAGATGCCTGCGAAGCCTGGAGGGAAAAAAAGAGAATTCTCCTGAGAATCAGATTTTAAAACCACCAGTGCTTTTCAGGACATCACAGGAGGGTGGGACCAAGCCTTCGTTTGTCTGGATTCACTTTGCTTCTGTCCAATAAGGAAATGAGGATGATGGGACATGGCATGGTTCTTAAAGCTGAATACAGTATTAACTGCACAGTTCAGCTTTGCATTAGACGTTTATCTAATGAATGTAGTATATTGTCATAATAAATCTCCTAGAGCAGAGAGTGGTTAGCTACCATTGGACAGTTACGAGCATGTGACATCTGGAAGCTTCGGAGAAGAAGACAGAGAGAAGAGACAGAACCCATGATTTTGCTTAGGATCACTTTGAGCAATCATGCTTGGTGCAGTTAGTTAGATTAGGGCTAATTAGATTAGTCAGGATGGCACCATGTAACCAGAGAGAGAGAGAGAGTATTTTAGTCTGTATTATTTTCAGGGAAATAAATCTATAAACCACATCTGTTAGGTTTTAAACTCTTTTTGGAATCTTTTTGCAAGTACTGTATAACTTTCTTTTGTAATTTAGTGTAGAACTAAAACTCTTTTTTAATAGATGGTCTCAAGAAGAACCCAAGGTGAATCAAAAGGGGTATCACTTCTGAAATCTTTTGCCTTAGAGAGAAGGAAATATCTTGGTCTTCTCACCTCAGCCTGTAAAATTAAAAGCCCTCATCCATCCCCCCCCCAGACATGTCGAGAAACAGGAATAGAAAAATTCTCAGTGCAGGTTTTTACTTTTAAACTTACCTTCCTTTCTTCAGTTAGCCTGGAAACGGTAATCTCTTGTGATTCTGGAATTAAAATAGGGATCAAATGTAGATACAGTGGTGCCTCTACTTACGTGTTTAATCCATTCTGAATGCATGCTCTTAAATTGAACAACTCTTAAGTAGAGCAGCCCTATCTAAAAATAATAATCAAAAAACCAAAAAATTAAAAAAATTAAAAAATATACAAGTAGAGCAAACTGCATCTAAAATTTGTAAGGCAGCAGTTAAAACGCCAATGGTTTTTCACTCTCAAGTCAAATTGCTTTTAAGTTGAGCCACTCATAAGTAGAATTACCACTGTATTAAACCATTAACCTAAGTTGCACTTAGTACTATTTTTCTAAAGCCCACCGAATGCTTTTCTTGACACTGTTGTGTGCCAACACTTGTGCATCCTTATTTCTGAGTACACCGCACACTGAAATTATTTCTGAGCGACATCAAAGAGTCATAAAATAATGAAATTGGAAGACATTGTGAAGCCATGGAGTCCGACCTCCTCCTCAGGATATCTGCCAGGTGGATGTCAGAATTTATCCTGAACGCCTCCAGTGTTGGAGCCTCCACCACCTCTCAAGGTTAACTGGCTCCATTGTTGTGCTGCTCTAACAGTTAAGAGGTTTTTTCCTGATATTCAGCTGAAAGCTGAGTTCTCGTAACTTGAGCCCATTGTTGCGCCTCTTGCATTCTGGGGTGATAAAGAACAGATCCTTCCCTTCCCTCAGGACAGTTGTGCAGGTCCTTGTGATTTTGAGGATCGACTACTGCAATGCCCTCTACGTGGGGTTGCCCTTGACCCTTCTCCAGAGGCTCCAGCGGGTGCAGAATGCGGCGGCCAGACTGGTGGTGGGTGCTCGTAGATTCGATCACATCACCCTCGAGAATGGCGCAGGCACACTCACTTAGGGTGGCCACACCCAGGGAGGCGCGGAAATCGCTCACGCGTAACCGCGCCTTCTCTGTGGTGGGCCCCACGTTGTGGAATCATCTTTCTAGAGAGCTGCGCCTTGCACAGTCCCTGCCCGCCTTTAAAAAGGCTCTGAAAACTCTCCTTTTTAAGGAGGCATATGGCGACCTTTTTATTTAATTTTTTTTGCCGCCTTTGTCGCCTCTTGTGAAGGGTCTCTCCCTCCTTATTTTACCAGTTTCTCTTGTTTTCTTTCTTTTTCTTTTTTTGTTAACTCTGTTGATTGTATTTTATTGTAAACCCACCCAGAGTTCCATTCCGGAAGATGGGCAGTATAGAAATATAACAAACAAACAAACAAACAAACAAATTGGTTTTGCCTCCGGGCTGCAATCCGTTCCCGACACCTAAAGAAGCCTTTCATTTGTACATGCCTTAAGCACGAAGAGATAACTTGAACCAATCACAGACCTGGCACCGCAGTTAAAACTTCCACCATTTCCACAATTAATTGTTAAGTATATAGTAACCAAGGCATGCTTCTGGGTGATTCCAGGCGCTCAAAATATCCCCAACCAGTTCACATACTTAGGCTGCTCCTAAGCTGCGTGCATTCCTGCTCGAGGCAAACTCTCCTTTCTTCTTCTTTCCGCAGGCTCTCTCTCAAGATCCGAATATCCTGGCGTAAGCTGTGGCAGTCCTGCTGCAGAATATGAACCTGCAACCGTTTCCAAAGGCACATTTGATAAAAGATGGGCATTTCTAAAAAACATTCAGTCTTTGCTCAAGGTGGAAAAGAAGAGAAGACTTAAGAGGTATACTAGAGAAAAAGAATATCATTACTCTGGGTTTATATCACCCTTTCTAGTCTCAAGGTTCACGTTCAGAACACCATTAATCTTGAAAGGCTTCAAGGTGTCTTTATAGACTTGAATTGTTGTTGTTTTAAAGATGGTGGCGGAATCCTTTGGGTGAGTTTCGGGTTGGAGAGACAAGCAGGATCTCTCTCAATGCCATTTGCGGGGAATTGTAAGCAGGTGAAGACATCTGCTTGGGAATACCCTGAAGCAAATAGTGAGCCACTGTGTGAGACAGAATGCTGGACTGGATGGGCCTGTGGCCTGTGTTCCAGCAAGGCTGTTCTTATGCTCTTATGTTCTTAGTTGTGTTGGTTTAGGTACAATGGCATAGAATGCAATGACTAACTGAAGCTAGTTGATAGGTCGCGTTGCATTCTTCATTCTGGATCTATTTTTTTTAACTAAGTAATTTTATTGGGTTTTTTAGGGGGGGGAACAAGGGGGGGGGAGTCTTCATTCTGGATCTAATGGTATCCTTCATTGTATGTCAACGCCATAAGCCAGGACTGATGAGCAATACCCCACAAGAGATCTCTGTGACAACGTGTTAGCTAGCAGCCATCACCACTGTGATTTATGCCCACTGCACCTTCACTAGCAGAGGCCAACCAAGAGGTTCCTGGCCACCTCTTGGTTGGCTCTGCTAGTGAAGGTGCAATGGCCTAAATCAGTGGTCCCCAACCCCCGGGCCGCGGACCGGTGCCGGTCCGTGGACCGGTTGGCACCGGGCCGCCTGGGGAGGCCGGGGAGGCTCCTCCCCTTTTCCTCCGCCGCCCTCCTCCTCCTCCTCTTTTCTCCCGCGGGCAGCCGGAGGAGGAGTCGCCGCCGCCGGGCACAGCGCATGGGCGGGGTGGGGAGCCCGGGCTCCTGGGCGGGCAGGCCCCGCCTCCTCCTCCTGTCGGCGGCCGCGGCGGCCACGGCAGCCGCCCGGGTTCAGCCGCGACTCCACGGCCGGGCGGCTGGGGCGCCGCGCCGCCGCCGCGGCCGGCTCGGTGGTCCCGGTGGCGCCCTAGGGCCGGAGACGCCACCCCCACCGGCCTCCCTCCCCCCCCCCCCCGCTCGCCCGCCCGAAGGCCGCAGCCAGAGGCAAGCGGCGGTGCAGAGGTGCCCCACCGAGTCGGGCGGGCGGCGGCGGCCGCGGGCGCCCCGCCGCCGGCCGCGGAGCCACAGCCGAACCCGGGCGGCTGCCGTGGCCACGGCCGCGGCCGCCGCGCCCGCCTCGGTTGGGGCACCTCGGCGCCGCCGCTTGCCTCCGGCCGCCGACAGGAGGAGGAGGAGGCGGGGGCCCGCCCGCCCAGGAGCCCTGGGCTCCCCCCCCCGTGCGCGCGGGGGGAGCACACCCGCCGCCCCCCCAGCCGGCAAGCGCCGCCGCCGCCACCGCTCCCGTGGCCACCCAAGGTACACACGCCAAGCCCCCAGCACCTCCTCCTCCCCCCTCCCTCCCCCCCATCCCCGCCCCCCACACCCTCCCCTGCCCCCATACCCCCATCTCCCCCTCCCCACCCCCCACCCCGGGCCACGGGAAAATAATCAAACAAATACGGTCCGTGGAGACAAAAAGGTTGGGGAGCACTGGCCTAAATCACACTGGTGATGGCTGCTAGCTAACACGTTGTCACATATGTAGTATGGCTGCTTATTCTGAATATGATATTTAACATCAGCCGTGTGCTACTCAAATCAGTCCTATCCTACCTGTTAGCGATCTGCAGATTGTGTGCTTCAATAAAACCCTAAAGGAGCAATGGGTGTGGATGCGGTTTGACCAACCTGCTTCCGTTCTTTCTCCACTGACACTTCCATATCCTGTATCTGATAAAGCAGAACAGCCTGTGATTCTTCCAGAGACTGGCGCGTGCTCCTCTCTGTGGACAGCTGCTCTGTTAGCTGCAAGTGGTAAGTCCGAGTGGAAAGTCAGCACAGTTTGAAGCCCATAAAAAAAAAAACTAGGACTGCAGGAGACTCTAAATGTGTAAGCAGTTAATTGAAGAGCAAAGCTGGCATTAGATACACAAGCCAAAGCCATTCCCTCCACAACCTCCCAAAATGAAGTGAGACTTCCATCATCTCTGAACGATAATTTCTCTACTTTGTACACAATTTTTATTCAGTCTCGCACACAATGGCTTCTTCATTTCTTAGTGATAGCAAGCACCAATAAAGTCGGATTGCTACAAAAAGGCCCAGGACAAAGTCATTTTCTTACACATATGTAAGGTATGTGCAGGGCCCTGACTGGGAGAACATTAAGTGGTATTTGATGGAGAATATTCTGAGCATCCCCAAGTTAGTTGCTTCTTAGTAAGGACAGACATGTGTCCTTGGCCAGGCGGGGCAATCAAGGCTCCCTCCGTGTCTCGTCTCTCTACAGTTTCTGGTTTTACCTGCTGCAGTTTATGATCCATCTTCTGTTTCGCTGCCCTCAACTCGTCTGCAGCAACGGCCATCTCTCTCTGCAAAGATCAAAGCACCATACGGTTGCATCAACAACTGCAGCAGATTGCACAAGTGTTCTTCCAAACCAGAGTCTCTCTGTGGCCTCCCCTTAACTCATCCACCCACCCCCGAGGGGGCTTGGAAGTGGTCCCAAGCAAGCATTTCTGCCACTGGGAGGGAATGTGGTGGAGAAAGCGTGTCTGCTGCTGTGAACCCATTTCATCGCTTCGGGTATATCTCACCCTGAGAGTCATCTGACAGAGCACGATCAGGGCCTCTCCCCCAGTTTTGGCAATTTAGAATATAATCTCTCTGCACATGTGTTCGCTTTACGACACAGGGTGGCACTTATCAAGCCAATCTTTCTGGAGCTAAACACAACTAATCTGGGGTGGCTCGGAGGTAGAGAGCGGAAGGGCGCCAATGCTGTCAAAAATCAGAGCTGGGACGGCTTTGGGAGGCCATCTCATCCAATCTCTTTGTCGTTGAATATTCTGGAAGACTCCTAGCAAAAGAAAATTTCATTCTGACACTCACCCAACCCCCGACACTGGAAGTGCCGGCCAGCTAATTCAACAACCATTAGTAAAAGCTGACCATGCACATTGTCAGATATTTTGGGTCTGGGTGAAAGCCAGAAATCTGCTGAAAAACTGAAATGTCTGCCATTCTAGGTCACCAGCTCAAGTCTTTGACCAAGCTAGATTTCTGTTCAGTGCAACCACAGCCATAAGATTCCCAGTGCTTCTGATTACAGAAAATCCATTTCCAGAGACGTGGCTGGCTTGGGGATGTTGTACAGTACTCCCCTGTTTATCGCGGGAGTTAGGTGCCTGATCTACCCGCGATAAAGGAAAATCTGCGAAATGCAGACACCTGAGTAAACTGACCTTGGGCTGCTCTTGCTGGCTGTGATTCCCAAGAGAGGCTTTTAACCTCCTCCTGACACCTCAGCAAACCTTGCTGCCAGAAGCTCAAGGTCTGTTTGCTGAGGTATCAGGAGGGGGTTAAAAACTTCTCTTTGGAAACAGCAGCCAAGCAGCCCAAGATCAGTTTAATGAGGTGTTAAGGGTTGGTTAAAAACATCTCTTTGGAAGCGTAGCCCCAGCTCTGTTTGCTGAGGTGTCAGGAGGGGGTTAAAAATCTCTCTTTGGAAGCGGAATGCAGACACCTGAGTACACTGACCTGGAGCTGCTCCTGCTGGCTCCGCTTACAAAGAGAAGTTTTTAACCTCCTCCTGAAACCTCAGCAAACCTTGCTGCCAGGAGCTCAAGGTCTGTTTGCTGACATGTCAGGAGGGGATTAAAAACCTCTCTTTGCAAGCACAGCCGGCAGGAGCAGCCCCAGCTCTGTTTGCTGAGATGCCAGAAAGGGGTTAAAAACCTCTCTTTGGAAGCCTGTTTCTCTCAAGAAAAAACAATACCGCAATACACTGAGACCGTAATATATGAACCGTGTTGTGGCAGGGGACTACTATAGTATGAAAATAGCAGCTGTTGGCCGTTCTCCTTTACGGCAGCTAAGGCTGTGAGCAAATCAGCATTCCTTAATGTTTTCTGAAGCCTACAGTTTTCGGCCCAAGTACATGAAAAGAAGAGAGGCTTGTGCAAGCAGGGGAAGCTTCCTTACCTTTGTGGTGGTGGCCATCTCCAAAGCAGCCCTCAAGCGCTCCACTTGCGCGCGAGCTTTTTCCTCTTCTTCCCGGGACTCACGGAGCTGCTGGCATAACATCCTGCCCTCGGTCTGCAGCACCTTCAGTTCTTCGATATGCTCCTCCTGTATAGCGTTCAAGCGCTGTTCTAAATTGGCTGGAAGGCCGCAACAGACAAACCAAGGCACATCAGTGTTGATCGGCTTCCCAAACTTTTAGCAGAAACAAGACGGTTTGGAGGGAACGGGTCCTTTCAGGCATCTTCCACTGGCGCTCAAGGAGGCTGTGAACATGTGAAAGGAGAGCCCATGCCCAGCTAGCCAAAGGCCCTGCCCTGCGGTCCTCTCAAACCCTTCCTGAAGCACAGGCAGAGAGGAGCCAGGGTGGCGCAATGGTGAGAGCGGCAGAATGGAACAAGGGAGAGACAGGTTCCAGTGCCCACTGAACCAGGAAACCAGATGGATAGCCTGGCACCTGCCACACTTACTCAACCCTATTACTTCACAGTATGGTGTGTGTGTGTGTGTGTGTGTGGGTGGGTGGGTGGGTGGGTGTGTGTGTGAGAGAGAGAGAGAAAGAGAGAGAGAAAGAGAGAGAGAAAGAGAGAGAGAGCACTGAGCACACAGGTGGAAAGATGGGATACAAATATAAATATATAAGTAGAATAAATAGGAGAGCAATAATTCAGCCACCTGATCACAGGAGATTCAGGGGTGCCACAGAACTGTCATCCCCCGCCAAAGAAAGGCCAAATAGAAGGAGGCAAAAACCCAGTTTAGCAAATCAGAGAGAGATTTGGCTGCAGCTGTTTCAGGCTCACACTAGCCCACTGGTCCATTCACTCATTTCGTATGGCCCACGAGCAGCTCAGTTACGGCATGCTCTACCTGCATGTTTTGGATTCAACTCTTTTTCCGTCTGCAGACGGAACATGTTCAATTTCAGGCTCTGCACGACACTCTCCAGGCGGCACATCCGATTCACCAGCGTTTCGCAGGTCCGCCACAGCGTGTCGTTCACGCCGCCAAATGCCACTTTGGCACGGATGGGGCTGATGGACTCATGATCGCCAGTCTTCTCCAAGGGTTTTGAAGGTGCACATTCCATGCTGGAAGATGCAAACAGGATTAGTTGGGAATTAAAACCTGCATAATCTTGGTCTTTAGTGCACATGCCTGGAACTGTACTCTGAATGTTTTTTAGGAGGCAAAACCCTTTTCTCAGTCAAGAGTGAGCGTAGCAGGTATCTCTAGCCCAGTCTTTTTCTTTTTCTTTTTCTCATACATATGAACATCTTCCACTTAGCTCTATGAGGAAAAACAATGCACTTGGAGACATCAGCTGACCAAGCTAAAAGCAGATGATTTGCCCACACAAAAGAGGGAAACCATGAAGGAGGGATATACACATAGTGGCTCTTTTCAAAGTCATCTGCATGAACCTCACCGGCTTCCCTCTGCTTTTTTCTCTATACACCAATGACTCATGCAGGTGAGGATGAACTCTGGTTTGGTCTTACATGTGAAGCAGATCACTGCTCACTGCAGATGTTCCTGCCAAAAAAGCCACTTTTGTCTCCATTCACATGCTATTGGGCGTTTGTTCTACCAGGAAGCAATATGGAGCAAATGTCGGCCAGTGTGGCACTCGAACCCGTGGACTTGCAGTCACAGTGCAGGAAACCTAAACCAAAATGATGCCTCCTGTACTTCAGTCAAGGGGCCTGGTTCTTGCAAATGACGTGACAGGGCTACCAGACTGTGCTCTCCCCCCAAAAGAACAAAAACAAAGGCATGCAAGATTAAAATAGGTTTTGGACAGTCCATTCAGGCAACTGCTCATAAGGACAGAAGCAGCCCTTTAGAAATTAATATAAACATTGTATTTTCAACTGTTGTCAAAAAAAGAGAAAAGACAAGACAGCATGTACCAACAGGTTCCAATCATCAAATGCAGTCCTACAGTTTGCACCTGAAAATAACTGTGGTCTCACGCTGTGCATGTGTCATAGTGGAACTTCACTGGAGGAAAGCTGCCAGGCACAGTTGTTGGTCTAGCACAGGCATAACAGTGCCAATCTATGTAACATCCATAAATCTGCAGCAGTCCATTAGCTTTCACTGCACTATATCTTTTTCTTAAAAATATGGATAGCAATGCAATTGTCCTTTGCAATCAAGAACTATTTTGCACTTTTAATTTTTTTGAATATTATTTAAAGTTCCATACAGCATAAATGGTAGAATCCTGCTGCCGTTTACGTAAGGTTTGTTTATGTTGTTGCAATTAATTGACAAGATGTCAGGGCAAATCTTGGCACCATAATCAGACACATGATAAGACATGCAACCAACATGTGCCACAACTTTTCATCAATTGGCAGCCTTCATCACTTATGGCAAGTAACAAACCTGCTGCAAACACCAAGAGGATTCTAACGTATGTCTGTAATCTGATGACATTATCTCATATACCATGTTTACGTATGCCATGTTATACTGTTTATTCAGAACTTTTATGAAGTTAGAATGGACAACTTCCTAACAACCTTGATACTGTGAATAGAGGCCAAATCAAAAGCTCAGAAAGCCCTGAGAATACAAAGCTAATAAAATTTGGAAGTAAAGCTGAATTCTCATGCACCTTTGCCTTAGTATAAGCCCCAATGGTCATTCTGGAACTGATAACTAAGCATACATCAGATTAGCTGGAAACATCCATTTCAACTGTACCTTGGTCCTTTCACATCCAGCGTCCGTAAATCCCGCAAGAGAGCACTGGTCTGCTCTTCAACTACTCTCATTCTCTGGTTCAGCACCTCAAAGGTTTCAGGAGCAGTTGGGTTGATACTTACGGGGGAAATGATTGGCCTCGCCATCACTGTTAGCTGCAAATAAAATTCTCATCAATAGCTAACAGATGCAATAGATCTTAAAACCTGCTAATCAGCCATTGGGAAAAAAATCAGAAAGCAGTACACTGGAAATACACAGGCTGTATGAGATCACCTCGACTTTGATAGGCTCAGGGAGATATTTATGCTATAAACCAAGATTGGTTTTATATTTGTTTACGTTTCGTGACTTCTTCCGAAAACTCAAGTGAATTGCTTTTTGGTGAAGATGCTGAGAATTCTCCGTTCAAAATCCATGCTCCTCCCTTACAGAATTACAGTTCTGAGGATCCTTAGGAAGAAGCATCTAATAAAACCATATTTACAGAATACATATACATCTGAGTATGGTGAATGGAAACCTTTAGTTAAAGAAAGGATTTTTTCTTCTCCTTTGAGAAGAAAGGCAGAATGCACCTTAAGATCAGGATGATTCTCCAGAATCTCTGCAAAATAAATTCATGCAAACTGCTGGAAGTTATTGTACTTTTCTAATAATTAACCTCCCTCCTTCTATTTCCATCTTCACAGACAGAAAAAGGCAAGAAAGATTATTGACCAAAATGTGAAGCAATCAACAAGCTGATTTGGCCATGTCATCTTATACTTATTTTATTTGTTTATAATATTTATATGCCATCTTTATCCTGAAGGATCCAGAGTCGGCTTAAAGTGTTAAAAGAAACATAATTAAAAACCAAATATACCGTAAATCCCCAGAGCACAGAGAGAACTCCCAGTTCCCTGAGCTCTTAACTAAAAACCAAATATAGAAGATGACGGCCACAGTCTGGCAAAACATCAGGAAGAAAAACTTCCAGAACACGGCCAAATAGCCCGAAAAACTCACAACAGCTATCAGATCCCTGCCATGAAAGCCTTCGAGAAAACAGTAACATAAATTATTACAATATTTTAAAAAGTATTTAAAAATTTGTTAAACCTCATAGTAAGAGCATTACTATGAACACAAGTATAATGCTCTCTTTATCTCTATGAGATGCTGAGCAGAGCCCTCCATATTAGTCTTTGCAAATCTAATTCAGTGTACACATAACTGAAACTCAACCCAGTGTGATCAGCGTGACTAGCCTCTGAATACTGTAATGGCACATTTGCAGAGAAAAATGCAGTCACTATGCTTTGAAAACCACACGGCTGTGGTCAAAAAGGAGGGTTGTTCCACTCTATATCAGTCTAACTCCTCTGTGTGTTGCTGGATGACCCCTCAAATGCTGAGAGACTGCTTCCCATACAAATCCCACACATATCTAGAAGGCACGTGTACTGATTTTATAACATATTCTGCTGTTTCTATCTCCCTAGTAAATACCTGAACTTTTCTTCTGTAAAAATATTTAGCTTAAATGGCTCTTCCGAACAATAGCACCACACATTTTGGAGTCCTGAACCCAAGGCATATATTGTAGCGCAAAAACGCTGGCCTTCTATAGCAGAAAGCTGGCTGAAAATTCTTCAGTTCCTCCTGCAGAAATGTAAGGCTCATTCACTTTGTCAGTGATGACGAACCTTTTAGAGACCGAGTGCTCAAACTGCCATTCAGAACCCACTAATTTTTCGCAAAGTGCCAACACAACAATTTAACCTGAATCCAGGTGGCTGTGAAGGGGTGATGTTGGGGCCCCCACAGAAAGAGCTCCTTCGAGCACCACCTTTGGCACCCAACGCTGCTCTATGTTCTGCAAAGCTGCAAGACAGATGGGTAGCGAGTAGGTGGACAAAAGCAACTGCACTTGTAACCCTTTGCACCTCTCCATAGGATAAAATCCCAGTGAACTAAACAATTCTAATCCAGATGCAAAATCATTTGACATGTTACAGCTACCTTTCATTTAAAGAAATGTTTTTTTTTTAAATGGCTGGGGCCTTTTAGCTGTGGTGGGGAGGAAAGGAAGCAACTGAAAGGCATGAAAGCAGAGAGACTAAAATAATCAGTGGGCGTGAAGAAACGGAACTGACCATCTGTCACACGACAAGGCACATTTGGCTGGAGAGGGTGCTAAGGGGAGGCTCACTGGGCAGGGAGTCTAACCTGCATTATAAGACGGCACATCGCCCTCTCCTCCTTTCAAGACTCAGGCTAACGAATAACGAACGCGGATGCCAGAGGCCGTCACCTCTTAGAACTTGAGAAAGTTGCTTTCCAAAACTCCCATTTGCAAACGGCGGTCCCTTAGCAGCGGGTGCGTGTCTCGAGAGTCATCGTGCCAAGAAGAAGTAACTTTTGCAAGCTCTGCTCTTGCCTCCCCTTGGAGCCTCCTTCAAGGCCATCATCCTGGGCGCTCGCTGCCGCAGCCAGGGCATAGCCTTAATGGTCCCACCCGATGGGCTGTGTAGTCTCCCATCCAGCCCGCCCGTCAGGCCGCATCCTGGCACGACTCTTTTCCACAACCCGCTTCGTCTTTCTTCTGTCTTTTTTTTCTCTTGGACATACATACATACATGCATGCATGCATGCATGCATGCATGCATGCATACATACATACATACATACATACATACATACATACATACATACATACATACATACATACATACATACATACATACATACAGGGGTGCATGTACGCAAGTTATGCATTTGCAACCCGCTTCTGCAACCCACCTCTGCACCAGCAACGCAGGGGCACCTTGATGCCTCGGAAGCCCAGCCGCGGATCCTCGGGCGCCACCCGGCCCTGTTTCCATGGAGCCCCTTTGCAACTCCTTCAAACGGACCCGCTTCCTCTGAGCCGCGATCCCGGTGGCGGCGCCGCGCAGGCGCGGCCCAGCCCCCCCATATCTCGCGGCATTGTGGGATTTGTAGTTCCTGGCTGGCGCACCTCTTGCCAGGACTACTGCGAGGGGAAGCAATGGAAAAGTCACGCGGGCTGAAAGAGTACAAGTGGACCCTGGTATAACAAACGGTTTGTATAACATAAAATCTGTACAACATAAAAAATTCGGGAGAGAGGGGAAATTTGCTTAATAGAATCGCCTATGGGCGAATCGGTACAACATAAAAATAATCGCGATTAGGGATTACTCCATTTTCAATGCATTCCTATGGGAAATTTGTATAAAGGAAAATTTGCTGAACATAATTTCATTTGGAAAGAATGAATTCCTTTATACAAGGTACCACTGTACTTCACACCCTCCCGTCCCGTCCCGTTATAGAAAAAAAACACGCTGCAATGAATAGTTAAATAAATAGTAAAAAGCGAATAAAGAGTTTCACTGGCTTAATTACTGTCGCTCCTTGACCCAGCCTTGATTTTAGCCTTTTGAGTTATGTTGTCACATTACCTGTGGAACGGACTAGAAGGAAAGAACCTTTTCATAGTCCTAAACAAAACAAAACAATTATCTGCGACTCAACTCAGACCAACATCGGTTGTGACTTTTTGTTAAAGGGCTCGTCTTCCGGAATGTTTTGCATTTTGCTGACGCTCCGGTGTAGAGCCATCATCTTGTAGATACCCATCCAGTGGGGTTGGTTTGTGCCGGGCTGACTCCAATAAGTGGCATAAAACTCGGATTTTGGAATGTCTGTGGCTCTTTGCTGGGGGGCTCACACCAGCCTGAATAGAATGTGTGCTCTAGATGGACTTGCCTGGTCCAAGTCTAGGGCTACTGTGCCACTTTTGAGGGACCCAGGCTGGACCAATTCCTCAACAACTGGTTGGGTGGCTGTATTAAGGGGACTCTCTCTTGGCCAAGAAGCAACCCTTTCAGATGTGCCCCTGTAAAGGTCTTCTTGACCCTTGCTTCTCTGGCAATGGAGGACGTGTTCCAATATTAATGTAAACATCTCCTGGTTTGTCTGTATGCTGAACATCAGTTTCACCTCCAGGCTTTAAAGGTGAGGAATTACCACTGCTTTTAACAGG
Source organism: Phrynocephalus forsythii (assembly GCA_029282475.1). NCBI lineage: Eukaryota > Metazoa > Chordata > Lepidosauria > Squamata > Agamidae > Phrynocephalus > Phrynocephalus forsythii. The sequence continues at coordinate 25,240,798 of JAPFRF010000001.1, forward strand.
CTGTGCTCTCTGTACCTGTAATAAATGAGAACAATATAGCATTTGCAAATACTTGTTAGAGCCAGAGGACCTCAGATGCTCAGCTTATTTTTCCAACAAAGTTGGGCTCTTGTCATAGATGTGTCCAGCTTATACTATTCATCGTGTCGCATACACTTTTGTACACTGATCTACAGAGCTTTAAGCAAATACAAGCATGTGGCACTGCAGAAGTTTCTGTGCCTTTAGCAGGTGGCTGGTTAGCAGGCAGAAATTCAAAACACAGGGGACACTCCCCTAGTGCTAGTTCTGAATGGCCTAGACACAGAGACTTAGTAGGATTTATGTAAATGCTTTTTTTCAATCCAGCAATTAAATCTATCCAGCAATTGATTCAGTGGCTGGAATCCTCTTCTGTCACTTAAGCCATGATGATTTTTCAGAAATTAAAATATCCAATTCTCCAACTCTGAAGATCCTGAGGCTTCCACAGAATTCCTTTCGTCATCGGAATGCTGCTGGGAGCCAAAGAAGGAACAGGAGTACAGTATTTGATTTTCAAGCAAATTCCACCGCCAGGATGATTTTTAAGTTAATATGTGGAGCTTATCCATCGTTTATCTGAGAGGCTGAATTACTCCTTGGTGAATTAAGGGGGATGGGTAAATGGCACCTGGCTGCAGTTCGTTTTGCAATAAAACATTTAAGCCAAAACAAGTGAGTCGCCTTTACCATTACAAATACAAGGCCAAAAATATTGAAATTTTGCTTTCCTGGTTCTCAGAAGCAAAAAAGTAATTAAAAAAATGAATCTGTATGGTAGAAACTCTTGTTCTGCAGTACCACAAAGCACCTTTTCTTGTCTGTAAAAGAAACTTGAAAATTCCAATTATGCTCTAAGAGCAATAGAAATATTCATCATCATGTTCCAGTTATAATTCACTGTCATTGTGCTTTGGGAGGGGGATGAAATACAAGCAAACAGTCATTTGTAACTAGTGACTTGCAAACTGGAGGAATTGCTTGTACAGTATTTGCTGACTGAGCTGATTTCTATTGGGCTGCTTGCAAGTTGGTGACCTCTGTGGGCAGGGATGTGTCTGTTTGTGTTGAAAATGTCTCCCTCGCAACCCTTCCCTTGAATGAAATGTAGTCTGTCACTGTGTTTGTGAGTGGAACCGAGGTATCTAGAGACATTTAAGCAAGTGTAACTTCTTATTAGATTTCCCCACAGAAAAAAGGAAACATGCGGAAGAAATTGTGCTACTTTGTGTGTAATTTTACACATTGTCCACTGGATGGTAGGAGAGAGCAATCAGGAGGCTGCTGTTGAAAATGGAATGGGTAATTCCACATTGATGTTATACAGTGCAGTATACAGTGGAACCTTGACTTACGTCATTAATCCGTTCTGGAGGTCTAGACTTAAGTCAAACATGACTTAAGTCAAATGAATGTTTCCCAATAGAAAGTAATGGGAAAGCGGATTAATCCGTTCCAGATGATGAAAAAGACCCCCGAAAACAGCAATTTAACACAAATTTGACTGGGACAGGAGATTCCTTCTGGGGATGTAAATGAAATGTCTCTTCAAAGAGAGGAGGAGGCAGTGGAATTATAGTCCACAACGTATATGCCTCCACTTTTTAATGTTCATAGCAACAATGTCTAACATTTAAGTTTTACTGATTTTTAACCTGACATTCCAAGTCCTGAACAACTCTGTGCTTACCATTAGAGTCCCACAACTTTACAGCTCCCCAACTAAAATGCTTCCATTGTGGACCAGACTTCTGCAGCCAGATTTTTTACAAGACTGAGCCGACTGTCTAACCAGCGAGGCCAGCCCCGAGCTCCCGGCCCTTCTTCTCCTCCGGCAGCAGTGGCGGCTTCAGTGAGGCTGAGGACCAGCTCCAGGTGCTCTGAGCTGGCCTCGCCAAAGCCGCCGCTGCCAGAGGAGGGGAAGAAGGCAGGAGCAGTTTGGAGGCGGCAGCCGCGATGCTGGGTTGTGGCTGCCGCTGAATCCCGGTGCCTTGCGCCGGGGCTCCGTGATGTAAGTCAAAGCCTGTGACTCAAGTCAAACAGGCCCCTTCTTGCTGCAAGTCAAATATGATGCAAGTCAAGCAGTATGTAAGTCAAGGTTCCACTTGTATTGTGTAGCAGCTGAACAGTCATATGGAAAGAGGCATGGAGAAAGTGTATAAAAGTAATACTGTATTTTGAAGTGAGAAATCTTTACTCTTTAAAAAAATCAAGCCATCAGTGCAACTAGTATGCATAGATGTAGATGTCTTATCTGTTCAGTGGGCTTCAGGCTTGCATCATTCATTCATTCATTCATTCATTCATTCATTCATTCATTCATTAAACGTACATGCTGCCCACACTACTCAAAGGTCTCTGGGCAGCTTACAATATTTTAAAATTCAATAAAAATACAACTAAAGTACAATACCCTAAACATTGCTGATAACTAAAATGTTCCTGCATTTGAAGTATTCATATTCTAGCAAGAGATGAAAAAGGAGGGTGGTCCCAACATTGTGCCGCAATCATTTGTTGACCAACTGTTGCCTATTTTCTGCCAACAGGCTTAAGCATTCAGCTGCAGAACACGTACTCTAGCCTGTGAGCTCTACAATCTTTTTTTTTTTAAGTAAAATCAGAAAAACAAAATGGACACATTTTACACTAACTACATGGTATCTCCTCCACTGAACCATAAATTATTATACTCCATTTTATATATTTTCCCATCATTTTGAACCCCGTGGCACCCACATTGGGCACAGAGTATAAAATATAATACAGTATTAGTGTCTTAGGACAGTCAGAGGCCCATTCAGATCTCTGTTCGACTATTGCAACTCCAAAGATGTGTCCGGTTGCCCTTGACCCTGGTCCGGAGCTTCTCAGCGGGTCACCATCAGGCTGGTGGTGGGTGCTCGAATTGCTCGAAAACATCACCTTCCTGGTCCGCCTTTTTGGGTTTCTTCCGGATCAGGTTCTCTGTTCTGGTCTTGGTTTTCAAGGCCCTCCATGGCTTGGGAAAGGATAAAGGCAAATTTGGATCTCCCTGAGGGCATCCAGATCCAGACCCTCCCAGATCGTGAAGGCACGCTCAGCTTGAGAATATTGGCCAAATCACCCAGAGAGGCACGGAAAGGGGCAGAGGAAGTTACTTTTAATGCCTTCTCTGTAGTGGGGCCCTCGCTCTGGAACCATCTCCCTCCTGAGCTGCACCTGCTGGAGTCCCTCCCCGCCTTTAAGAGGGGGAGGAAGACCTTCCTCTTCAAAGAAGCATTTGGTGTCCTCATTAGTTAGTTTCTCTTTCTTTTCTTTGCTCTTACCGTCTGACTCCATCTTGCCTTCCGCTGCCAAATGCACTAACAGGCCTTTTTATTTTTAGCTTTTTGAGCCTTTTTAGCTTTTTAGCTTCTTGCGCTGTTAGAAGGAGTTTGAGGTTGGGAAGATGGAGCGGGATATAAGTATTTAAATAAATAAATAATAAATAAATAAATTAGGGAATGATCAGAGGAGCATTCAGCCCACTGTTTGGGAAACTGCAAAGATGTGCCCGGTTTGCTCCTTTTTCTCATGATCACCATCATGGGAGTGAACTAGAATTGCTCCAAAAAGCATTTCTTCCTGCACCTTTTGGGGTTTCTGTCAAGGAACTCTGTTTTGGGTCATTTCTAGCAACCCCAATTACTAGAAAAGAACCAAAGCAAATTTGGATGTGTTAAGGCTCCTTCAGCCGGGAACCTCCCAGGTTGTGAAGTGGCAGGAGAAGACAGCTGCTTCAGAATATTGGCACATTAAATCTCTCCTCTGCTCCGGAAAGGGGCAGAGGAAGTTACTTTTTTAATGACTTCTCTAGGCCGATGCTGATGTACTAGGCCCCTTATAAAACAATTTTAGAAACAGGAAACTTCCTCCTGGAAGTGTGCGGGGGAGGGGGAGAGAAAGAGATGGGAGGGGCAATAAGGGGGATTTCCCCTTTTCTCTGCACTTTGCAGACTCCAGAACCTGACTGCAGCCAAATCCACTAACAGGCAGTTCTGTGTGGATGTCTGAGGGAGCATGCATCAGTTCCGGGGAGAAGGAGTTTGAGGTTGAAATAAGGACTGTTGCTATCAGGTCTCCAGACCTACCACCCTTAACAAAGTTTTAAGTTCTGCCATCCACTACACAAGTTGGTGAAAAGCTACAGATGGGACAGCCTACCCAAGATGTGCTGGGTCTCTCCTTGGTGTCCTGAACTGCCTCAGGCATTGCATAAGGCGATAACCAATCTGCTGCATCCCAATTAATTAAATTATCTGACTTGAAACAGCTTGGATTTAGCTGTGATACATCTGGAGCTCGTCTCCCATCTGGACGTGGTGATTTGTGAAAGACAAAGTGAACTTTCATAAGAGGAAAGTGGAGAACCAGAATCAGTGGACAAACTTGTTCCCTACGGTGCTTTGGGCCCAAAGAGCTCAGTGAGTTTAACACCGTATAGCAGTGTTGGCGAATCTATGGCATGCGTGCCTAAGGTGGCACTCGGAGCCCTTTCTGTGGGGCACCCGTCATCGCCCCTTCACAGCCACCTGTATTCAGGTTAAATTGCCGTATTGGCACTTTGTTAATAATGAGTGGGTTTTGAATTGTAGTTTGGGCACTCAGTCTCTAAAAGGTTCACCATCATTGCTGTATAGGGTTTGATAATTCAGAGATGTGAGTGGTTTCAGGTGAAGCCAGAAACCAGGAGTTTGACGTTCACTCTGCTTCCCAGGAGAAAAGCCAGCCTGGATAGCCTTGGGCAGGCTGTCTCATCTCAGGGCACCCCAGAAGAAGGAGAAAGGTAAACAGTTTTTGAATACTCTGCAACTTGAAAATCCCAGAAAAGATTGCCTTAAATCTAAATAGACTAGGTGGTATATAATTATTGACAAAGTAGAGATGTCACGTTTCCCAATGGGCTGGATTTTAGGAATGCCACCCAATGCCTGTTTAACCTGTCAATTAGCTGAGATTCTAAACTCATTAATTTCTTTTTGTAGCTCCTACAGATTGGTTGATATAAAATAAAATATGAAGAGGCTGCTGTGACAAATTATTTGCAAGAAACTACCATTTCTGTGTAATCTCTAAACTTCCCTGGCAGTAAAAATGCCCCAGCATAATTGTTTCTGAATAGTGTGTGGGATTGTAATCTTCTGATTACACAGCAGTAACCCAGTGTTTGTTGGTGTGTAGGTGTGTGTGTGTATGTGGAACAGAAAATTATAACTCGTCCTTGCTTATGTATATGATGTATATGATGAGTTTATGTATATGATGCACAGGTCTTTATGTTTACATGACACCATTTTAGATACAGCCCTAGGAAAGTAACCTATGGATGAGACCAAAGGGAGATTATTTAGGGATGATATTTTGGACTGCAACTCCCAGAATTCCAAACCTATATTGCAATGATAATGGTCTGTGGGAGATGCATTCCAAAACATCTGGAGGGCCAAAGGTTCCCTACCCCCAAATTAGACACAGTTAAGGCCATTTGTTGTATACTTGTCACCTGCAACCTTTGGGGAGTTTGTCCATCTATTTACAATATTGAAAATACTTCTCCCTTCACCACTTAGTTGGTGCCTCTTTCTTAAATTTTTCTACCTTCCAGTTTTCAAAGAATATTCAACTTTCATATGAGCAGTTTGCAGTCTCCAGAAATGAACCAGAATCCTGTTGCTTAAATCAATAGCACCACACTATGGCCATCAAATCAATGCAGATGCAGTGAATCAACACCTCTGAAAGCTACACTGATTCAAAATATGCCTACCCTAATTGTGTCTTACTAAGCTAAGGGTACGTTGCAGATAGAGCAAGCCGATTTAAATCACTGGAGTTTCCAGAGGAACTGACTCACTGGATCTAGATTGATGGCCATAGTCTTTAGTGCTATTTACTAACCTAAGCAATGGGATTTTAGCCACTGAGTTTATGATCCTTAAATAATAAGCATGGAAACTTGTAGTTAGATAAAAATAGAAAGTCTGTGTCTATTGCTTCATGAAATCCACTGGAGGTTGATGTAGGAAGAAAGAGATCTGAATCTTTTTTCAAGAAGTCCCCAATGAGCATATAATGGCAGCTCTCATGGAGAAAAGTTTATGGGCTACCTTTCTCCAATCAAAGAGCAAGCACTTCCAAGAAGTCAAGCTGAAGTGAAGCCATTTACTGTATCGATGAGTGGCTGCTTAGGAAAAAGGAGTCAAGATGCCCACCGGACTAGCTGTCTCTCCGTTGGCTTCCCAAATGACCCAGGTTACTTGTCACATCCTCTGCAATTTTAAATTTCAGCATTTCACTTATACATATTACACTAATGCATTGTGTGGCACCGCAAAGACTACCACATTATTATCTGATACACATTTTTGTGACTGTACTCTACTTTTTCAGATGCAGCAAAAAGGCGCTTGAAGCATGATAGAAGCAGCAGCACCTTGCAGCTGAAAAAGTGGCCTACAATCCACGGGAGGCCATGACTAATTAAAAACCTTCTCACCTTTGAAGTGCCTAAAGATCCCGCATTGCCCCCCCACCCCACCCCAGAAACACAGTCGTGGGAGAAACTGCAAGCTGGATACTTTAAACGGCGCCTAAAATCAACAGAAGCATTTAACTGAAAGGCTATAAAAAGCAACTCCTATATAGGTCAAATGAAAACTTCTGCAGATCACTTTCTGATTTGAGTAGGGGATTCAGTGACGATATTTGGCAAAAGACTCTTACTTTTTAAGAGGCGTCCTATTAATTTTGCAATAAATATGGACAGATCAAACACACTTCCTTGTCCAGCTATCACAAGAAAGAAAGGGATTGATTTCCACTCCTTTTCCAGATTGGTTTGCGAAGCCACCATTCAGTCGGAAGAGATGATGACAGCAGCCATACAGCTCATTAAAATTGCAGGAGTTGTTATTTTTGTAATGTGGTTCAGCCTGACGAGAGTGCATTTCATCACAAACTTGGGTGATTGGAAAAGTGCAAGGTGATTCTGATGCATTTTGTGGAAGTGCCCTTTATTACAGTCCCTTAAGGAAAAGAATATGGGTGCGGGCTTTATTTTAGGGAATGGCTGCACGGACTATGAACCCAGCAATTTGCACTCGATTGCGCTCTAAAGCGCAAGGAGAGGTCTTTCTATAAATGGAAATCCTTCCCAAATGAGGAAAATAAAAAAGGAATAAAAACTCTGGCAAAAGAAATGTAAGAAGATGATAAGAGAGGCAAAGAAAGACTTTGAGGAATGTATGGCTAGCAATATAAAGGGAAATAATAAAAGCTTCTTTAAATATGTTAGAAATAGAAAACTTGCCAGAGAACCAGTTGGCCCTCTGGATAGTATGGGAGGAAAGGGGGAGGTAAAGGAGAACTTGGAAATTGCAGAGAAATTAAATGACTTCTTTGCATCTGTCTTCACAACAGAAGGCCTTGGTCAGATTCTGTTGCGCAAATGGCCCCTCTTGACTAAATAATTAAATCAAATACAGGTTAAAAGAGAGGATGTTTTAGGTTTAGTTGATAAATTGAAGATCAGCAAGTCATAGGGCCCAGATGGCACCCACCCAAGGATTATTCAGAAACTGAGAAATTAAATTGCAGATCTATTAACAGTAATATGCAACTTGTCTCTTAAAACGGCCACAGTGCCAGAGGACTGGAGGATAGCAGATGTTACGCCACTTTTTGGAGAAGGAAGGAGGGGGGAACCCTGGAAACTACAGGCCAGTTAGCCTTACATCTGTCCCAGGGATGATGGTGGATAGTCTCATTCAAGAGAAAATCTTAAAGCACATAGAAGAGCAAGCCTTGCTGAGGGAAAATCAGTATGGTTTCTGTAAGGGTAAGTCTTGCCTGACAAACCTTTTAGAATTATTTGAAAAGGTCAACAGGCATGTGGATTTGGGTAAACTGGTGGATTGTCTATGTTGTCTATGTTGATTGTCTATGTTGATTTTCAGAAGGCTTTTGACAGAGTCACTCATCAAAGGCTGCTGAGAAAATTGAACAGTCAGGGGATGAGGACAGGTCTTCCAGTGGACAGAATTGGTTGAGTTCCAGGAAAGAAAGTAGTGTTAATGGGCAATTTTCACAATGCAGGGAGGTGAAAAGCAGTGTGTCCCAGGGATCTGTCCTGGGACCAGTGCTTTTCAATCTGTTCATAAATGACCTGGAGACAGGGACAAGCAGTGAGGTGGCCAAGTTTAGGGATGACAGAAACTTTTCTGTGTGGTAAAAACCAGAGAGGATGATGAAGAGCTCCAGAAGGATCGCTCCAAACTGGGAGAATCGGCTGCAAAATGGCAAATGTGTTTCAGTGTAGCAAAATGTAAAGTAATGCATATTGGGGCAAAAAATCAAAACTTTATCTATCAACTCATGGGCTTTGAGCTATCCATGACAGATCAGGAAAGAGATCTTGGTGTCCTGGTGGACAGCTCAAGGAAGGTGTCTACCCAGTGTGTGGCAGCGGTGAAAAAGGCCAATTCCATCCATGCTAGGGATCATCAAAAAGGGGATTGAAAATAAAATAGCCAACATTATAATGCTATTCTACAAAACAATAGTAAGACCACACCTGGAGTATTGTGTACAGTTTTGGTCACCGCATCTCAAAAAAGACATAGTGGAACTGGAAAAGGTGTAGAAGAGAGCGACTAAACTGATTACTGGGCTGGGGCACCTCCCTTATGAGAAAAGGCTAAAACATTTGGGGCTCTGTAGTCTGGAAAAAAGGCGCCTGAGGGGTATATGATTGAGACGTACAAAATAATGCAGGGCATGAGTAAAGTGGATAGAGAGGCACTCTTCTGCCTCTCAGAAAATACTAGAACTAGGGGACATCCATTCAGATTGAGGGCTGGGAGAGTGTGAAAAGACAAAAGATTTTTTTTACCCAGCGTGTTGTTAGTCTGTGGAACTCCCTGCCACAGTAGGTGGTGATGGCATCTGGCCTGGATGCCTTCAAAAGGGGATTGGGCAGATTCCTGGAGGAAAAGTCCAACACAAGTTACAAACCATGATGGGGATAGGTGTAATATCCAGGCTTAAAACCAGGGTACTTCAACGGCCAGATGCATATCTAGTCTCATGTGCTCCCAGACACATTTGATGGGGCCACAGTGAGATACAGGAAGCTGGACTAGATGGGCCTTTGTCCTCAACCAGCATGGTTCTTCTTATGTTCTTATGATTTTGAATTAAAATCTGGTGACTACAAAATGTAAAGCTCAATGCGGGGAAAGCCATTGTGATATCATCTCTGTTGATGAGGGGAACCCTGTTTTTTGCTTCCACTAGTGGGGTGTTTAAATTGGCCCCATTCAGGCATTCCACATCCTGTCAAGTGTGATCAATTTATCCAAAGGTCAATGAGTACTTGCAGGGTGTCATTTCCCCTCATCCAAGCATCCTTTGTCTCCAAATACTGTAGTGTCTTAAAAAACAAAGGGTTTGAAGGCAGAGCTAGAACACAGTAACACTGAGGTAGCTCACAATATTAAGAAGAAAATAATTTAAAATAGACATATTTTGGAACCGGTTTGTCTTGGTCCATCAAGGCTGCAGCACAGGTGCTGCTGCTCCCCTTCCCTACTTCCTCAGTGGCTCTAGTCCAGTGGTGGCGAACCTTTGGCACTCCAGATGTTTAGGACCACAACTCCCACAGTCTTTTGTGGCTCAGAATTCTGGGAGTTGTGGACGGTCTAAGACATCTGAAGTACCAAAGGTTTGCCACCACTGCCCTAGCCACTCACCAGGCCCAGTTTGCTACCTTCCGGCAGCTTCTACACAGATTTCTCTACTCCTGGCTACAGCTCAGGCTTCTCTGCCACACCCTTTCGTCTCAGTGGGCGATCAGCCAAGAGGGCGTGGCAGGGAAGCCTGAGCCTGAAGAATTACTTGAGAAGCTGCCAGAAGCTAGCGAACTGGGCTAAGTTAGTGGCTTTTTGAGGCTGAGGAGGGGGGAGCAGCAGCACCTGTGCTACTGCCCTGAGAAACCAAAACAACCCTATTCATGCCCTTCTCTCATTAAAAATGGAACATGTTAAACATTTAAAAAAAAACAATTAAAATACAATTGAATAATCACAAGTGAGTCAAATTTTTGAAAACTATTGTAACTTTAAAAAGGCTTTCAAGCACTCAATCGTGGTTTCTAAAATCCTTCCTGAAAAGATGGGTCTTCTGCTGTTGGTGGAAGGAATTTGGGGGAAGCCTGGTTTCTCTCTTAAAACTATTCCATAACTGGGGAGCTACCACAGAGAAGGCCCTCTCCTGTGTCCCCATCAGCCATACCTGAGCTGGCACGGGGACTGAGAGGAGGGCCTCCTCTGATGATCTTAAACACCAAGAAGGCTCAGATGGCTTCTCCCTCACCAGTGTCCCAACAGAGAGGAAGAATTTATTGACTGATTGATTTTAGAGTCTTGCTACCCTGCCTTTCTCCCAAGAACATTGGGAGCGGAGGTTCTAAAGTTCCTAGCCACAACTCATAGAGACCTTATCCCCCCCACACCCACAGCCAGCCAGTTTGGCCACAAGTTGCCCACCTGCACTTGAGACCAATTAAAGCAAACATTGAGGTGTAAGCCTCGTAGACGAAAATACTGAGACAGCCATGCCTAAACTGATTGCGCTGGAGGTAGCCTGCTATTTAATGGAAGGCTTGTTTTCCAAATATTTATTGTTCCTCAACTGGGTTAGCTGCCCAGGATTCCAGGAATTAGACAAGGTGCTATTAACTGAAATCAATATGCTGTTCAAAAAGTTGTTTTATTGGATGCCTTCCTGGGGTGACTGAATGAATCATTGCATGGAGTAAGAGCCCTAATTAATTTTCTTCTTACTCTAAACTAAGGTAGCCTTTTGCAGCCAGACATGACTATTGTTGTTCTCTAGGAAACAGCTTGATCTCAGCACTTGATCCATCAGAACTATGAACAGGCTTGTGCTGTCATATGCCATGAGCCATTCTGTTAATTTCAATTTAAAACCTTGGTATCCAAAATGAGGGTTATTGTTTAATCACAGCGAAATGGAAAAGGACATGATGACCCATGTCTCTTTACTCGCCAATAAATGTCTCCTTTTGGACTGAGACAACTCCATAGTGCATTCATGAGTCTTCTTCTTTTCCTTAGCGTTTGTCCCACTTGGTGGTGGGATCTGCCATTCTGGTTTTGGCCCTCCACTTGGCACTTAGTCCAGGTCAGCCTGGGAGAACTTCATGTTGTTTTCAAGGGTGTTCATCCAGTGCTGTTTTGGTCATCCCCTTGGTCTGGATCCACTGACTTCCAGAATGAGACCCTTTTTGGCCAGAGTTTCCTTACCTGTATTCATGAATGCTTGTAATTAATAGCTCCTTGATTTGTGACATAAATAAAAACTTGCATCTCTTGCTTGTTGGTGACTTTACTTGTACTCTCCCAGCTCCCGAAAGATTTTCCGCATATCTACTAGAGATGGGCATGAAGCGCTTCGTCTCTCTTTGTGCCAAACTTGGACCACAGCACTGTGGATGCTGCACCTCTCTTCTCAACTGCTCAAGAGCTGCAGCCCTGCACTAGGAACCTCCTTCGCTGGTGGTGTGCCAATTGTGCCAAGAACTAAGGCTACCAGTGACTTCTTCCTCAGACCACCAGCCAGTCTGAAGAGAAGGAAGATAAGTAGGGAAGATGCACCCCGCATGCCTCAACTGGCCTGGGTTATCCCAGATTTCAAGCAGACTTCCTTTCCGGAGACTGACCCATCTCCTAGGCAAGCATGATCAGTGCATAGAGTAAAGTGACTGTAGGGTTGTGACCAACCTGGGGTTGAACAAACAGGATAGGCTATGAACTTGCAAACAAACTAAAATCAATCAACCAACCAACAGTCTGCTCTTTCCTTCCGCCATGGGATGGCCTACTACTCCTCTGATATCCTGCAAAACTGTGTTATCTATAGGCCTGTCTCCTCCCTTGTAGAGTTGACAAACAGAAAGCTGTCTGACTTGCCAGTTTGACAAGGTGCCACCCATTTTTCTTTGCTCCCACTCCCCAAAGTCTGTCCCTCCCTCCATGCCTGGGAGCTTTCCTTGCAAGGGAGGATGCAAGAGAGGAAAGGGTTCATCCTCTTTGCACTGTCCCTTTCAGAGCCTCTTCAGTAGGGAATCTTCAGCTGTGGCAGATGGTGAAGGGTTTCTTCTGGTTTCCACTGTACTTGCAACTGACTGTCAACTCCCTTACTTTGCAAATGTCTTCCCAGGTTAAGAGTTCCAGGGTGTAAATAGAGGGCAATAGGACAAGCTTCAAGGAACCTGGAACACCCAAGCCATGGTCTCCTGCTCCAGCCTTGGCTCTAAAGGCGAAGATCCTGCCCCAATATCTGACACCCTTTTCCTATCTTCTTGCAGACCAGGGAGCCAGGCAGGACGATGGCAATGGAAACTGAACTGACAAGGGACTCAAAGAAGATTCTCCAATGTCCTACTTCACATCTGGATAGCTCCCAAGCCTAGCAACCCTTTATGGGCCAATCTTCCCAAATGAGCTGAAATATTTCCACTGAGCTAGGATCTAACTGGGAAATAAAGAGCCCTGGAAACTCACCTGTGCTGAGGATTGATCACAGACAACAGAAAGCACCAACCTCAAAGCCACCCATTCACCTCAAAGACAGCCTTCTGCAAAAGGAACATGGGCCCCCACAGAGAAGGCCATGTCAGTTGTAATCTGAAGTCCTAGCCAAATATTTTTCCAGGAGAGAGAGAGAGAGAGAGAGAGAGAGAGAGAGAGAGAGAGAGAGAGAGAGAGAGAGAGAGAGAGAGGAGTACAAACAAATAATTCAAGGGAGGAGATTGACAGCCATGTCTGTGGCCATGCACACATTATCTGGGCCCCAGGAAACAGATTTTGCCTTCCCTACCCTCCTCCTCTTAATTTCATTGTGTGTGTGTGTGTGTGTTGTGTCATTACAGTCGTGACCCACTCTTCGTGACTCCATGCCCATGAAGTTTTCTTGACAGGAATACTGGAGTGGTTTGCCAGTTCCTACTCCAGGTTAATTTCATTGACCTGAAATTAAAAAGGTAAAGGTTCCCCCCGCACATGCGTGCTTGTTGTCTCCGACTCTAGGGGCAGCGCTCATCTCTGTCTCCAGTCTCCAAGCCAAAGAGCCAGCATTGTGCAAGTCTGTGGCCACGTGGCCGGTGTGGCTGAATGCATTTCTGCGCACAGAACACTGTTTTACCTTCCCACTTATTCTGGTGGTACCTATTTATCTACCTGTATTTACATGCTTTTGGACTGCTAGGTTGGTAGGGGCTGGGCTTAACAGGGGAGCTCAATCTGCTGCGTGGCACCCGGGATTCGAACTGCCAAGCTGCTGATTTTGCAGCCGACTGTTTCAGCGCTCTAGCCCACTGAACCACCATGCCCCTGAAATTAGGGGTCTTTAAAAGGCATGCCTATGCTTGACCCTTCTGTCCCTTCTCCCACCCTCTTCTTAGCCTGTGATTCTGACTTGAGTAGAGAAGGGCCCGCGTCCTTTCAAGGTTAGAAGGCAAAACACTCTCCTTGCTCTCCAGATGTTCTGAGTGCTAGCATTGCGGCTGGAGTTTGACAGTGTTTCCTCTGGCCTGATTTCCTTGGCCCAGGCCAAGGTTCCTGAACCACCGCCACCTGCTGCTGCTCCTCCTCCTCAGAAGAGGACTCCAGTCAGTGAGGCAAGACAAAGAGATATAAGAACAATGAGGCGAACAACAACAAAAGAGGTGTGAGGAGAACATCTCACAGGGAGGTGGAGGCAGAAAAGAGAAACAAACAGAAAAACAGGCATGTGAAAAGAGGCTTTAAAGGGAAAAGCAGGAAACTAGCCCCAAGTGGGAAGAAACAAAAACGAGCAGGAGAGGTGAAGAGGGCAATGCAGTGCAGATGTTGAAGAGAGGATCTCCAGTGAAAATGTGACTAAAGGGAAAAATGGGGAAGCAAGATCCCAAGGAGAAAGAATCTGAGACAAAGGAGGGAACTGGAGAATAAAGGAAGAATGGAGGAATGGAAAAGCCACATTCCAGTAGACAGCAAGAATCAGTAGGAAAGTCCAGAACCTGGACCAGGCCAGTTCTTATAGGCGGTTACTTCACGTCCCGTTCGTCCCTCCTTGCTGTCCCGCTTGGGACCAGTACAAAAAAAACCCTTACTTCATGTGACAGCAAAAAGTTGTCTCGACCACGCCCCCAGAACCGGGAACAGAGCATGACAAGATGTACCTGGCCCTGGGCTCAGGAAATCTTTTGTCTCAGTTCCTGTTCCAAGACAAGGTCCTGTGAGGTAACAACTGTCACACAACGAAGGCAATATTCCACTCGTGAACTTGCGTCCGTCCATTTCTCTCGTACTTTTGAGTGCTGTGGATCAAAATTTTGAATAGACGAAGCACAGGGGGTGTGGTGCGCCCTTTATTTTTATGTTGTTTTTTCAAAAAAGCTGATCTTGTCACGAAACAAGGCCGTGAAGTAACACTGAAGTAACACTTGTCACGAGACAAGTTATCATGGCCGTGAGTAAATGGAAACAGGAACTGAACAGGGACAAAACCATGTGACTGCAAACAACACTGTCACGGTACAAACGTAATCATGGAAGAAGGTAGGACGTGAAGTAACCGCCATAGTCTGCTAAGTCCCATTGGGCCACATGTCTAGCCTGTTGGAGAAAGGAGGCTTCCTTGCTTGGTATTTTCAAGGCTGAAATTTCCTCTTAGATGTTTTGAGTCTGACATCAGATGCTAACCATTCGGTCATTGGAATGTTGCCTTGTGAAAGACCCTCAAACATATTACTTTTCCTGCCAATAGGGAGATCACAGGCATGTGCCATCAAGTTAATTTTGATTTATGGCAACCCTTTCCACCTGTTCTTGGGGCCCAGAGTACTCAGAAGTGGTTGAACCATTCTCTTACTCCGGGGTGCTTTGGTGCTATGCTGCTTTTACCCAAGGTTTACAGGCTGGCTCTTTTCCGGGAAGGCACAGTGGGAAATCAAACTCCACTGAACTATCCAGCCAGTTAGGTGGCTCTCAGGGTGTCAAATTTTCATCTCCTCCCTTGGTTCTTTGCCAAATCATTTTTTTTAAAGGAAGCACTATTACTGAACAATCAGGTGAGCTCTTGGACCAAACGGTGTAATGTAATTTTCTGCAGCTCCTTTGACTTTACTTCTGCCTCAGATGCTTCCTTTTTGCGTCATTTCTTTCATCTCCACATGTCCTTTTCCACACTTGGGCATTTCAGTCTTCTTTTCCTTTTATTTTCCTTTTCTTCCTGTTTGCTTTTTCCTTGTCAGTTTTCTCTCCTTCTATCTCCATGGTGTTTTCCTCACCCCCCACAATCTTCCTCAACTTTCTTCTCACTTCTGTTGCTTATTGCTTTTTGTGATCTGTAGAAATGTTTTAGCAGATAAACAAATGCATAAATCTGAGAGCCCAGGTAAATTGATTACAATCAATGCATTGTTACAACAGTATCACCCCTTTTTAGATAAGAGGTGCCGTCATAGTTCTGAAGCAAAATTGAAACACTCAAACACTGCTGGTCTCATTTTGGTTCCCTCAGAAAAATCACACTGTTCTGGAAATCAGGTTGTGTTTTGTCCGTGATAAGCAATTTAAATCTTATTTTCCAAATCTGAAGCTGTGATGCTGTTAAGTTTAAAAAGAGGAGCTGAATAGCTGTAGTCTTGGGATGGAAGGCCTATATAAGAATTTTTCCTTCCATTTGAAATCTTTCCAGGAGCTCAACATAAACTCACTTGGGGACCAAATTCCACAGCCCATTGGTTTCTTCTATATTCTCTTCCTGTGAGGTGAAAAAATAGAAATGATGACAGAAAAGCTTATGAGGCTGATGAACAGAAAGGATTTTTCCTCAAAACCTGTAAGTGAGGGATACAGAGAAATATCATTAAACCAAGAATCCACTGGATAGCCTCCCATCTGTGATGTGCAAACCCAGCTGACCAGCACAAGCAAAGGGCCAGAGAAATAAGATTTATTTATTTATTTGTTTCCCTTCTTTGAGCTACGAAAGCTTTCATTCTCCTTTCACCTGGCTTAGCTCTTCTACCAGTTTGTTCTCTCATGGCTTTTTTCCATTTCTCCTTTCTGTTTCCTTTCCATAGCCTTTGCTTCCATCTTTACTGGGCAAGAGTAATCTCAACCTTGTTTTTCTGCCTGTCTTTGGGTCTAATCCTTCTTCACCTTAACCCCTTCCCTTCCACTTGTCTACTTGTTGGTCTGTCTTTCTCCAGGTCTTCTCCACCCCAATTTTTGTCCTTCCACACAATCTGCTTGTAGTCCTCACCTCTTTTTCAGCTTCTTCACACATCTCGTCTTCCTGTGCTTAATGTTTGTGGGGGAATCCAGTGGCGCCAGTGACTTCAAATAATGTTGAATCAGCAACATTTCTTGAGGCATTGATGTGATATGGGAAATCTGATAACATTCATCACCTGAGGCTGTACCTGCCTAGCAAACACCCTTTGTAAAGGTGACCAGACAGGTTTTGCCCCCCTGTTCACCTGCTGCAGGGTTGGGTTGGTTCACTCTTTCCCCCCCCGATGATCACATGATGCCTCATGGTGCAGTGGTCAAACTGCTGAACTGCATCCAAAACTGTACTCATAACCTGGGGCTCAATCCCAGGTAGCAGGCTCATGGTTCAGCCAGCCTTCCATCCTTCCGAGGTTGTTAAACCGAGTTCCCAGCTTGCTGGCAGTAGGGGCAATGTATAGCCTAAATACTTTAATTGTAAACCACCCAGTGAGTGCTTCAAGTGCTATGGGGCAGTATATGAGAAATACACTTTGTACAGATTGATTGATTGAACCAAACCAAACCATTCCTGCATCTTTCTGATTTTCAATCTTCTACATTTTTGGTGGGAAGAATTGCTTCGGTTTGGTTCATTTCCAGCATATCTGATCACTGACTAAAGGGCCAAAATTGAGCCATCCATCTGTTAAAGCTCCTCTTTTTTAAAATTTTCCAATATTAATAAGCAAGTCCCCTTCAGGATACCAGGAGATGGTATGATTTCTCTGCTGTTCAGCTGTGGAGCAGGTGACGTAAAATAAGTTTCCCCCTCTCCAGATCTGTATTTGTCAGCAGGAAACAGACCAAAGCTTACAACTTTGATTACCTTATGCAACAGGATTTCAGCCATGACTCCTGGCTCTTCCCTTGGATTTAGAGCGGTCTTGGGTTTTCAGGTACACTAATTTTTACGTACTCAAATATTTGTGCTATACTGGCTCTCTCAGTGGTTTGTACATAAATGATTGATGCTAAGGCTGAAACATAGTGGCAAAAAGTTATATCTAGTGCAACGATTAATGTGTTTAATCTGGTCATCACGCAATTGTGTGCATTGTTCACACGCAGCTATGTGTATTAGGCTACCAGGCCTGGAGAACACATCAGCTCTATACAGAGCTGATGGGAAAGTAGTGGATTTGAGGCTTTTAAACCAGCCTTGGAGTGATAAAACCAGCTCCACATTTGGCACTCTCCAGATGTATAATCACAGTAACTATTATCTCCATCAGTATGGCCGAGAATCATTAATAATAGTTGTCAATCATAAAGGACATCTAGAAATACCTGGCATTCAGAAGGCTGAGTTATGTAGATCTATACTAGATCTTGATTTCATATGCTTTTTTTCCCTGTGGCATTTCTTTCTGCCTTGGATGCTACTCGTATACAGCCCTATTTCTGTTCTGTGTACTGTTCTTGATAAGCAGGATTGCCTTGCCTTGTGGACAGCTGAGCTCATGATCACTCCTGGTCTAGACACTAAAGTCAACATTTGTTGGAATGTCAAAGATAGTCTTTCCCAGTCTTATAGATGTTTCCTTGAGTTCTAAAACATGGGCTGTAGAAGGACCTTGCCACCAAGTGTATCAGTTGTTTTAAAAAAGGGGGGTTAGGAGTACAAACCTAACGCTGAATTTATGGGAAGGCAGAACAGTTAACAATCATCCCCATTTTTCTCCTAAAGAAATACGCTTTTAGACTTGTTTTTGTTTTGGTAAAATAATATCTGTTAAGGTAGTTTAGACCTTAGTATCCTGGTTTACATAATCATTATCAGTCCAATTCCTTCATGATTTAATAGAACCATATGGTGCCTTTGTCCCTCTTCCCTTTGTGAACGGGCGTAACATGCATTTGTCCAAACTCATTTTTAAAACTACACATCTTATGTGTTTAAGAGAGCAATGTTTCTTTAGGAAATTGGTCTCTCTCTCTCTCTCTCTCTCTCTTAAATGGAGAAATCTTCTTTTAAAAGGTCTTCTCTGTTGGGTTTTTGTTCATTTTAACGGCAGATGAGCACTAAATCTGACAGTGTCTGATTACAGTCTTTGCAGAGGACATCCACAGCTCATCCACTTCAGAAATCAGCTGCCTAATGTTATTTATTTGTCATATTTATAGGCCGCCTTCCTCCCGATACGGGGACTCAAGATGGCCCACAGTAATTTTTAAAAATCCCTGTGAAAATAATGAGGAATTGATTTGAAAATGAGTTTCTCTTCTAATTTTTTGTCCTTTTCTCCATTTGTGTAGAACTAGTCTAGCACTGAAACTGAATGCTTCCAAACAGAGCCTTTTGGGGGTAGACATGTAATCTACTTCAGATTTCATCAGACTGTGAAAAGGATTGATTACAAAAAATATTTCAGAACCCCTTTAAAACTTATCTTTTCTGCTGAACCCATTGTCTGTTTGGTTGCTGAGTGCTGATTTAGTAATAAAAAGTGAATGCTATAAGTTTGTTATTTACAGTATATCATTATCAGACCTGAGACAAGACCTGTGTGGATACTTAATCAGAAGGTTAATTAAGAAGAATATATTCTCCATAGAGGACGCCAGAGATATATTACAGATTGTAGATAAATGGGAACAATGTTTATATGGAGTAATAATGCATTATCTGTTTCAAACCACGTGGCTCAATTTGTATGATATTTCCCCTCCCTTGTTCTTCCTTGTTTTGCTGTAACTGGTGCTATTTTTATATATTTGTACTATGGATTTGGTCATTGACCGCAATAAAGTATTCATTCATTCATTCAAACCACGTGGAGTCATGTCCAATACCACTGATTCAGGTTTCAAGATCGCGATATTAAGACTATGAATGAACATTCAGATAGCGCAGGAATGGAGAAATGGCAGATTAACATCTGAAAGAAGCTCTTGCAGTAATTTCTGAAAGATCTGCTAGAGCTTTTTTGCTCCAGATTTTAAAAACAGACTTCAGAGCAACTAAGTTTGTTCTGAAAATATTGAAGAGTGCCATGTGGTCCTTGCATGATGAAGTATATGTGCCCTTTATTAAACCACTAAAAAAGCATACCATGTGCTGATTGAAGTCCACTTCCTCAGGCATGCATGCATGTCTTGTTGATAGTGCAGAGAAATTAGAGTCCCCAAAGTTCATGGCAGGTGGTTGTGCCAGCTTGTGGGAGGAGAGTATATACATAATGCCTGTTTGTTTATTGGTTTGTTAAGCTTGAGATTGATTATTCAGTCAACAGCTACCTGAGCTAGAGTTTGAAAGCCACACTTCCATTGCACCCTGTGTGTCTTCTAACTTACCTCTAAGAAACAAGGCTGATGCAACCATCTGCCACTAACATTTGTGAACTTCTCTACACTAACAACGCTGCCTAGATGCCCTAAGCACATCCAGTCACGCCGGATTTTGGAAGCTAAGCAGGGTCGGCCCTGGTTAGTACTTGGATGGGCGACCACCAGGAAACACCAGGTGTTGTAGGCGCCTGGAGTAGGAACTGGCAAACCACTCCAGTATTCCTGCCAAGAAAACTCCATGGACATGGAGTCATGAAGAGTCAGTCATGACTATAATGACACAAAACACCCACCCACTACACTAATGTTACAACAGGACACCAGCACATGCCCGAGGAAGTGGCCTTTTATCTGCAAAAACTAGCAAACTGCTTGAATGTTTAGTGGTCTAATACTGGTATCACTTCCTCCTGCGATGTAACTTTCTTGTGTCTCTGAGACTAAAATGACCTTAGTGAAATATTTCTCATTCATACTGTATTACTAGATTTACCGAGTCAGGAGAATCCCATTCCCTTACATTTCAAGGTCAAAACCTGAAAAAGCGAACACACGATTGGAACATTATTCCCAGCAGAGAAGCAGGCTGCTCTCTGTATTATAGGCCCTTGTGATGTCACAGATGTAGGGCAGATAAGGGTCAGGAGGAAGGCTAGAAGTGTCTCTGGACCAGAGGGCTATGGAGAGAGTTGTGATAGGAAGCTGAGTAAGTGGCTCTAGTGTGCAAGTAAAACCCGGCCAATCAGGTAATATGGCAACCCAAAGTGAGTTTTTCAGTGTACCTAGCAACTGCAAGCACAGATGCCGTTCTCGTTAGGACTGGCATCCCACACAGCCTTACATAATGGGGAGATTTCCCCCCCCCCCAAGCCCTTATGGTGCTACTGAAGTGTTTGGAACACTCATTGCAGCAAAATATTTTTGCTTCCTTTTAAAGGCCCTGTGCTGCTGCCGTGAGAAAGCTCACCAGTTGGTTATGATCCTAGGGTTCTTTTCCCAGCTTGGGTCACAACCACACAAGGGTTGTTCCGCTTGCTCCAGGCTTTTTGCTGTGTCAATGCTGCACAAGTGCAGCCCACTAAACTCCACCCCCCGCCCAGGCCACGGAACCATACTGTCAGCGGGGAAGTGGTACTGTATACACTCGAATATAAGCCTAGTTTTTCAGCCCTAATTTTGGGCTGAAAAAAGGGGTCCTCGGCTTATATTCGGGTCAATACTTTTAGCCACTGAGGCAAGTTTGGGGCGGTGGCTAAAAGTCATTTTAAACATTGTGCGCCACTTCTCCTGATCCCCCCCCCCATGTTTAAAATGACTTTTAGCCACCAACTCAAGCACTTGCCTCGGTGGCTAAAAGTCATTTTAAACATCACAGACACCCCCAGCTCACAAAGGAGGAGTTGCCAGGCTCTGCTGCATTTCCACCCTAGGCTTATACTTGAGTCAATAAATTTTCCCAGTTTTTTGGGTTTAAATTAGGGGCCCCGACTTATACTCGGGTCGACTTATACTCGAGTATATACGGGTAAGTAGAAGGCCCTGTGTAGACTTTAAACCACCTCATCCCTAAAATCAAAATTTATCCTCCTCCAGCTCCACCCATCCTGAGATTCCTCTTTCTACCTGGGCGCCTGGGGGAGAACAGCTTCTCCCTGCGTCTCCAGACAGCACACTGAAACATGGCAATCCTGGTCATTCTTATTAGAGGGAGCTGGAAAAATCCAGCACCCTTGTTGCTTGTTCAAGAAACTGTCAAGTAATGTAACTTTTAACAAAATGTATGTAATATAAGATTTAACTGATTTAAATGTATGTAATATAAGATTTAACTATTTCTGTGTATAAATGCATAGTCATTTACCAAGACACAGGTGAATAGTGTAATCACAAGAAAAGGTCAGAATAATTCTATCCAGGTGCCATGGATAACTGCTTAGCATTGTCTGCCTGTGTGTACTCATGTGATGGGTTTATATGATGCAGGATTGTAACCCCCAATTTTCTTTGGCCAAAATTCTCACAAAGGCACCTAAAAGCATGCTTTGTTTCAGCCAGACTGTGCTAAATATCAGTCATAATTGTAGTCATTTTCTTTTATTTATTTAAAATATTTTTACAGGCCTTCCTCCTAAGTACCAATGGCTCGCCTCATCGAAACACAACACGAAGGCTAAAAACAGTGAACTATTCAACAATTTAATGAGTTAATAAGATCATATTAAGAATTTTAGGCAAAGCATTGCTAAAACATCTTTAGAAACAGCCCTCTCATTTTAATTTTTTCCTAGGTGGTCTGTCACTGTCACTAAGGAAAAGCTTGACTGAAGAGAAAGTTCTTGTTCTGCTTATGGAAGAAGGACAAAGATGGAGCCAGCCTGGCCTCCAGTGGGAGGGAGTTCCAAAGTCTGGGAGCAGTGAAATCAGCACACCCCTCCAATATTAAGAGCACCTGTGAGGATGTTGGGCTTCAGAGAAAGGCCTCCCCTAATGACCTCGACACCTGAACAGCTTCATACAGGGAGACATGGGCCGTTACTTCACAAACCGCTCGCTTCGCGGCAACCCCTCCTTTCTGTGCGAATCAATCGTTTCAGTCCGCACGCCCCTCCTTTTTGGCTGCGATGCCACCCCGACCACGCCCCCTTTACCGTGCTCCAACCGGGGCGAGTGGTGCCCCTGCCAGTTGCCGGGAATCTTTTCACTTCGCATCTCGCTTCGCTCCCAACGTGACGTGTGGACTCGGGTTTTTTTTTATTTTTATTTTTTAAATATCCAAACTCTGCAAACGACCCTTTCGGCTTCCAAACTGAAGATGCTCGGCGCGGCGAGAAGCAGTAACTGTGTGTGTGCGCGCGCTCCGACTCTGCAACGCACCCTCAAGCCCGATCACCTCTGTCCCCTCGTGGGACGCCCAGGGAGTTCCGCTGCCGGGCGATCCGGTCGGGTCTGCATCAGAGGGAGGACTTGAAAATCATACCGCACACCCTCCGGGAGCGAGAAGGGAATGGGGAGGGAGGAAAGACGCATCCAAAGGGGAGAGGTTGGGCAGGAGTCCCTTACCCTGCTGGCTTTCAAGTCTCCCCACGTAAGGGGGGGGGTTCAAGCCCGCTTCTCTCCACCACCAGATTAAACACATAACCAGCTCTGTCGGAAATGACAGCCAAGTATTGATGCATCGATACGCCGAGTTTTTTTTTTTAAAGGATGGGAACAAGCGAACGTTGCAAAGCAGCATCCTAATGCGAAGGGAGCACATGAGGTAGTAATCGATTCGGTAGTAAAAATGCAGCGCGTGAGCACTGATAAACGGGTGGGATCGAAGGGAGACCACATGACCGCCACCGAATTCACAGCGATGGCAAGGTCGGTTCGAAGCGAGGCACTTCGTGAAGTAACGGCCATAGTCTCTGAGATGGCTTGGGCAAAAGCCATGTAGGGCTTTATAGCTTAAAACCAGCCCTTTGGATTGTGCACCAGAAATGGATCAGCAGCCAGTGGAGCGGTTGTAATGTGGGGCCTATGTGATTCCTGTGACCAGGCCCAATTGACAATCTGTCTGCAGTGTTTGGAACCCACTGAAGTTTTCCATGCCTTATCGAAGGAAGCCCCGCATAGACTGTGTTGCAGTCATCCAGATGGGATGTAACTAAGGCCGCTATCTCACCTTGGGGAAGATCCGGATATAGTGAAAGTCCAGATTTTCTTCTTTCTCGGTGACATGACTGAATATGTGGGATCTCCATTCCCACATACAAAGTTTTTTTTAAATAAAAGCACAGTTCAGCCCCACGGCCAGCAGGTGATGTTAGGAAAAATATGAAAAACAATTAAAAAAAACTGTGCTGACAGCCCGAAGGCCAGCTGATCAGCACTGGAGGAGGGGAGAGGGGAAATTAAAAAAAAAAAACACCAACCAGTCCCAGGAGCTGGTGGGGCTAGGGAAAAAAGTGAAAATAAAAAAACAAGCAAAAAAACAGCGCTGACAGCCCGAAGGCCAGCTAATCAGCACTGGGGGGGAGGGAGGAGAAATTTAAAAATAAAAAATAAAAAAGTATCAACCAGCCCCAGGATGAGCTGGTCCGGGTTGCGGGGGGGAGCAGAAAACCAGATCATATGCGAGCTCCCATGGACTTCTGGCTCACATTTTTTTACCAGAGCAAAACATTCCCAACTTCTCCAGTAGGTCATGGAAAACTCGCTAAAGGGGGCATAACCAGTTTTTTAAAAGCCCAGTTGCCATGGGGACAATATTTTTGGAAATGCTTTATCTTGAAATTTAATCAGCATTTTAAAGGATGTGTGATAGAGCCCTAAGGCATATGTCACTGGGTTGAGGTCAAACCTCTCTAGGAATGGGCCTGGCTGTCCAACAGGTTTTAACTGTGCAAAGGCGCTCCCAGCCGTCACCAAAACCTGAGCATCCAGGCTTAGAGACACATCTAGGAGTGTGCCTAAACTTTCAGTTGGAGCGTAACCCCACCCAGGACAGGCTGGGTCCCTATTCCCTGATCTGCTTTTTGGCTAACCAGGAACACCTCTTGCTTGTCTGGACTAATTTTCAATTTATTCATCCTCATCCTGTTCATTCCTGATATCCAGACACTGATCTAGCAATACAATATTTCTATTCTTAAAGCCCATTGTTTTATTTTTAAGGCCTGCTTGCATCTTTTCCTATTGTATGAAACAAAGTAAAAATCCAGCTCTTACTAATGGGCTGTTCAAAATTCTCATTTGTACCAGGTGTGATATATATAGAAAAACTAATGAATTTAACAGAGTACCTAATTAATAGCCCCACTCTTCTACTGTGCCACCTACTGGTTCTAGTTGCTGGACAAAACCACGTACGTGTAGGTTGAGCTTTCAAGTTACACTCAGGTTTGCTTCCTAGGTCCTAAAATACACATCAAGCAGGGTCTCCTGAGACATAGTTCTCTATGATTTATTTCCTCCTATTTTAATTGTAATTGCCAGCTACACTATGCTACTGGGTTTTTCTCTCCCTTCATATACAGATATACATATATGGCAGATTTTATGTATGTATATACAAGACAGGATTTTACAAATGTATTGATATATCGGTGGTGGTCCTTTGGAGGAAGGTTTGTTCATTGGCAAAGTTGACTAGAGGAAGAATAGAGGGAGGCCAAGACACTTTGCTGCGTCTTATAGATTGTACCTCTCGTATTCACAGAGTTTAGAAAAATTCCACCACCCCAGTGAAAACGTCCCCAAGGTTGCTCAGTGGTAGCATCAGCTCTAGCCAAGGGATGTGAATAGGAACAATCTTCTCTCTCTCTCTCTCATCATCATCCTATAGAAACAGAGAGAGAGAGAGAGAGAGAGAGAGAGAGAGAGGTCATTTTGTGTAATTGGGAAAGGGACCAGTTAAAACATGGCAGCTTCCTTATCTTGTTATAGAAGGTCATCCTTCAGCGTAAGAATTCTTACACTAAGAATTTACTAGAACTGAGCAGGGTTGTTGAGGGACAGAACATTTTGGATGTCACTCATTCATGGGGTTGCCATAGGTCAAAGGTGAGTTGATGGCATGTACATTGGGATATTGCTACCCAAAGTGCTACAGGGATAGAGTGATAGACTAGGATTTAGGAGACCTGAGTCTGAATCCCCACTGAGCCATGGGAAACCATTTTTGGGAGGCACAATTGAATAATAATAAGTTGCGAGGAAGGAGGTGCGCCATCCTGTCCATTTTGGCGCCCTAGGCAACTGCCTAGTTCGCCTTAATGGACGCGCCGGCCCTGCCTGCAAAGAAGGACCCAAGTCCTTAGGACTTGTGAGGGTAAACACCTAAGCTTCAGGAGATATGACTGGGTCTATCCTGAGTCCGAGCTATAATGTAAAAGGGGTCTTTATGACTGGCAGATGGACAGTTGAGCCTGAAGACTCAGGGAGGACTGGTTGAAGGACATTATTCAGAGACGGAGCCTTTGATCCAGGAAGGGGAGGCTACCGAGGTTGAGAATGTTAATTCTGTTTTGTTGACAAATAAAACGTTGAAGCAAGTCACTGAGCCCGGAACTTCTTGGAAAGCGCCAGCTGAGGATCTGAAGGAGGGAGGGAGTGGGGGCACCTGCAACATAAGTAAATAAACAGAGAATTAGAATTAGATGTTAAAATAGGTGTACTCATAAATGTTGAAGTTATCACAATAGTCCCTACAGGCACATTTTAAAGGAACAACCTAGAAAAGTAGACAGCTACACGGATCCTCTTCTTTCTGTGTGTTTACAATTCCTCAAAACCCAAAGCAAAGGGTGCTGCTTACTATATATACCACCCAAAGCATTTAATGCACTCTTTGGGAGGTTTATAGTATAATTATACAGGCTACACATTGCACCCCCCCCGGCAAGTTAAACAATTAATTTACTGACTTTGAAGGCTGGAAGGCTGAGTGAACCTTGAGCCGGCTGCCTGAGATTAAACCCTCAGCCATAAGCACAGTTTTGGTGTCAGCACAGCAATTTAACTGCTGTAACACAAGGCTCTCTCACTCACATTATAAAAAGGATAGTTCATGACAAAATACTGTTGTATGAGAAACTTATTTAATCCATGTAAGGGAAGACTATAGCTAAATTCAGAGGGAATAGGAAAATCAAAGAATGATGTCAGGTTGAATTATTATCCCTAATAATAAAAAAATCCTGCTACTTTGATCTCACGTGCCCTGATTCTGTGTTACAGCACTAGGAAGTCGGAGTGTGTGTGTGTCAGAAACAGGATAATATAAAAACAGCATACCTGTATGTTTTGGATATACAGTACACTATTGTCAGTTTTATAATTTGTACAAAATATATTTGTCATCTAATAAGCACATTTTAATAAGTAAGCATATATTTAGCATGTCTCTGTAGGTGACATGTTAAACATCCCAACCTAGCAGTTCGGAAGCATGTACATGCAAATAGTTAAATAGGTACCGCTGTAAAAAGCAGGAAGGTAAAACAGTGTTTCCCTGCAGCCTTGCCAGCCATGTGACCATGGACTTGAACAACACAGGCTGTTTGACTTGAAAATGGTGATGAGCACCACCCCTAGAGTCGGACACAACTAGCACGCCTGTGCAAGGGAGGGGACCTTTACCTTTACCTCTATAGGTTTAGCCTGCTTATTTACTATACATTGTCAAGCACCCAGAGAGTGCTTTAAATACTGTGGGGGAGTATATAAGCAGCACACTTTGCTTTATCGCTTAGAACAATGTTGGTGAACCTATGGCATGGGTGCCTAAGGTGGCACTCGGAGCCCTTTCTGGTGGGCAGCCGACATCGCCCCTTCACAGCCACCTGGAGTCAGGTTAAATTGCTCTATTGGCACTTTGCAAAAAAATAGTGGGTTTTGAATCACAGATTGGGTGCTCAGTTTCTAAAAGGTTTGCCATCACTTGCCTGGAAGATGTCGGCTGACATATCCTGGCAAAAACAAGCTAGTGGGGGCTAGCGGTTGCCCCTGTTAATATACAGACAGTGACACATCGGCACTGTTGCAACAGTCTGCTGCCAAACTGTTTGTCTCATGCACAGGATGAATTGAACGTCTGTGGTGTGCTTTAGCCACAGAATCCACTTGGCAGGCTCAGGAATAATGTCTGCAGTGGGTCTGAAATGAATCACCATTTGATGCTCCATTTCTGTGGAACTGTATGTATCAGATTATATCAATTCTCTTACAGAACAGATGGCTGCCTCCTATTTGAATGTACTTCAGTAATCATATTTGGTTCATTGAAAACACACACAGACACACACACACACACACACACAGAGAGAGAGAGAGAGAGAGAGAGAGAGAACTAGAAACAGCTTAAAGAGATTTAGTCCTAAAGGCCTAACGTCTGGGCAGCAGTCATTTTCATGTGTCAACGAATCCCTGTAAATGGTGGATGGGAGGGAAGCCCATTGCACTACACTTGGATTAATTTTTTGTAGTGTATTTCATTTATCAGATCTACTGCACTCTCAGTTTTTATTTATTGCTTTTTATTGCTCTGCTGTCCTTTGTTCTTGTCTCTCTGCAGAAGCCCCGTGCTTGATGGCCAGGCAAAATTCACTCCGAATTTTATGTGCTTTGTCTCCTGGAATTTGCTTAGACTTCTAAAAAATATATCACACAGTCCAAGGTTTCTCAAATGATGCAAATGTAACTCTTGTTATATGCTTTCATGCATGGAAGAAGTTTCTCTTGATGAACTAAAACAGGCATGTCCAAACTTTGTCCCTCCAGATGTTTTGGACAGCAACTCCCACAGTCCTTTGTCATTGGAAATCTAAGCTTAGAATTCTGGGAATTGTGGTCTAAAACATCAGGAGGGCCAAAGTTTGGACATGCCTGAACTAAAGGGTGAGTAGTATGAACAGCTTGGTGCCAACTTATGTATCTTTGAACCTTAGCTTCAAAATCCTCACTATATAAAAACATCTTAATTCTTGGACATTTGAACCAGGGGGTGGACAAGGGACTGTCTTCTTGATGCTGCTGGATTGCAGTTTTCTTACTGTGTCAACGATGCTGGCTTTTGTCTTCTTGTTTGCTTTTAGTTGCTTATACAACTAAAATTTGTGATTTGATGCTCTCACACAGTTCCCAGTCTGAATTAAGCTCAGGTTATTTGTAGATGGAGCACCTGCCTTACTACCTCTAGCTTGGCACTTCCAAAATTGGTAACAGAGTTTTCACTAATTAAAAAGAATTTGATTTTAGATGGGATACCAGAAGCTGCACAAAATATTTTGAATGCTAGAAGAATGATTGCTTGGTAGGATCCATTCCCAATTACAGTATTAGTGGATCAGTTATTATTAGACGTGGCCTTGTGCCTTTTGTCTCGTGTCTGCCTCTCACGGGCACTCTGCCATCCACCTTGCTTTAGGCTGTGGTCTCTTTGTGCCATGTTTCACACCAGGGCTGATCCGGGCTTTCTTGGTGCCACCCACATTGGCACGGAAGCACATCTGCCCTGGCTAGAGGAAGATATGGCAACCAACCTCTCCCAAGAAGACCCAAGAAGAAGCACCAACCACCTTCAGAGAAAGGGAAGGGAGCCAGTACGTGTGGACAAGGACACAGGTTCTTGTTATCACTCCCTACCCATCTGAAGCAGCGCTGCCCTTTGACTGAGTAGAAGCATGTTGGTGATCTCCCAGGGCAGGCAATGGAAGGTGGGAGGGAACGTCTCTGTTTGGAAACCTTCAGCATCTGAGCATCCACCTGAAAGCTATGGACAGCTGGATTGACGAGAGGAGGCTCGCCAGGATGGTTTGAGACACAGGAGTACCTCTTGCCCCATGGTTCTTCTTCTTCTTTTTAATTGAATTTTATAACAAACTCTACATTCTATGATATACATTAACTACAGCAGCAGCAGCAGCAACAACAAC
Organism: Phrynocephalus forsythii; assembly: GCA_029282475.1. NCBI lineage: Eukaryota > Metazoa > Chordata > Lepidosauria > Squamata > Agamidae > Phrynocephalus > Phrynocephalus forsythii. Next base: position 25,269,887 of record JAPFRF010000001.1, read on the forward strand.
AACAACCAGTGCTCCCTTTACTCTGAAGAACAAGATATGTTATTCAATTTCTTCCCCTTACTTATATCTGCTATCTCTTCCATTCTTTAACTATTCCCATATCCCTTCCAAAAGTACTGTGCAGTATATGTAATCTTGCTTTGGCATTCTCCCTTTACCCAGTACAGTCTTTATAAATCCACCCCATCTCTCATTATTAATCTTCAACATTCCTTTTTAAAACTTAATTTCAAAAGCCAGCTTATCATTAATTGCAATATTCCTAATTCCATTATACCATTCATGCAAAACCCAGTTTTGCTTCGTTTTTGTTGGTTTTTTTGTTTTGTTTTTCGCTGCAGTGAGTAGTTGAGCTGGTGTTAACATATTCATTATCATCTCTTTTTTACCTTATTGATTGTGGAGTTGGAAAGTCTGAAGGGCCTCAGGAAAAGGGAGTGCTGCCTACACCTGACCAAATGGAAGGGGAGGCATGGTTGGAAAAGCAGAGGAAAAGGGAGGAGGCAAGGAATGCCCGCCTAAGGGAAGAGAAAGAACAAGAAGAGATGAGAAGGAAGTTTATGGAGTCCCTGCGGATTGGGGAAGCAGAGAAGGTGGGAAAAACGGACCAACCCATGGTGGTGGAGGTAGGGTTGGGAGAGGTTAAAAGGGGGAAGCCACGCATCTTACCCCCAGGATGGGAGTGGGTTTGGATGCAAGATCCAGACACGGGAAAATGGGAGAAAATTATGATGCCGCATGCTGAGGTGGAGAGTTATTGGAGAAGGGCACACAAATATAAATAAACAGGGCTGTTCCTACTGGGGAGAGCGGGAGACCAGAGAATATAATAGAAAACTGAAAAAAAAAAAAGACAAGACCTCACCTTTGAAAGGTGGATGGAGAAGGTGAAACAGGAAGAACGGCAGACCAGGAGGTACTCCTGCAGGAGGGGTTTAGCCCTTCCAGAGGACTTTCCTATTTGGGGATGGCGACGGGGGAGACATGGACCCAAACCCTCGGTGGAGGATGGGGTACAGACTTCAACACCGACCCTGGAAACGGAACCCCAGAAGGGGTCTGGTGGGGAGCCAACCTCACAGGAGCAGAAGGGGGTTTGAACTCTTCTTTATTTACTCCTTCCAAGGACTCTAAAAATAACCCGTTTGTTAAAGATGTTGTACCTGTTGATGTTGTTAAAAGAAGAAGTGCCTCCAAAGATACGGAATAAAATAATAAATCACACGTTGGTTTGTTAAAGAATGCCTCTTTATTGGATCCAAGAGGGCAGGGAGTCTGGCAATCTGACAAACCCTCACATTGATATCCACATTTTCTATTAAAATAATGCTATTTTTGGTGATATTTCAATGTTAGCTTTCAATATTAATATTATAATTTTATCGAAAACCTTATTCCACACCGTTTTACCACTTTGCACGTCCACCATAAATGCTTTTCGAACCTAGCAGTTTGAAAGTATGTAAATGGAAGTAGATATATAGGTATCACTATAAAAAGCGGGAAGGTAAAACAAGTGTTCCATGCACAGAAATGCATTCAGTCATGCTGCACACATGGCCATGTGTTGAGTCTGCAGCAGGCTATTCCTGCTGTATGCTGCTGGGCCTCAGAATTATGCAGTCCAGAGGCTGGTCCAGGGATGGTCCTGGGCAGTCCCGAGGCGTTCCTGATGATGCAGGGCTGGGCATCTGCCCAGGTGTGACTTGCCTAATCTGTCCCTTGATGGGCCATCAGGGGTGTGATTATGGGCCTTTTCACACGACCCCTAAGATCTGCTGGCCACTTAAATTCGGACCAGATATCTTGGGGGTTCGTTGCTCTTCCTGCGTCCCCACCCCTCCGCACTTCCTTGCTCCTGTCTGCGTGAGGGGGGGGGAGAAAAAAAGGGACAAAAGAATGCAGGCTCACCTCCGTTTGGCGATCTAAGCCGCCCTGAGCCGCATTCCTTCTCTTAAAGGGGCGGGAGGCAAAAAACAACAACAAAGAAGCGAGGAGAGCCCGCACTCACCAGATTACATCCGGATTTGGTGATTTTCATCCTCCAAGAGCAGGTACATGAAAAGTGCACTGGGATGTGCTTAGGTGGGCATGGTCACACTTAATTTCCTGCAAACTCCGGAGCTGGTGGGGAAACAATTTTAAGCTCCGGAGCTGGGAGCCATTTGTGGAGGAGTTTAGGGGTCGTGTACAAAGGGCCTATGATAAGGGGGAGCAGGGTATTGTGTTGAGGTCTTAGTAAACATGAGGAAATCAGTAAATCAATGGGAGGGGGAACAGTGAGTCAATGAGCAACATGAACAATTAAATGGGGGAACCAAAGTGTCAATGGAATAAGCCTGGAAGCTGCCAGACAGAGTTCCTGGTGGGTGTGGAAACAAGACAATAGACTGCCTCAGGCTGGGATCAATCCTTGTTGCCTACGTGCTGGCGATGTCCTGGAGAAATGGCATCCATCTGGAGATTCGGCCCTCTTGACCTGTGGCCACCATGCCCTGCCCCAGATGGTGTAGGTCCAGAGAAGCAGCAGAGTGCAGGAACACGGTTTTAAGCACATCCAGGGTTAGTGGGATACAGGGAGGAGAGCAGGAAAGAGGGAATTTGAAAAGGGAGAGAAAAGGGCAAGCAGGGGGTGGGAAGGAAAAGACAGAGAGAGAGAGAAAGAGAAAGAGAGAGGGGAGAGAGAAAAGGGGAGAGAGGGGGCTCAGATTGGTTCAGGCCAGAAGCCAGGGTTGCCATGGGCAGGGAGAGACAAGCAGGGTAGTTTTCTGGAGGAAAGGGAAGTCCCCGGGGTTTGGAGATGATTACAGTATTTGTGAAAAATCACCTCATGAGCCAAGAGCATGATGGCAATAAATTATCAGCTCAGGGAGCGTTCCCTGGACTGCGTCTCTGGCTGGCTTTTGAAGGGTTAAAGGATAGTGTCCAATTTGGACACTAAGGGGTTAACTGCATTTGCTAGCAAGGGGCCTTGTCTATCCCCTGGCGGGACCCTGGCGAAAATAGGTTTTCAAAGCTCCAATTATTATTTATTATAGTTTTATTTTCCATTACAACTCTTCACATGGACTTTCACAACACTGACTCCTTGGCTTGAAAATGGAGATGAGCACCACCCCTAGGGTCAGGCATGACTAGCACGCCTGTGTGGGGGAAACCTTTACCTTCACCTTTTTTTCAATATTAACTTTCAATATTTCTCTAATTTTCTTGAAATCCTTATTCCATACCTTTTTACCCTTTTAACTTACTTAACATAAATGCCAGTAAGTTCCTACTTCATTATTGCATCTCCAATAATTCTTAGAATAATTAGCACTAATATTATTTAATTTTCTTGGAGTTAGGTGACATCTCCATATAATTTTATACCCATCTTTTATTCTAATGGACATATTTTTGAAGAACCCTTTGTTCCAGATTTTGTACCAATCCTCTTTCCCTATTCTTCCAACATCTGTCTCTTACATTGTTTTTAGACTTTCTTATTGACCCTCTTCTTCCATCAAACATTTGTATAATGTACCTATTTTTCCTTTTTCCTTCATCTCCTCCTTCCCATTCTCCATAGTTTTTATAATATTTTCAAATTTTGTCAGCTTCCTATCTTTAGATGTAGATCTCTCATTATATTTTATCTATTCTTCCAACTGCCTTGTTTAACCAGTTTAATTGTTCTCCTGCAAATTTAGTTCTTATTTGTTCCTTTTTTAAAAAAATTTTTTATTTTTCTTCAAATCTTCCCATTTATATATCTGTTTTCTTTATAATATATTCTTTAGTCCCTTTATCCCATATCTTGAAAAACCCAACTCTACTACTGGGGTTAAAGGTGAAATTCCAGGGCAAAATGCTAGTCTCTATTTCTTCCAGTTCTCTAATACATTAGTTATAAAAGGATTCTGAATTCTTATTATTATACTTTTAACATTGTTCTTTTTTCTTTATACCAATAGGATTCTTGTAACTCTCCCATTTTATATAATTCTTGTAATTCTATATCAACCCATATTAACTCCTTTATCTGAGTTATAATTGGTTTGCTATATAGTACAGTATTTATTATTTCTGTTTTTTATTGTATTTCTTAAACCACCCAGAGCAAGTGCCTCAGCACTAATGTGGGTGATATATAAATTGAAGAAGAAGAAGAAGAAGAAGAAGAAGAAGAAAGAAGAAGAAGAAGAAGATGATGATGATAATAATAATAATAATAATAATAATAATAATAATAATAATAATAATAATAATAATAATAATAATAATAATAAACTTGGTGGGGCTAACTGGTAAATCAGCATAAAACTAATTTGTCACTTCAAGACACATATATTAATAATGGGAATGTTAGGGTGAATAAAGACTTGTATGAGATGGTAGTGTGCATTATTTCAATACTTTTCCCTTGTAATGGTTGGGAAAACATTTAATTTTCATATATAGTGTTGCCACAAAATACAAATGTCCCTAATTGCGAAAAATTCTAAATACGAAGGGAAATCCGTCCGGGGAAAAATCCACCCTGGGACTGGAACTCTTCTGTGAAAACCTCAAGATATGAAAAATTTCCCACGGGATGCCTTGCGATATGAAAATTCTGTGGAAGGCTTCCATTCCCAGGGTGCATTGTGCCCCATTTGATTTCGAATTATGAAAATTTCTAGATATGAAGCGTTGCGAGGAAGGGATTACTTCGTAATCCGAGGTAGCACTATAGTATTAATAAATATTCATATTCAATGTTTAGCAGAATTGAAATGTTAAATATAATTATCTTCCATTTTATTCTACACTGCTGTTTTTTTAATGCTTGAGTGGTGTTCCTGTCTGATATTTAAATCAGTGGTTCCCAAACCTTGAGTTCCCCCAAACCTTGGATTCCCAAGTGTTCTTGGATTAAAACTTCCAGAAACTGTGTTAAACAGGATTTCTGGGAGTTGTAGAACACTTGGGGACATAAGGAAGGGAACCACTGTTCTAAAGAAATGTTTAACTTGTGAATTTAATGTTTCATGTTTAGCCGGGGGGGGGGGGGAGAAGACTGAGGGCCGATATGACAGCACTTTTGACATATTTGAAGGGCAGTCATACAGAAGAGGGACAGGACCTGTTCTCGATCATCCCAGAGTGCAGGCGCACACAACCATGGGCTCAAGAGAAGAGAACCTAGCTTTCAGGTGAATACCAGGAAAAACGTCCTGTTAAAGCAGTTTGGCAATGGAACCAATGACCTCAAGAGGCGGTGAGTGCTCCAACATTGGAGGCATTCAAGAGAAACTGGGACGACCACCTGGTAGATAGCTTTGGATTTGTATTCCTGCATTGAGCGGTGGTGTCTGTGGCTTGGTCTTGAGGGCCTTATAGGCCTCTTCCAACTACGCTGTTCTTTGACTTGATGAAATATTGCATATGTGTATGTGTGCCAGTCATATTCTTTAATCTTGGCTTCTTCATTTGATTCCATTTGGCATACTGAAAATTATTTTCCATGTGGAAATTAATCTCTTCCTTCTTGAAGTCTTGTGGATTATTACTACAGTATTCACAACTTAGGCTGCTCCCATTTTACAGTTCCAGCCCACTGCGGGAGAAGACCATGATTTCAGCTGGCTCATCTGGATGCTGGCCTCTTCTGTTTGTGCAGTGAAGCTAGGCTCAGAAAGCAATCCCGTGGTTATGCTCCTGGCTTAGCGATGGTGAAAGTATGGCCTCCCAGATGTCTTTGGACAGCAAATCCGGAATTCTTTTCGGAAACAGGCAAAGACCTTCCTCTTCAGACAAGCATTTCCTGAATGATGGACTACCTATTATGTGTCTTTCATATGAATCTATAGGATCACATAGACTTTGTGTTTATTATAACCACTTTTAACCTTCTGTGATTATGTTTTTTTCAATGTTAGTTTCCATCACTCATAACTTTTACATGGAATTTTACTCTCCTTTTAACTGCCCGCGTTCTCTTGTAGCTTTAATGTAAAGGTGGCATAAAATACTCTAAAATAAATAAATAAACTCCCACCAACCTTTGTCAACAGTACCACTTGCAAGGCATACTGTTAAGTCATAATTGGGCATAATAAAATTCTCAGATATGTGTTTGGGGTCCCCTGAGACCCCTCCCAAAACATTCCTTGTTGAGCCAGGATAAAATAATTCATTTCCAGGACATTCAAAAGAGCCAAACACACAATTCAGGTCGAATCTCCCTGAATTGGCAGTTCATCCCTACTGTGGTCATGGCTCATGGGGTGACGGCCAGATATCGCCATCTCCAACCCCCAGGGACACCCCTTTACTCTCAAAGCTACCTCCATTGCCCCTCTATATGAACACTGGCTTTTAGCCATAGCCAGCCCCCCTTCCCTCTGGGAAGCTTACCTCCATCATATCCATTTGCCTACACTGGCCCAGGTCTCTGGCCCCAGCCAACCTCACCCCCCATCTCTCTTTTCCTTTCCACCCCTCCTGCCTGCCCTTTTCTGATGATTTATTTCCATCATGTCCTCGGCTCACGAGATGATTTTCACAGATAATCATCTCCAAACCCCAGGGACTTCCCTTCCCTCCAGAAAACAACCCTGCTTGTCTCTCCCTGCCTATGGCATGGCAGCCCTGGCTTCCGACCTGAACCAATCTGAGCCCCCCCTTCCTTCATTCTCTCTCCCTCTCCCTCTCCCTCTCTCGTTCTCTCTTTCTCTCTCTGTCTTTTCCTTCCCACCCACCCCCTGCTTGCCCTTTTCTCTCCGTTTTCAGATTCCCTCTCCCGCTCTCTTCCCTCTACCCCACTAACCCTGGATGTGCTTAAAAACGTGTCCCTGCACTCTGCTGCTTCTCTGGACCTACACCATCTTGGGCAACGAGCACATGGCAAAGGCTGCATCTTCCAGAACCCACAGGTCAAGAGAGCCGAATCTCTAGATGGAACCCATTTCTCCAAGACATCACTGGCGCATAGGCAACAAGGATTAACCCCAGCCTGAGGCAGTCTATTGTTTCCACATCCACCAGGAACTCTGTCTAGCAGCTTCCAGGCTTATTCTATTGATACCTTGGTTTCCCATTGAGTTGCTCATGTTGCTTGTTGACTCACTGCTCCCCCTCCCATTGATTTACTGATTTTCTCTGTTTGCTAAGACCCCAAAACAATACCCTGCTCCCCCTTATCATTGTCACTCCCCTGATGGCCCATTAAGGGACAGATTAGGCCAGGCACACCTGGGCAGATGCCCAGCCCCGCATCACCAGGAACGCTTTGAGACTGCCCAGGACCACCCCTGGACCAACCTCCGGACTGCATCTATTGGACAATCCCCGAAGACTGCCCCTGCCCGCCCCCAGGGGAGGCACCACCTTGGGGGAGGGAAAAGGAAGGAATAAAATGTGTCTCCATTTTGTCTTGGGGACGGAACATCTCAACACTGTCCTGGGTGGGATGTTTGCCTACTGTTCTCTTTATTGGGTCCAATAAAAGCAGTATTTTTTCCTGGATCTCTCTCCTGCTGGACTCTTTATTGGGAATAATTCTGAGGCCCAGCAGCATACAGCAGGAATAGCCTGCTGTGGACTCAACAATACTGGGAATTGTAGTTCAACATCTGGAGGATCTCACATTTTCCAACTCTTGCTTCCGCCTACATCACATTGCTTCATCACAGTTTCTTGCTGAGCCCCAGAATCGGCTCTTAGCTGAAACCAAAAAATGCAGAGACTGTTACCAACATTGTCACTTTTACAAACGAGAAGAGAGGTGAAGACCAACACATTACTAAGCTTTCAGAATGCCTGATCGCGTTTTCATATTGCTTGTGTTTTGCAAACTAGCTTTCTTGTTATTGGGAAATAAACAGAACCTTTGTCAAACGTGACCCCAAGGATATGCCAAACCATGTCCTCAGAACAGGATTTTTCGATTCCAGCTTCCAGATTACTGATGAAACTGCTTGGATGAGTAGTGAAACGTTTCAATATCTTGAGAAAAGAAGTCCAGTTACCATGACTCAATTTCCATAAAACCTCACCTGGGTGACTGAGAATCTTCACAGACATTGTTCCAAACTATGTGTAAGATAATGGCTGAAATCCAGTAGTAAGGCCCATTGTATCTCTGGAGGATCTCGTGAGTCAATAATGCCTCTGCAAGTACCATTGATCCAAATAGGCTTACTTTGACTGTAATTTAATACTGGCTTTCAATCATGGTTTGGTTCCTTTGGCTGCTATATAACATTGTTAGCCAAAAGACATTGTGAACTTATTATCTTAATAGATTTTCTATAGTAAGATAACAGGCAGGAGGGAAAGCGGAGGAAGCCATAAGCCAGTGATGACTGGAAGACAGCAGAATTGAATCACTGTAGAATTCCAGCAACTTGCGTTATAATATCATATTTGCAAGGGATGAAAGGGTGAGAACGGAGGTGTGTTTGGCATTGTCAGTGTTGGCTGGGCCCTGTTCAATGCTAAAGAAACTGGCACCAGTGGGACTGGCAAGGTTTTCCAGCCCTGCTGACAGGAAGGAGTGGTTAAAACCGGAAAGGTCTTACCCAAATGTGTAGAACACATGGTGCAGGAAAACAGTGGGTGGGATAAAAATATCCTTCAGCTATCCAGGAATAGGCATCTGTTCACAGCTGTCACACACACACACACACACACACACACACACACACACACACACACACACACACACACACACACACACACACACACACACACAACCACAACCAAGCTGAAATGGGACTATAAATCTATCTTCCTAAATGTCCAATTGATTTTGAAAGGGTGACAATAAGCAGGTTTAAAACTGAGATCTGTTGTTCACATATCTATGCCGAGGCATGTATGAAGTCTCTCTCTCTCTCTCTTGTGTGTGTGTGTGTGTGTGTGTGTGTGTGTGTGTGTGTGTGTGTGTGTGTGTGTGTGTGTGTGTGTGTGTGTGTGTGTGTGTGTGTGTGTGTGTGTGTGTCTGCATACAATACCCCTCCTTCAAACCAGACTAATCCTCTCTCTAGTGATGAAAGAAAGAAACGTGGGCCTGCCATAAGAGAACAACTCCTCTCCCAGCAATACTCTTAAGGAGGATGCCAATATAGTATTCTCCTGCTGAAGCCATTCATAAGTGACCACTGAGAGGACAAAGATCCACCACCATTTATGAATGGTTGCAGCAGGTCAGTATTTCAGAAACTGAAAAGTTAATTCCCAAGCTCTTGATCTGTAAATCCATTTCATGGTGTCTTGGGTGGCCTCCCCCACCCCCCTCTGGGAATGAAATGATGGAGGGGAAGCAGAGCTCTGAAGAGTAATGTGGGTGCCTGGGGGCAAGTGACACTGTATCTGAGCGACTCCGCCCTGAGGCAGGGCCATAAAACAGAGTCCCCAAAAGAAAAGAAAAAAGATAAGGATAGTCCTGTTCAGCTTATTATTGCAGCCCTTAGGCCAATCATACAACAAATCCTTTGTAAATTTCCATGCATTTCATAAAAACATTGAGCATTAAAAGAGAATTTAAAATCTAACATCCAGTTACCATAATGAATTCAAAAATAGGTTACAGGCGATACCTTGCAAACAATGTTCCTTGTTTTTTTATTTTTAACAGTGGCCTATAAAGGTGTTGCCTGTAACCTATTTTTGCAATTGTGTTTTGTGATGGCCACATGGTTCAACTCCATTTTTGCCATAATGATTTCCTAGACCCTAATATCAACATACAGAATCTGGTTACCATCCTGGGGAGTGATCTTGGGGCCTCTATCAGAATGAATAAGTACAAGTCTGTTTTGTTTTGTTTCTCTCTTCCCAAGAGACCAGGGATTCTTTTCCCTCAGTGGTTAGCCCGCCACCTCACAAGATCCTCCAGAGATACAATGGGCCTTACTACTGGATTTCAGCCATTATCTTACATATAGTTTGGAACAATGTCTGTGAAGATTCTCAGTCACCCAGGTAAGGTTTTCTGGAAATTGAGTCATGGCAACTGGACTTGCAGGTGGGGACCCAAGCGCCCTGTAGCCTTGAGTTAAGCATGAGGTCGGATGCCCTCCAAAAAGAGTAAAGGAGGAGGTGTGTGTGTGTGTGGGGGGGGCTGAGGGAGTACCCTCCCTCCCTCCAGTTACAGCCTCAGGGAAAAGACTAGTGCGGTTGGAGGAGGAGGCGGTGAGGCTTTCCTGGCATTCCCGGGCCGGGCGGTTTGGGCTTCCAAAAAGCAAGCATGACCCCCGCCCCCCAAATTGGGGAGCCTCTGCAGAAGGCTCCTGGCGGGCAGGGTGACCATCCCGCGCGCTGGCGCCTCGCGCTCCGTGGCTGCTGCAGGGGGTGGGTGGTCTCCAGGTGCGGACAGAGGTGGTGGTGGGGAAGCAGGTCCGACGCCTGCAAGGACTGACACGCACAGACCCTGACAGTCACGCACACCCACGGTGAGGACCCTCTGCCAGAGAGGAAGCGTCGCTGGAGCTGCCCGCAATTCTCGCGCGCCCCGCGCGGAGGGGGGGTCGTCCCGGGCTCCTTTCCCGGGCTTCTCAGGCGGGAAGAGCACGAGGGGGGGCGCAGGGGAAAAGAGGGCGGCGGGTAGCGTGGCGTGGGGTGGGCGCGGCGAGTAGCACCGGAGGGACGGGGGCTCTCCTCTTGCTCGTCTCTTCGCCTCCTTTGGTAAAACCAGGGGGCGGCCGGTGCGCCTTCCTCCACGTCCCCCCCCCCCTCCGCCAGCCTTTTTTGGCTCCGGCTGGTGCGGCTGCCGTGCTCTTAAGGCGGCCTCCCCTCCGCGCAGCGACAGCGGCACCCCTCACTGCCTCCCCACCGCCGGGCACGACCCATCCTCCCCCGCCAGCGCCACGCGCCTCCTCCTCCTCCTCCTCGCCCTGGCTGAGGGGAGTGGGCTCCCCGCCGCGACACCCCCCTTCTTTTCGCTGCTGCTGCTGCTGCTGCTGCTACCTCAAGGCTGCGAGGAAGCGGGGAGCCGCGGGCGAGCAGCAGCGAGGCGAGGAGGAGCAGGAGGAAGAAGAGGAGGAGGAGGAGGAGGCGAGGGAGGGCTCTGGAGGCGAACCCGCCCCCCCCCTCCGCCTCTGGGCGAGCTGCAGGCTCGTGCGGGCAGCCTTCCTCCTCCTCTCGCATACACCCCCGTCTCTCTCTCTCTCTCTCTCTCTCTCTCTCTCTCTCTCTCTCTCTCTCTCTCTCTCTCTCTCTCTCTCTCTCTCGTGAGTCTCCTCGGCTCCTCCGCCGCGAGATGCCGTCGCCCCCCCGCTGCCGCCGCCCCCGCAGCCGGAGGAGGCGCCACCGCAGGGAGACGCGCCACTGAGGCCGGAGCGGCGCCCCTCGAGGAGCACCCCCTTCCCGGGGCCAAAGGGGGACCCTGGCCACCCGCCTGCCCTCGACGCCGCCGCCGCCCTCCTCAGCCAGCATCCTTTCCCTGGGGCGGCTGGAGGGGGAGGCGCCGCCGCCGGTGCATGGAGGAGGCAGCCCAGGCGGGGAAGGAGCCTCCTCGCCTCTCCGACGGGCCTCCTCCTCCTCCTCCTCCTCCTCTTGCGCTTTCGCCTTCCCGGCGGGGCCTCCTGGCTGCAGACGGAGCGGCAGCAGCTGCAGGAGCAATTTGCGGGTGAGTCCCCCCCCCCCCAAGGCACCCGGCGGCTTCACCGCCACGGGGAGGGAGAGGCTTCCTTGGCGGGTGGCAGGGCGAGGGCGAGGGTGGCGGTGGCGGTGGTTGCTCCGGTCCGGTCTGTGCGCGCCGCCGCTGTCGCCGCCACCCTGGGCAGCAGGTAGGGAGGTGGACGGATGGATGGATGGATGGATGGATGGATGGATGGATGGATGGATGGGCTGGCGAAGCTGCTTTGTTTGGGCGGGCTGCGGGAAGGTGATGGTGGTGGTGGATTTATGCCTGCAAGAACACCCCCTCTCTCCTCCCGACCACCCTCACCGCCACCACCACCATCATCATCATCACCGCCACCACCACCACCATCACCACCACCACCACCACCACCACCACCACCACCACCACGCAGCATCTTTGTGGCGATACCATTGGTATGAGTCAGTGGCGGTGGCGGTGGCGTGGGATCGAATGGCCGCCTTATGTCATTTCCTTAGGCTGGTCCAGGTCTTCGCAGCATCCTTTCTGTGTCACGGGGCTGGGCTGGTTAAAATGGGGGTTGGGGGAAGAAAGGATGGATCTTTGTGTGGGTTCAAACCCTTTCTGGCATGCAGTCACCTGGAGCTGCAGGCTCGCCTGTTTATGTTGACGGCTGGAAGTGTTAATTTTAAGGGCAGCATGCCTCCCTTCCTTGAGAGCTCCCCCACCCCCCCCAAGAACTCATTTACACACAAACATTATAGGGCAGGGCAGACACGCTGGGCGGTTACACAAGGAATCCCTCACTAGAGGCCAGTAAGTGGACAAAACCCTCCATTTGAGAATCAATGGGAACAATTGGCATTTGGGTGGGTGGATGGGAGCCCGCTTCTGAAGAGATCCATTGGAAAGCAGAGAAGCAGTTTTTAAAGTAGATGATAACAATGGCTTTGCATAGCAATTCCTTTCTGTTTATATTCTGTATTTGATTTCATTCAGTGGCCACCCCTTCTGTTTACTGTTGATGTAAACTAGATTTTTGTCTGTTTTTTTTTTTTTGCTGGATTGCTAGATGATAAAAGAACAGCCATCTGCTTAGAACTGTTTACTGTAGGAAGGATTACCCTTTTGCTGAATGTACTGTAAGTGGTCCATGGGGGAAAATATGTACAGTCTCCATACCATTTTGGTTGTTAGTCTTTTTCAGGGTTACTTGTATCTCGCTTTCCTGGAGATTTTACTTGCTTTGTGTGGCTGATTTTCTTTGGCCTGTTATGTGAAAAAGTGTACTGATAACCTCAAAGTATTGGGAGTGGTGGGTGGGGAAAGATTTATTCCAAGGTTAGTGGTGTCACATTTCACTTTGGATTGGATGGCGATACAGCAGTTACATAACTTAAGTGCTATCAATGGTGTGTGTGTGTGAGAGAGATATATATATACCATTATGAAGTATATGGTTTACTTCTTTATTGAAATGTAGTCTTTTTAATTATTGTAGACAACATATGTAGGAACTAAGCTGTACCTAAAATACCTGCTACAGATTTTTTTCTGCATCAAAATAAACAGGGACGCAGTAATTTAGCATCCATTGTAAGCTCCCCATCATTCCATATCTTTGTTGTTTTCTTCTGTTCTATTTCTCCCTATCAATTGGCAACACCTTAACTTTGATAAAGAACAAGGTGCTAATTTAGACATAAGTCTACTCTTGATGGAAATACTTGGCTGAATAGTATTTTTTTTTGGCATGAAGAGGTCCCAAATGCTTACAAGAAACATTGAACAAATGCTTTTATTGATTCGTTTTCCATTTGACCAGGTATTCCTCAGATTTGAGAAAAAAATATTAATGTGATTGAAATTGATAAAAGTTTTGCTGTTGATCTCTTAGATCTGTTCCATCCAGTGCATTTAACAAATTGCTTCCCCCCCCCCAGCCAAGGAAGAGAGCACATACTAGATACAATTTAGAGATTATTCCTGTAATTTACATATGTTATAGTAAATGATTGACAAACTGAAACAAAAACAAAAAACAGAACCTATTATGTAGTTTCTCCTGATTAAACAACTTACATCAAATATTTTCACTTTTTCTCTCTTGTACTTCATTACTGGGATAATTACTTTCTTTTCATTTACTTCAAATGTACAGTACTTTTTGTGCCAATATAATTTTGCCCCATTTTCTCTTGGATTTTCCTTACTCACATTATTCATGGAAAAGAAGCTTATCCAACCCTGATATTATATTACTATTACTGCTGTGTTGAAGAAAGGTCCTTATTATTAGCCGCAAAAGGAGGATGCTGTTCATTTCCCTCCACCAAATACCTGGGTAACCATATGGTGATATATGTGAATTATTATTATTTTTAAAGGAACTTTTTTTCTGTCATGGTTAGCACTTGTAAATTCCTGCCTGCTTTCACTGCTGCTTGTTAAGCAGGCCTGCCCCTGCCCTGAGAGAGGAATAGATGTTTCTTCCCATTTCTTTCCTCAGTCTAAACCGCTATAGATGTGGAGCCTATTCTTCCAGAGTCACTTCTAGTTCCACACAGGTTTGCCTCTGGCAGAGGAAATTTGTACCTAGGAGTTTTCATAGCCCTGAGTGGCAAATCCGAGAAACTGAACCTCAGTCTAATTTATGATTCCTGCACAGTACACTTAAACTCAGGCCTATGCTGCTTCATCAGTGCCTCGCCTTATGTTTAGTGTCACGTAAACAAGAAAACCTGTGGGCAGAGGCCTATCTGTGAATAGGGTGTTTAAGAAGTTCTTAAGTAAATGACCAGCGACTAGGCATGGAATTCAGGCGGAGGGGGAATGGAGAGCTGATGAAATAAGCTGAGCTAGAGGTAAAGCTTGCTGTGATAGAATGCACCTTCAAAATACAATGGTACCTCAGTTTAAGTAATTTGTTCTCAGGGCTGTTTTGTATTGCAAAAAATTCGTGAAATGAAACAGGATTTCCCGTAGGAGTGTATTGAAAACCAATTAATCCATTCTGGAGGTCAGACAAAAGGCAAACCAGGGCATTCCATTTAAAATTTCCTTAAACTGAGGCATCCCCATTTCCTATACTTTCTTTTTTTAAAGCGAGTTTTTCTTTAATCGAGGAATTCTTAAACCGAGGTACCACTGTATTGTCACAGCAGTTGGGTCTTCATTCTACCTCCTGCATGCCCATCTGCAAACAAAAACCCACTTGGGACTTTCTACACCAGGGATGGGAAAACCTTTCCAATGTCCTCAAAGTTCTTTTGAGCACAGATACTTGAGTACTGTAGTAAGGTTTATATATATATATACCCTCGTATAACAAACAGTTTGTATAACAAAATCTGTACAACATAAAAAATTCCGGAGATAGGGGGAAATTGCTTAACAGAATTGCCTATGGGGCGAATCCGTACAACATAAAAATGGTCGCGTTTAGGGATTACTCTGTTTTCAATGCATTCCTATGGAAATTTGTATAAAGGAAAATTTGCTTAACAGAATTTCATTTGGAACAAATTAATTCCTTTATACAAGATACCACTGTGTACACACACACACACACACACACACACACACACACACACACACAGTGGACCCTTGTACAACAAACAGTTTGTATAACATAAAATCTGTATAACATAAAAATTCCGGAGATAGGGGAAATTTGCTTAACAGAATTGCCTATAGGGCGAATCTGTACAACATAAAAATGGTCACGATTAGGAATTACTCTGTTTTCAATGCATTCCTATGGGAAATTTGTATGTAGGAAAATTTGCGTAACATATTTGCATTTGGAACGGATTAATTCCTTTATACAAGGTACCAACACACACACACACACACACACACACACACACACACACACACACACACACACACACACACACACACACACACACACACACGTGCAAATTGCACCCGAGCCTGGCAGTGGAAATCTCAAGGTACCATATTGGAGGCAATATTGCGGTGTATCTTAAATTTACAATGCTTCCTTTTCATGCCATAAAGGAAAAGATACTGTTGTATAAACTTGCCCACAGTTATTTGCTGTTGCAAGAATTCATGTTGTCATTAGTGAACACTGTCAAAATTACTTATTAACAATACCTAAATAAGGTATTTTGAAATTTGTAATGGGGAAACTGTGCCATCATTTACTGTTAGATTCCAATTTCTATCAGCATGACCAGGAATGATGTGGGTTTTCCCCCCAACTGTATCAGTATTTGGAAGGCCACAGCTTTATCCCGCACCTGTTCTTGCCAGATTTAATAGACAATATTTAAAGAAGCAGCTGAAATCCATGTCAGCTGGACAGGGATGAGCATGATACACTCTTTATATGTAAAAAAATATGCTTATAACAAAGAAACAGAAGTGAGGCCATGGTTCAGCAACATAGTATGCGCTCTGTCTATAGAAAGTGTCCAGGTTGAACCATGGACTCCAAATTTGTATATTGTACAACTGCCTTTTATTTATTTATTTATTTGTTTCATTTGTATACCACCCATCTTCCTATAGGAACTCAGGGTGGTTGACAACAAAATAAAAACAACAATAAATAGCGGATAACAATATGAGAAAAAAGGAGGGAAAAACCCTCAGCAAGATGCATCGTGGGTGAAAGAAAAAAAAAGTAAAAAAGTAAAATTAAATTAAAAGGTCACCAAATGCTTCCCTAAAAAGCAAGGTTTTGAGCACTTTTTTGAAGGCAGGCAGGGACGGTGCTAGGCGCAGCTCACTAGGAAGATGGTTCCATAACGTGGGGCCCATCACAGAGAAGGCGCGGTTTTGCGTGAGCGACTTCCACGCCTCCCTGGGTGTGGCCACCCTAAGTGAGCGCGCCTGCGACATTCTAGTGGGCCTGGCCTCAGTTGACCTCTGGGAGATATGCTCTGACAGGTATTCAGGTCCTGAGCCGTGGAGGGTTTTGAAAATCAAAGCCAGGACCTTGAACCTTATCCAGAGGGCCACGGGCAGCCAATGCAGGCGGGCCAGAACTGGGGTGATGTGATCAAGTCTACGAGCACCCACCACCAGTCTGGCTGCTGCATTCTGCACCCGTTGGAGCCTCCGGATAAGGGCAACCCCACATAGAGGGCTTTGCAGTAATCGATCCTCGAGATCACGAGGGCCTGCACAACTGTCCTTAGAGTAGCCACGTCATGTGTAAACATGCCAGCGCACCATGTAGTTTCCAGTCTAGATGTTCTTGGATGGAAACTCCCAGAAGCCTTCACCGCTAGCTATGGTGACCAAGATTTCTGGAAGTTGTAGTCCATGTATACCTGGAGACCCAAAGTAACTACTGATATTATCCACACATCAGTACATGTAGGAAATGTCAGCAGCACCTCCCCACCTCCTCCAATGGCAAAGGAATCCCTGAATCTTGAAAGACTATAATTCTAGTCCCCATGGAACTATGTAATTCATTGGCAGACCACAGGCCAGTCATTCAGCCTTTAGACTGTTGTTGTGTGGAAAAGGAAGGAAGCCATGCCTTGATCTTGCTGGAGGGAAGTGGGTCCCTCAGCAGAAGAAAGGTGGCTGAGAGAGGAAACTAACTAACTAATGAAATAAAGGGTGGATATAAAGACAACCAATAATAATAAATAGTTGAGCATGGAGAGGTCTATGGCAGTGTTGGCGAACCAATGGCACGGGTGCCAAAGGTGGCACTCAGAGCCCTTTCTGGGGGCACGCCTCTTCACAGCACCTGTATTCAGGTTAAATTGCTGTATTGGCACTTTGCGAAAAATTAGTGGGTTTTGAATCGTAGTTTGGGCACCCAGTCTCTAAAAGGTTCGCCATCACTGGTCTATGGTAACTATCTGTCCTTATCTTTGAAGTCCATTTCAGTAACATAATTTTACACAAACATAAGTGAGTACTTGATACAGCACTGGCTATAACCACCCAGAGTTCCCTTTAGGGAAAATTGGCCGCAGTATACAAATGCATTTATAATAATAATAATAATAATAATAATAATAATAATAATAATAATAATAATAATATAGTGCTAGCAATTATATGGGATTGAGAAGTGGTCCCCATGGCTTCAAGCTATCTTGAACCAGAATAGCAAAGGAATAGGAGCAAATAATGAGTAGAGTAACTGATAAATGAGCCTGAACATTACTGGGATGAACATTTTCCATTCCACAAGTCATGAATATGAATTTATAGATGTATAATCCAAACTGTTCCCCTAAACCACATGTGTGTAGAAAACACTGCAACTGGCTGTAAATAACTCTCTAACTTCATTTCACAATGCTTTTCCTCAGAAATTAAAACTTCTGTGGCCAAGTCTAAATATGAGCAAACCAGTGATAGAGTCTTTGAACTGGGTTGGCTACCTCAGGTGGCTTTTGCTTTGGGTAATTAAGGCAGTGCTTCCCAATCTGTGGGTCCCCAGGTGTTCTTGGACTACAGTTCCCAGAAATCCCTGCCAGCAAAGCTAGTGGTGGATTCCTCTGGCAGTTTTAATCCAAAAACACTTGGGGGCAGGGCAAGGGAAGCACTGCTTTAAGGTGTGCTTCCAACATCTTTTTTTTTTTTTAAAATAAAGCATTACAATTTTAAAAGAAAAGTCACATTGTTTTTCTAGACCAGCCAGGGGAAACCATTATGACTGTAAATCCTTTCAAAAAACACAATTATGATTGACAGCGACTGCCTGCCAGGCAGTAAGATGTCTCAGCAGCTACTCCAAAGCACAGAAAAAACCCCATGCTACCTGTTTGGCAAGGTTTAAATTCTGACAGAGTGATTAGTGAGATGTAGTGACAAGCGAAGTCTTGAGGAAGGGGATCAAGGCCAACCCTACAGTTCAGGACATTGAGCTTCCTAAACTAATCTGATGCTCTGTGATTTAATTTGGTGGAGGATCCTTTCATATTGCTTAATGGTGAGGAAAGATTTGAAGGAGGGGGATGGAAATCTTTCACACTGCTTTATTCAAGGAGACCAGAGCAGGTCTCCTGTGGAATTTGATGAAGTAGTAGATCAAGAAATTTGCCCAAGATTGCTCAGTTTGTCCAGTAGGTGCATGCAATGTGTGGGTTCTGTTGAGGTTTGTTGATACGACTTTACCTTCTTCTTCCTTCTCAAAAGGAAGGGTTTGCTTTCATAGCTCTCAGGTTGGATTTGACAGCTTGGCAGGCCCATAGCTAGAGGATGGAGTGGTACGTCGACAGAGGCCAGTCTGTTCCAAACATCCCTTTGGCCTCCTCTCCCTGAGTCCAGAGTAGGGGCAGACTTGTCATCTGTTTCACTGCATGTCTATTTCCCATCCTGCTGCAGGAGGAGCATCTAGTATATAATAATGTGTTCAGAAGCATCATGGCTTACCTATTTTTTTTTATTTGAATGTGTTTGTCACTCTGACTATGTTCAAGCCACCCCAACTCCAAATTTCTGCCATTTGCCAAGTACATGTCATGTGTGTTATTTTCAGGAAGTTCTGCTCTGGGGTTCACACAGCAGAAGCAGTCTTCTGTTGGCTACAATGACCAATAAAGAAGTGTCAGTGCTTTAGACCTTGTTTCTGGATTTTGTTTGCTCAGTCAAGAAGAGAGGTGGGTCCCCCCCCTTTCGAGGAGTCCTAGATAAACCCAAGGTGCAGAACCTTTGACTATTCAGATATTCCAGATTTCAGCTCTCTGCACCCTGATCAGCATGGTAAATAGTAGTGATCAGCTGTGAAGTTTATAGTATGAAAGTGTGTGTTTGGGTGTGTGTGTGTCTGTGTCCCAGTCTGTGTCCTAGGCATTTGTACTATATTTAGAAGGAAGCCAGGACTGATTCCTCCCTTATGAGGAAAGGCTAAAACATTTGGGGCTCTTTAGTCTGGAAAAAAGGCGCCTGAAATTGAGGGCTGGGAGGGTGTGATGTCACCCCTTTCAGAGACTGAGTTTTCAAAGGGGTTGTGATGGATGATTGAAATTTACGTATAAAATAATGCAGGGCATGAGTAAAGTGGATAGAGGGATGCTCTTCTCTCACACAAAATACCAGAACTAGGGGACATACACTCAAATTGAGGGCTGGGAGGGTAAGAACAGACAAATGAAAATATTTTTTTCACCCTGATGTGTGGTAATGTGCTGATGCCATCTGGACTGAATGCCTTTCCTGGAGGAAAAGTCCATCACAGGTTACAAACCATGATGGCAATGTGTTATCTCCAGACTTAAAACCAGGGTACTTCAAGGACCAGATGCAGGGGAGTGGGATCAGGAAACAGATATCTAGTCTTGTCCACTCCCAGACGCATCTGGTGGGGCCACTGTGATATACAGGAAGCTCGACTAGATGGGCCCTTGGCCTGATCTAGCAGGGCTCTTCTTATGTTCTTATGATTTGAGTACTCATTTTTCACCATTCCTTTTCTATCAGGTGGGTGAATTCTGAGGAGCAGCTGAAGACTCTGAGCAACCAAGCGCACAGATGTGCCTGAAATATTGAGACTAGGCTAATATCCTGCCCCCACCCTCTGTGCCCCAGGAATAACTCCAGGTTACATTTCTTTTTGACCCATTTCCATGGCGTGTCCAACTGGTCAAATACTGGAGCAGTCATATCCATATGCAGTTAGGACAGCAATTCCCAAGCTTGAATCTCCAGACTACAGCTCATTGAAATCCTGGCCAGCAGAGCTAGTGGTGAAAGCTTCTGGGAGGTTTAATCCAAGAACATCTCCCTCACCCAATGAAGTTTGGGAATAACTGAGCTGGAGAAACAAAGAGTTAACCCTTTCATCCAACAGTACTGCAATCCCTTCCCCAAATAATGCAGTTGCACTTTGGCAAAATCTTTTAGTGGAAACTAAGAATAGCATTTCCTCTGTTCTGAATATTCCATACAGTATGATCTGCGAGATTTGTATGTCTCTAATAGATGTGTATGTGTGAATGTGTGTGTTTGTGGGAGATGATGGGTGGCCCCATCCACTTGAGTTTTAACTCTGCTTACCTCTGGCATTTAAATCCCTGAATTTAAATTCCCTGGAAGAAAAGTCAGAGTATGCTCCTCTGACTGAAAAACATCCTATATAGCTTTGGTGTGATAATACAGTTGTGGAATAAGAGACAGTACAATTGCATACCGTATTTCTGTTATCTGGGAGATTCATTGCATTTCTCAGCAGGGAACAACACAGAGCCATTCAGCTGCTCTGAAAATGCAGTGCTGTGTAATGAAAAACCTGTCTGGGCAAAATGTGCTAGAATGAAGTTCTCCTTTTCACATCATCTGCAGTGGTGTTGAAACTGCTGCTCTGTCTGGCTGTTTTTTTCTCATACTGCTTGATGACCAAAATCCTCGGACACATAGGAGAAATCCATATTGCAGTTATTTTTCATGCTGGTGTCAGGAAGCCGCAGCGATGTATAGGAGTGTAAATCTGCACAGTGTTACCAATTGGCTCATTAGAACCTTGTGTTGTGGCACTTCCCAAGTTTTCAAAAAAAAGGGGTGAAGATGCAGTGGTTTCTTAAAGATGTTTAAATTTGTGTTTAGATGATCAGTCTTTTGACTGATTCATGAACCTTCCTTGCATCTCATGGTGTTTAATTTCAAGCATCTTTCCTGCAGTTCAGATATAAGGTTAAAATACATTTCAATTGATGTTAAAGATAAATTAATAATTATTTATAATGTGCAGTAACTGTGCTTTTAAAATAAATATTGTGGATAATGGTAGCTAGGTAGAGTAGACTTTGCAGCTCTGAACAACTCAAAAGCCATTTGAATTGGTAACTATGAAACTCCTATTTCATAGCTTGGGATATTTCATATATTGCTTGGATGTATGTTGGGGAAGAAAGAAAAATACGCTTTATAAGTCGTCAGAAGATCCTGACATTGTCTAATTAAGTTTAACATTCACTGGAGTTAAGTAACCACTAACATGTTGAGGCCTGGGAAGGCAATCAAGTGTAACCCATCCTTCCTCATATCCTTTCCATATGTGTTGGTTACAATCCCCGCTGTCCACAGCTAGCATGACCAGACACCCTTGGATCAAGGCTGACCCAAGGCTATAATGTGGCTCTAAAAAAGGGGTGTCTAAAGTTTTTACAAGGAGGGCCAGATTTGGTGAGGTGAAAATGTGTGAGGGGTGACCATTCAGCTGCATTTGGCCCCCAGGGCAGACTTTAGCCCTCCTGATGTTTTGGGCCACAACTCCCAGAATTCTAAGCTTAGATTGCCAATGACAAAGGACTGTGGGAGTTGTGGTCCAAAACATCTGGAGGGCTGAAGTTTGGGCATGCCTGCTCTAGGACATGCAAGCAGCATCTGAGCCAGGGACAGGTAGGCTGGGCAGGCGGCTGGCGGGATGGACAGAGGCAAGGAGGGCAGGCAAACCATAAAACTGCAAGCGGACATCTCTGTCCATTATGGGGAGGGGCCAGCTTGTGGGGAATGTGTGACAGGCTGAGCTAGCGGAGAGAAGAGGCTGTGGGCAGCTCAGAATATGAAAATGGGCCCCATTTGGTCCCCGAGCCTGACTTTAGACATGTCTGTTCTAAAAGAAAGGAAAAGGTGCAATATGGAAGGAAGAACATGCTTTGCAAATCAATATATAATTAAGTACCAAACCAGAGAATGAGGCCATTAAAAATGAAAATAATTCAACTCAAACAGTTAAATGAAAATATGGTGTAATCTGAAATTGTTGAAAAACGTTGACTAAAACCATTGTAATGATAATATTAATGGTAACAACAACAATTGTG
Organism: Phrynocephalus forsythii; assembly: GCA_029282475.1. Lineage (NCBI taxonomy): Eukaryota > Metazoa > Chordata > Lepidosauria > Squamata > Agamidae > Phrynocephalus > Phrynocephalus forsythii. The sequence continues at coordinate 25,292,225 of JAPFRF010000001.1, forward strand.
AGTCATTAAGTCAATTCTGACTTATGGCAACCCTTTTCAGGGTTTTATAGTTACAGAGGACATGTTTTATCATTACCTTCTTCTGGGGGCATCCTGGGATTGAGCCATTTCCCCCAGGACCACCAGAGCTCGTCCCGGGAGGAAGTTCGTTGCGTGTTGATGTCAGTCACAGTCACGTGGTCTTCTTGCGGTTCTGTCCCTGTTCCAGTGTACGCACGGGTGTGATTGATGATACTGGCATGACTGTTTCCGCATGTCCTTGTTCCGTGATGAGATGTGAAATTCCATGTCTTTGTTCTCCGTTTTTTTCCGTCCCGATCTTCTGTTTTTTGATGTTTCGATTCTCTGAAGCCTTGCCTTCAATGCGTTACGGAGCTAAGTTTGAGGCATTTGTCTTTTAATCTCTCTGCACTGTGTTGCTGACTCCATAGGGAATGTACTGGCGAATGGCACTTCACATTCCTGCCACTAGATGGAGAATGGCACATTGCGTGGCGAGCCTTACCTCACAGGCACTCCTATCGAAACAAGAAGCGAGATGAGGAGATTCCTGAGGCCAGGGAGGGGAATCTCTCATCCCGCTTAGATCGCAGTTCAGGGGCCGTGGTCGTCCCACAATGGACATGCAGTTAGATTTCTTCGTACCGGTCTTCAGCAGGACCGCGAACAGCAATGGGATGGATGTGAAGTATCAGCCTTAGAAGGCCTGGTAGAGAACTGAACTCCCAATACCTAAGTCACTGAACTATCCAGACAGTAGAGTCTGAAAATGAAAATCAAGGCTTTTAAGTGTAGGAAATCTAGAGATTAAATATGATATTTTTTTGGGTCAATTAACTGAGCATCATTTTTTTAAAATTCACCCCCACCTACCCCCCACCCACCCACCCATGCCCCCACCCACACCAAATACTTTATCAGTCCATGCGATCTACAAGTGGTACCTTGTATAAAGGAATTAATTTGTTCCAAATGAAATTCTGTTAAGCAAATTTTCCTTTATTCAAATATCCCATAGGAATGCATTGAAAACGGAGTAATCCATAATCGTGAACATTTTGATGTTGTACGGATTCGCCCTGTAGGCGATTCTGTTAAGCGATTTCCCCCATCTCTGGAATTTTTTTCCTTTAAGCGGATTTTGTTAAACCGCTTGTTATACGAGCGTCCACTGCCTGTCTGTCTGTCTGTCTGTCTGTCTGTCTGTCTGTCTGTCTGTCTGTCTGTCTAATCCTGCCCAAGAAAATCTTTTAAATAAATGAATGAATAAAACCTTCTCCCAAGTAGTAAAGCTGTTGTCATGCATTCCAGACATAACTGGAAATGGCTACAACCAGTTTGTTGTTCCACTGCACATAGCTAGAAAAGAATACCTTTTTAAAGATACATTGCTGTGATTAGATGTGGGAACTCACATTAATACTTATTTAATTTTTTCCAATATTTTTACCCCACCTTTCTCCTTAAAAGGACCCCAGGCAGCTTACATCATTAAAATGACAATATCTAAAAGCTAAAATCAGTTAAAATAATTCAGAAAGTATGATATTTAAAAATGTAAACAAGGTCTAAAAACACATTTAAAACCAACAGAACCCAGCAATCCACTTTGGAAAAAACCCATTGTCCATCTGAATATGATAGTTCTGTTCATGTATGGGCAGTTAGAATATTATTAACAGCTGGGGGAAAAACCCGCCCTTTGCTTGAGGCACACATGTTGCAGAAAAGGGAACAGAGTTCTGGAGGTGGAGATTGATTGGAGCAATTGATAACTAATGGCATTATACTTGAGGCAGATGTAGTGGCTCTCCTCACAGCGTACAGGAAGCAAACAGAGTTTTGTCTCCTTGGCTGAAAGTCTCTTGATACAGTACCACGATTGTTCAGAAAGACCCATTCCCATCAGTCTGGAAGCTGAAAAATAAGCTTATTAGGTCTCCTTAGTGGCTTATTTCTAGTTATGCTCTCAGGCAGGGAGAGAAACTTGCATGCAAGAAGAACCCAAGAGGATCTGAGTACAGTACTTGTGTAAAATTGTAACGAGCGTTGATCTGAAAGATTGCTCTAGGATGTAGCCTTAATTAATTGGATACATTAATGTGGAATACATCTCTGCTGGGTTATGCCCAGTGTATGGACCATATGAATATAGTGGCAGGGTTATGAAATTAAATGGGAATACTGTAATACATTTATGAATAGCCTGCTGTCAGCCATAGAAAAGTAAGATACCACACACATCCTAATCTGACTTTACTGATTATTTCCCCAATTGCAATAAGTTGTTTATCCTACCTCTTGGTCCGCTGAAATTTCTGACCAGGTTTTACTGAAAAGGAGGGTGTGAAGCTTCTTCTGGGCTTCCTTTGACATGCAGCCCTTCTCCCATTCCTACTGAGTCTGACTTTGGGCCATTGTTCTCCATTCTTCCCTGTTTAGCTACTCAAAGCTTCTTGAAGTGGTGGGTGAGGGAGACTCCCTCAAAGAGTAATAATCTTCCCTTTTAACCTTCCAGTGTTGTTCTCTCCTGGGGCACGGAGAGTGCATTATGTGTACAAGACGTTCCTTTGTGAATGTGGTCTAACACTGGGCCACAAGCTTAGTTCCTTCTGCACTGAACATCCATGGCATTGTGTTAAGGCCAATACACTTATTTTTAGCACACACCTTGCTTGGTTTCTCCCTAGCTTTATTAAATGTGGGGGTCCTATCTGGAGATAAGCACCCCAAAGTAAGACAGGGCTCACTGTTTGTTACACCACAGCAATAAAAGTGATATTGTACCTTCTCTTCCTATCCTCCCTTCCTATTTTTCTGCTCTCTCAAGATAGCATAGAGACACTGGAGGGACTGGGTTCGGATGTGCATCTACTCCATTGGCATTCTCTTTGCTGTGATTGGCAGCTTTGGATAAGAAGGATGTGTGCTGTGCCAGGGACTGTGCTTATTCAAAATTTTCCTTTGAGTCTCCAGTGTAGCATTATCATGGTTATCAGTATCCTTGTATTGTTTATTCCACAGCTTTGAATTTGTAGAGCTGCACCAGATAGCATATGAGAAACACAACTAATTAGTCCCAACAGATGAAGCCTATTATTTTAGCTAAAAATGAGGATCAGGAGGATGGAGGTAAAATGAGGATCACAGGATGGAACAAAGAGCAGAAGAAATTGGGGTAGTGGAAAGGCTCTCTAAGATGCAATTCTGACAATAAATCTCTGTTCCAAGGAGAAAGGCAGGGTAAAAACACTCTAAAATAAATAAATAAATAAATAAATAAATAAATAAATAAATAAATAAATAAATAGTATGGAGCTTAGTGAAGAGTTAAATATTAATTTGACCCTGCAGGAGATTTTTGAATGCAAATAAAGAATTTTGTATATCTCCTCAGGTTTCTTTTGTGGCCTATGCAAAAGAAAAAGCGGGGCGACTTTTCAAATCTGAGATTCGATGTTGACAGTTTCCTCCCCATTATGCTGCAGAAATAAGAAAGCTATAAAGTGAAAGCTTATGCTAAATCTAGTTCAGGTAGACACCCTCACGAGTTCATGAATGTCTTAAAGGGCAATTTCTTTAAGCCACATGCTTGTTAACACTAAAAAATACCTGACATTTTCTCTATCTAGCATTGGTGTAAAGGAGTTTTTCTACATTGCAGGAGAGTCCATTGTGTGTAGATCATACTCATACTATGTGCACAGCTAGAATTTTGCAGGCAGGGTACAGAAAGGTTGGGTTTGGGTCTAAATCAGTGGTTCCCAACCTTGGGTCTCCAGGTGTTCTTGGACTATAAAACTCCCAGAAGCCTTCAGCTGGCCAGGATTTCTGGGAGTTGTACCCTAAGAATAACTGGGGACCCACGCTTGAGAACCATTGTTCTAAAGCTCCCAACCTCACACCGGCTGGAGGATTTCTGGGAGTTGTACAAAATCAAATTTCTCAGCTGTTCCTGAAAGGTATGGATTTCTATGGGAGCTCCCCCACCCACCTACCCACCTCTTCCCTCCATGTACATGACATAAACACTTACAAGGCATGTATTTCGGCAATCCTTCATGCTCTGGATGTGGCAAATGAAATGGAGCCCAGATTCCTTGACATGCTAAGGCAGATTGTATCAGCAAGATTAGAGATGGCGTTTGCAGTCCTTTGTCCTCTTGGAAGGCTGAGGACACAAATTGGCATCTATTTTAGGTGATCTCTTTGAAGGACTCAGAAGCCTTTCAAAGACACAAAAGAGACCAGAGTTGTACAATGGATCAGCCCCTGAAGTGGTCATCTTTACGGCATGGCTGCCTTGAAGGACAGATTTCCTAGGATATGCTGTTCTGGTGAATGGCTAGAAGGATTCCTTTCTCTCCTTTAAATTGTATTTATTTATTATTTTTAGGAAGGCAGAGCTATTCTTGCTTGCTGGATCATATACTGGTACCAGAAACGTTGTCATATATTGCCATGATGCCTGCTCAATCTTCCTCACAGCAAGGAATCAAACTATTGGTCACATAGCCTAGGAACATTACTTCTGTGTTTTGTAAGTGCTACAATTCCCCCAGACAGGATAGCAATTTCACCAAGCTCTGATTTGTTAGGTTCAGCTCCCTCTGAGAGAACAACTTATATGGAGCTCTGTATAATTTACCGTCTGGGCTCTGGCGAAGCTCACACCACCTTAATTTCCAACAATGCAGTGACTGATCCCAGTTCCTCCTCTGGAGAGTGCAACTAGACAGCCCTGATATCCCAGCCTGCATCAGTCTAGAGATCATGCTGAACAGGGTTGCGTTGAGGTATGGTAAGTCATTTGAGCTCATTGATCACATGACATATGTTTAGCAGAAGACTGATCTTCATTCCCTGAAAGAAAGAAAAGAAGCAAAAACAATGAAAAGACCCCCCTCCTGTCTTCTCTTCCTTACTTTGATTCAGGCTGTATTCACACATCAAAAATATATCTCCAGCTTCTTGTGTTTTCCAGGTGGTACAATTATCTCACATGACCAATATAGCAAGAGTTCAGACCTCTGTGGTCAGTCTCACACTGTATGCCCGGAAATGGATCTGCAGTGTTCTGGCTGTGCATCTATTGCGTGACACACTGGCTTCACTAGTGTCATTTCCTCCCCCCCTTTTTTGGGGGGGGGATATTAATATGTAGACATTAATTTCCCAATGAAATGTCAGTGCTGTCCAAACAGAGATTTTTAGGTGATGGTACTTTCTCTCCTGATATGTTGCTGCCAGTGGTGGGGAGTTGGTCAGGCATTGCATTGCCCATTGTCATGCAGGACCAGTAGTGCCAGGGTCTATTTTGTCCGTGTACATGTGCTCTTAAGCAAATGGATAGCTTAAGCCAGCTGTTTTGGTTACCTCCCAGTAATCATGCATGCTGGAACCAATCCATCATAGAGGGATCTTGTTTTCTCTCTCTCTCTCTCTCTCTCTCTCTCTCTCTCTCACACACACACACACACACACACACACACACACACACACACACACACACACACACACACACACACACACACACACACAGAGAGAGAGAGAGAGAGAGAGAGAGAGAGAGAGAGAGAGAGAGGTACAGGCAGGCATTGAAAACGGGTAGAGTGGTTCTCAATGAGACACAAGTGGTTGCCGAGAAAAGGAGCAAACCAACCTGTCCTCATCCTAGAGCCAACAGAATAACAAATGCCTGCCTGATTACAACCTGACCCTCTACCCCAGACACAGCAAGACTCAACTGTCTTGTGTAAATGTCATGATTCTCAGACATTCCACAAGACTTTGTGAACTCCAAGGATGCCCAGAAAAGAATAATAAAAGACATCTACATAATCAGTTATGGGGGCTCACCAGAACCTCACAGCTGAACTTGGACATCAAGCGGTGCTGATGCGTTCTTCCTGAGGTCATCAGTTTGAAATTTCTAGACTGGTACTGCCTGGTTGGTTCCAGAAGAGGCTTTCAGTGTGCGATCACTTTGCTCAAATCCACAGAATTTTACTCGAGAGTGAGAGGGGCCTCATAATCTTCCCACTTGTAATCCTCCCATGTAATCATCTCCTTGCCAGTTGAGGAAGAGGAAAAGGAAAAAAAACAGTTGCACAATATCATTTGATGGGTACCCTTTGGAACCCTCTGTCTTTTTTAGCAGTTTTGTGTTGCACAATTGTGAAACTGGAAGAGCAACTACATAGGAGGAGTATGTGAGAAGGAATCACAGGTGCCAGGAATCTCCTGGCAAACTGGCATCATGGCAACTATTGATCATCAACTTTCTTGATTCCTGCTGGCTTGTTCTTTTAAATTCATTCACAATGCCAATGGAGGCAACATTGCATAGGAAGTTCCACTTTAATTTGTACAATTCTAAGTTCTGCAATGTCCAATATTTTATATCCCTCAAACACAGCTTTATGCTTGCATCTACAGTAGTTCCCACGACTGCCTCCACTGCCTTGGTGACTTGATCTTGCCATAGTGGTTGCTCCTTCCTTCCCACACACTCATTTTTCTTCATTCTTTGTGTCTTGCATACACAAATAAGGGTTATGGGATTGCCCTTTCATCTCTGGGGAGTACAGGGGAGCTTTTATGAAATAATGTATTTACTTTGTACTCAGCGTGGGCTTGTCAGCTAATCTGCTGGTGTAAGGACTGCATTATGGGAGGGTCCTTGGGAAAACAGGAAGAAAGATGCATTGTAGGTGAGCACAGTTTCACAGGACCGCAAGGAACAAGACCTCATTCACGCAGCTAACAATGGCCTGGCTTTTACTTAATTTTAAAAAAGAAAACAAAAAAGTACATCCGGGGCCCTCAAACTGGAATGGGATCCTGACATGGAAGTTGAGGAAGATTTCAATTTCTCTTGAATGCATCCAGTGCTGAAGGCTTCTTGAATTCACAAGGCATTTGGTTCCATTGTCATACTGTGCTGACAGGAAGTGTATCCTGATATTCAACCAAAATCTGGCTTCCTGAATGACAGCCTTTTGGGTATTTGAACAGTGCTATCATATCTCTCCCCAGTCTACTTTTTTCAAGGCTAAACATGCCCAGTTCTTTCAGCCTTTCTTCACAGATCTTGGGTTCTAGTCCTCTGATCATTCTTGTTTGTTTGTTTTATTTTGAGTAATTTTTACTTCACCTTTCTCCTTGGAAAAGGACCCAAGGTGGCATATAGTAAGGAGGGACAATATACAGTCCAATGCAATTAAGACATACTGTGTTCAAGTTTGAGAACAGGGAATTGAGGGACATCTTACAGCATTAAAAGGCAACATTAGAGTTACAAGAGAACACAAGCAGTTAAAGAGAGAGTAACAATTCCATGTAATCATGCATGGTAGACCATCCAAAAGTTATGGGGGATGAAGATTAACATTGACAACATACTGCCTATGCAATCACACAATGGGAGATATAAAAACAAGTTATAAGTACAGCGGTACCTCAACTTACGAATTTAATCTGTTCCGAATGCATGCTCTTAAGTCGAACTACTCTTAAGTCGGGGTACCTATCTAAAAAATAAAAAAAATAAGTTAAAAATAAAAAATGAAAAAAATTGTAAGTCAAGCAGACCAGATCTAAAATTTGTAAGGCGGCAGTTAAAACGCCAACAGTTTTCCGCTCTTAAGTCGAATTGCTCTTCAGTCAAGTTGTTCTTAAGTCAGGGTACCACTGTAGTTATAAACACAAAGTCTATGTAATCATGTATGATAGATTTATATAAAAGACACATAATAGGTAGTCCATCATTCAAGGAAAGCTTGCCTAAGGTCTTTGCCTCTTTCCGGAAATGGTTGCCCTGCTCTTTGAATTTTGTTTCTGTCTTCCAATGTATTAGCTGTTCCACCCATTTTTGTGTCATCCACAAATCTGATAATCATACCTTTATCTAAATAATATTTAATTTTTTTTTACAAAATTAGCGTTTAAAAACAAAAACATAAACTAAAATACAAACATACCTGAAAATATACCGTGTTCCCCAACATCTTTGGGATTTTTTTACATTCTGTCATTTTGTTTTCTTGAATATTGAATATGGAATATTTCCAATCATATTTCATATTTTTGGGCACCAGGAGGCCACCAGGAGGGAGATAGGTCATTGCTGATTACATTAAGTTTCCTTGAAGTTAAATACCATCTCTATATTACTTTAGTACAATTTTCCTTAACACTTAAAGACATATTCTTCATTATTCTCTCCCAACTTTGCAACATATTGTTTAGAAAGGGATTATATATCTTTTAAACAATATTTTTAATGTTTTCCTTAAAATATATTCTCCACAGGCTCATCATGCTTATTAAACTCCAAATTACCTATTTCCTATTTACAACGATCTTTGGAATATGCCTCACATTCTTTGCTATATGGTATAAGTTAATATTTGATATACCCAAACCTCCTTCTCTTTGAGATATAGTAAATAATTATTTGTTTACACTACAGTGGACCTTTGTATAACAAACAGCTTGTATAACATAAAATTTGTAGAACATAAAATATTGTGGAAATAGGGGAAATTTGCTTAACAGAATCGCCTATGGGCCAAATCCGTTACTCCATTTTCAATGCATTCCTATGGGAAATTTGTATAAAGGAAAATTTGTACAGGTACCACTGTACATCTTTTATTTCCATTAAAAACATATTAGTATATTCTGCAATTCATTTAATTTATGGGTAAATCCAGAAATTTACCTTGGGGATTATCTTCATTTTTATTCTTCCAAACTGCAATAACTTTTAACTTTTAGTATGCCTTTATTTGAACCTTAATTTGTTTTTTCACTTCATGCAAATTCTAAGTCATGTTGATCCCTACTAGTTTTTAATTTACTCTCACATTTATCTTTAATTCTTCTCTTGTCTTTCTCATAATTTGCTAACATAAATTCCGATGTACTCCAAATTATCTTTAACTCTGTCACTTCTTCAAATGTTTTAAAAGTCCATCACGGGTTACAAACCATGATGGAGATGTGTAATCTCTAGGCTTTAAACCAGGGTACTTCAAGGGCCAGATGCAGGGGAGTGGTATCAGGAGACAGATTCTTCTCATGTCCCAAACGCATCTGGTGGGGCTAAGATAAAAGCTGGACTAGATGGGCCTTTGGCCTGATCCAGCATGGCTCTTCTTATGTTCTTATGTTCTAATTTTTAATTTGTCTATGTATTCTATTGGATTTTCAATTGTTAATAAAACCTGGCTGGTTTGGAAAGCATATTTTAATCCATTTGTCCCCTCTCTTTCTGTAACTGAAAATGGCATTGAAAAGTCCGCAAAGAACAATACTGGGTCTTTGCACTGTCTTTGTAAATAATGACAGAAACAAACTGATTGTGCTCACAATGTCATTACCCCTTGCTTCTCTAGCACATTTGTCAGACTTCATTTCATGCTTTGGTAAATTATAGAATGTTGTCACATGGAAACCAGAGAAAATGGTTTACCTTAACTAGGGTTTGTTTGGTGAAGCCACCTTCATGATGTCAAGAGTTTGTCTTGTCTCAAAGAAATCTTAGCTACTATGAATTACAGTTTGTTGTGTTCAGGTAACATAACAATCTCTTGCTGATTTTTTTTTAAATTAAAAAAGAGCAAGGTCTTCTGAACCCTCTGCAGCCATGATAGGTGGTGAAGAACCATTGCCTGGGGGTGAATGCAATGACTGTTCATGTGATGATAAATCATGATTTATTAGGATCCCTGAAACTATGAGGAGTGGATGTTTTTTAGTATCTGGTTTCCATTATTCAAGGATCTTCTATAAAGTCTGTATAATAGTGTATATCATATTTTTCAGGAAATACTGATGCCTTATCTTGTAGGTTCTTGCCGGCATATAAAAGAGGCAGGGTTTGATTTTCACTGTGTTTAGACAAAGATGCATCGGGTTCTTATCTCTTCAAGAACATCTCTGTTTCCTTAGCGTAGCAGAGAGTGATCTTGGATTGCCCTCAGAATGTGCTCTGATAAGCTGAACAGCAAGGAATTTGCTGGATGTGGAAAAGAGAAATGGACTTTGATTAAACAGTCCCCAGAGTCGTGCTCCTCTTTTTCTTTCAAAATCTTATCTGCGTAGCGGGAGAAACCCACTCCATTTTCATTGAAAGGATCCTTTGGAATGATGACTTTGGGGTGTACACATTCTCTCTGCTCTGTTCAGTGCAGTGCTTACTGCAAGGCAAATGTTACGTCTGCTAGTAGGGATATTTCCTTCAGTCTGCTAGGGATATTCTGAAGTAGCATGAGAGTTGTATGGGTAGCCCTCATTCATGCTCCATTTATGAGAGGTTGGGAAATTTTTGTTTACATTTTTGCCCGGTTTGAAGCAAGAGTTTGTTTCCTTTATTTAAGAACAAATAAATACTGGTGCTTTACTCTTCAAATACCGTAAATAATACAGAGAACTTGCAACAAAATATTATAGGATTTCTCCTTCCTACAACTTGCAATAAAATGTTATAGGGCAGTGGTTCCCAACCTTCCTAATGCCACGACCCTTTAATACATTGCCTCATGTTGTGGTGACCCCTTGCCCTGCTTAGAAGAGGCCACAAGCCCCCTTTGGCAGGCCACTGCCTCAGGGGCCATAGAGAACTACCCTCTACAGGCACCCTCAGCCAATCGCAGCTTCCGGTGCCCTTGACTGACATCCCCTCCAACCTATCAAGCTGTAACTTTGCCCCTTCCTCCCCCCCTCCTCCAGACCCAAGCCATGTGTGCCTTTTTCTTCACTGGCTCATGGCGACTCCTGTGAAATGGTCATTAGACCCCCAAAGGGGTCCCAGCCCCCAGGTTGGGAAGCACTGCTTTATAGGGTATCTGCTTCCTAAAAATAAATGCCCTTTTCTAGGCAGCTGTTGTCTCCCACCAAGGCTATTTACTCTTGTCCAACCTCCTTTGTTCTGTTTTTCTTGTCCAACTTGCATCCTATATAGACAACCATCTGTCAGACATACGTTTCTTTGGAGTCCTAGACTGAGCAGTAGGTTGGACTCGAGACTTCTTCCAGTTCCATTATTCTATGATTCTGTGCCGTAGTTGTGAGAATGCTCACAAACGCCCCAAATAGCTTTGGACATTTGGAAAAAAATGTGTTTCTTGCAAACACATTGAGATCTACTTCCAGCTTTCTAGTGAGTCTCAGATGGTTGTAGTTCTGCCAGCATTTAGCATCTGTGATGGCGGTTAAAAGGAGAAATGCCCTTATAAATTAAGGCTGAATTCCTGGGGCCATTTGTTTGAAAATCAGGCTCAGAATCTGTTGGTCAGTAGTCTGTTGAGGCCCGTTGCTCTAAACAGACATTTTTTTTTGGCTTGCTGTTATTAGTTCACTGTAAGCAATGAAACATATCTTACTTTTTCTACTGTGAATATCTCAGAGTGAGTTATTGGGACTGGCAGTGCCAGTTAATGAGTAAAAAGGGGTGTTCTTTTCTGGGGAACTTCAGGCTATTCTTCCTTTTGATTTTCTGCACTTCTGCTGTACACCAGAGCAATTCAACCAAAACTTCAAAACTCCACAACATGAGTGACTTCCAAAACGTCCTGTCCTCAAAAGTCCTGCTTAGCTCTTGTAAATTCAAAACTGTGCTTTCCTTTATGGAGTTAGTCTACCTCATATTCAACCTTTCTCTTTTCTTCCTGCCTTCAACTTTTCCTGTGTCTGTGAAGATTCTCAGTTATCCAGGTGAGTTTATCTGGAAGTTGAATCGTGGCAACTGGACTTATTTTTCTTGAGAGATTGAAACATTTCGCTACACATCTGACAAAGCTGTTTGGATGACCAGTGAAACGTTTCAGTCTCAAGAAAAATAACTCCAGTTGTCATGACTTGACTTCTAGTTCAATTTTTCCTACTGCAGTACAGTGGTCTTTTCCAGAGAGTTTTGCGTTCTTGTGAGGTGCCCAGATTTTTTGTCTTTTAAAAGTTCAGTTAAGCCCTGCTTTTACATTTTATTTCACTTCATCAGAATTCATTTCAAATTGCTGCTGGTATTTTTGCCAGTAATACAGTGTCACCTACATACTTTCAACAGTTGATGTCTCTTCCATCAGGGTTGACTCTTCCTTCATCTGAGTCTAATTCAGCTTTTCATGTGTTCTGCATATGAAATCAACAGACAGGAGATAAAAATGTACTGTTATCTGAAATCTATGCCAATAGGAAACCGTAGGCTTTTGATATCATAGCATCTCATTTCATTGAGGTACCATTCCAGGTACTGTACAAAGTTGTACAGACATTAATCTAATCAATGATAAATAAATTTTATTGGTTTCCATTTTAACAATTTTGCTCTAGTTGCTGTTAGTTTTTTTGTCCTGGTTTTGTATTTAAATGTTCCTTACTGTATGCTCTTGGTTATTGCTTTCAGAAGGGGATTGTTGCTGCTACTTTTATTTTAAGAATGGATGTCATTCTGTTTTGTCATATGATGCTCTGTAGTCCCCACTTGGATGTACACCTTAATGTGGGGAGAGAGTTTGAGTGTGTCAGGGAAACTGAGAGCGATACCACCAGGATGTTACTCTATATGCCATGAATATAGACTCCTCACAGGGTCATCCAAGTGGGAATGGTCAGAGTTGAGACCTCAGACTCCCATGCATCCATGCCCTTTAGCAATTAATGATTGCATCAGCAGGAGATAACTGATGGTTCTAGTGGTAATAGGAGTGAAGAAATACTTAGAAGGTATAGTAATACTGGTGGAGGATAATTCATAGCAGCAGGAGCGATGACATCAAAGCTAAGTTTTCTTAATATTGCACAGAGGAAGGCAATATATGCAGCACATACAGAACCCAGTGATGAGGCAACCAATGAAAAATCAGGAGGATGTGATTCCAAGATTGGAAGATGTTCAGTCCATTACTGGGGTCAAGCAAAGAATAAGTATGAATACCACTGTTGCTAATACAGCAATGAGATGACCACTAAAAATTCTTCTAGTGGCTGACTTGCTCAGAGTCAAGTTTGATGCAACATGTCAAAAGTAATTGAAACATGGAATGTGATAATTATAAATCATGGAATCATAGAGTTGGAAGAGACCTCAAGGGCCATCCAGTCCAACCCCCCTGCCATGCAGCAACCCCCCCTCAAAGAAGCTTTAAAAATAATAATAATAAAAGAAATGCTGCCATTGCCCTATGCAAATAAACAGAGTGATGTGCAGACAGACATGTGTATTGTACATGTGAATACATGTATTATTTACTCAGAAAGCAACACATTCAGAAGAAATGTAGATCACTTTCTAATAGTGAGACAAGATAGGAATAGGAATAGGAATAGGAATAGGAATAGGAATAGGAATAGGAATAGGAATGCAATTTATTGTCATTGTATAAATACAACGAGATTAAAAGTGCCATCCAGTCAGTCATTCACACAACCCAGCATAAAAATCCAAGACGTAAAATCTACAATTTAAAAACAAACCATCCATACACATACTCCAACATTCACATGCCAAAACATCACTTACACTCATTTAAAACTGACATAAAATCCAAACATACCCACATCCCTACACTCTTTCACCTAGCAACATTCCTACACAATCCATAAAAACTACAATTTAAAAAACAACAACAGCCATACACCTATACGATATATATGTAACACATTCAACACCAATATTACCCGTCAACTTAATTTTTTAAGATATAACACAGCCAGGGCTACAATACAGTGTTTGCCCAAATAATATCAACACTTGATTGTCTTGAAGCATAACCAATACTGTGGACAAGAGGCAACAGTTAGGACAGAATATGGAGAGACAGAATTGTTTCTATAGGCAAGGGTGCATTTTATTTTTGCACACCTCTCTTCAATCTGTGTGCAAAATAAAAGAGAATGAGTAGGATTAAATTCAGATGAGAAGACATTATTATTATTATTATTATTATTATTATTATTATTATTATTATTAATAATAATAATAATAATAATAATAATAATAATAATAATAATTTTGCACTGTGCTGTACAGCAAATGATGATAGCATATTATTTGTATAAAATACTGAAACTTTGAAACAAATACTGAGGTGAAAGAAGAAATTGCATTAAGACAAATCATTATGACAGAAGAATGATGTGTAACCTTAATGCTGACAATGAAGGAATTATGAAGGAATCTTCATATCTTAGTTCAGTTATCAATCAGAATAAAGACTGTAGTCAAGAAATCAGAAGACAGAGAGAAGGGGAGAGCTATGAAGAAACTCTAATAAAAAGGATCTGTAAGTGTAAGGTATTTGTCACTGGAGACCAAGGCTATGCCTCTACTGTGGTATCCATGGTTGCAGTGTATGAATGTAGAAGCTTGACAGTAAAGAGAGCTGACACACAGAGAAAAATGATTTATTCAAAACATGTTGTGGGGGGACAGCTTTATGGACTACCAGAGAAACAAATAAAGGCTTTTAAACGAAATAAACCCTCCAGAAGCTAAAAGGACGTTACTTTGGCCATCATACTTGGCCATATTAGCTGAAATTCTGTTTGTGTAAGTTCTACAGTGGAAGGCTGATGTCTCTCTATAGTAATCCCTTTCATTGTTGGGAACCAGAGGCTGCCGTCAGAAAGAGCAAGGAAGGCTTAAAGCCTTAAAATTTCGAAAGCACTACTGCTTGGGACTTGTGGGGGCCTTGGAATGGGAGGGAAAATATTTAATTTTCAAAAAATTGCCCAAGCTGGCAGGGATGGGGAATCAAGTTGTGAGACTTGCTGTCAAATCATACATAAGTAGCACCAGTGTCTCGACTCAGACTAGACTCCCCCCCCCATGAGTTGGATGTCGACTTGTGACTCAGCATCCGCACATCCTTTCCTTGTTCCTGAGGGGAAAAGCTTGTTTTTAATATGGAATCGGACTTGGGCCTGGGGTTTCGGGACTTGGCACCAAAGAACTGGAGTTAGGACTCAGTTCCAAAGACTTGCCAACATCTCTTCTAGCTCTTGATGTCATTAGCGGACGGGATTTAAGCCATAATGAGAAGATGGGACTCACTGGAAAAGACAATGTTTTAAAAATAGAAGGAAGCAAAAAAGAAGAAGAACAAAACCCAATGTAAGATGCATTGATTCAATAATGGAAGTCACTAGTGGTGTGCCATTTTGATTTTATTTTATTTGATTATACTCTGAGCACAGAATTATTGGGTGTGGGTATCTGGGCAGCCAAGAATTCTCAGGTGAAATTCTTGGCTGCCCAGATACCTACACCCAATAATAATTGTATTCCACTGTCTTGGGCCTATGTCTGTACAAAAAAAGAAACTGCGCTTCCTGGTCTCATCATGGGAAGGAAAGGTGGGTGGGCAATACAATGACACTGAATAGCAAGGTTGGTGGAAGCAGAATAGGGTTTTGAAAAGTGTGTTTGTGGGAATGACTAATTTCGACTGCCATGTTTTGTAAACAAAGTATATAAATTTAGATTGATTTACATACACACTGGAAATCTCCAACAGAGATGACTGAAGATAATGTTATTACCCCAATCTTTCCTCCTTTAGCTTAAATAACAAGAAAGTCTTCTGCACCAGTCACTTGAATTTTTAATTCGAAACATGCACTCTTAGCATTTTTTCGCTTATTGAATGAATGTGTAATAACAATATTGCCACTCCATCCCACAGAAAGCTTGGGTGTATCCCTTTTTGTAATGCAGATTGTTAGTCTGTTAGAAGCAGTAGAGCATGCTACAGTGCCAACTTAAAAATATTCAGTCTGATGTACAGTTCAGGTTGGTGACCACAACCCAGATAAGAAAACTTGGCTCTGCTTTTCGTGTTGACCTTGAAAAAGCTTTGTTTTATTAGGAAGTGGAATATTAACCCTTGGATTTCATCCAGAAACAAGTCCTTAAAAGGCACAAATCTTTTTTTACTTGTTTATGTTCTTTGCAGTTGAGTAATTTTGCCTCGCAATTTAAACAGACACTTTTCCAACCACAGTTTTGCATTTCGTCTGGAAGTTTAACAAAGTTAAATAAATGAAGGTTTAGTCTTGTGGTTATCCACTTTCGCTGGCCCCACATTAAAACTTGTATGTTTGCATTCTTGTGCATGATTTCCTCAAATGCTTAACTTTGTGTTCTTACAGCTTTCCTGTTTTTATTGTTTTCAGGGGAAAGCATAGCCTTAAAATTTGGCACTACTCACAGCAATAAGGGGATGATTTAATTAATTCATTATTGTTAAATAAATGTTTACAGTGTCATTTTAAGGTGAACTCTACAGAAGAAAAAAAGGATAAATTATTATAGTTTGTCCTTCAGAAATTTATAGATAAATTGTTTGTCAAAATAGTAACATTTAGTGTCTAAGGATTCTTATATCTAATTATATGTGTATTTTATTTATATTACTACATAGTATTCAGAATAGACTTATATTCATATCTATATATTTTTTATGACATTAATTCATTATTGTTTATATTACTACATAGTTTATTATTATTTATTATTATCTAATCTTATTTATATTTCTTCAAAATAAAAATTATACATAAAAGACATAGATGTTACATGTATCAGTGGGAGTGCCAACAACAGAGTACAGGTTACTTTTTTATAAAGGAGTTTTAAACTAAAATTCCAAGAGTTGTGTATTATATACTAAACCTCCCTAATTCATGTTAGGCAATTGGGCAGAATTCCTTTGGCAGAAATCTGGGTGTTCTGGCGAAATCTGGGTTTTTAGTCTCAAAGCATCTTCAGGCTGGTGTTCTGGCTTCTTTCTTCTTGAAGCAAAGTGTGGTCTCAGTTGAAGTCCTTCTGGAAATACTGCTGGGGTGTGTGTGTTTGCTTGCTCTGTTGCTGATTGTAGGTTCCTTTGTTCCTTTGTTCTTTTGTGATCTGCTGTGTGGCTGAGGCGTGTTCAGATGCGATTAACTGCTGATGGCTGTTTAGATGGCTGTTTACATGCTGGTGGGTTAGATGGCTGGTTTGTTCTGGCAGTATCCTGGGCTTTGGGAAAGTTTACTTCCTGTGTCTTGTGAATTCATTTTGGTCTGGCTAAAAATCTGTTACTCTCCCAATGTTTTTTTGGGTGTGTGAAATTTGCTCCATGTGGTGACTGGAGTGGGGTAATTCCTTTATAGATGGTGCAGTTGTGGTTTTGTTATTGGATGGTGGTTTCCTTTTCATCTGTGGGAAGGGTCTGGGTTTGTGTTTGCCTGTGGATGGAAGGTGGTGGCATCTTGTGTCCTTTTAAACCTGGTTTTCAAACTTTGTGACAGAGGCTCGTCTGTTGACCAGGGCTATGTTTCTGCATGTCAGGCAAGCGGGAGGTGTCATCACGTTTATTCATGTTGTTTGGGTGTTTCTCTATTTCAATGGCTTCCATGATTATTCGACTGTTGAAGTGTTCAGTTTTGGAGATGAGTTACAATCTCCATATTACAATGGTACCTCATGATATAAAATTAATTCATGCCTCGGGACACTTTGTATTGCAAAAAATTAATATTACAGATCTGAATGGGGCACAATGTAGCCTGGGAATTGAAATCTTCCACAATTATTTTGTATCTCAGGGCTTTCCATAGGAAATTTTTGTATCTTGAGTTTTTGCAGAAGTTTTCCATTCCCAGGGTGCATTGCGGCCCGGACAGACTTCCCTTTCATATCTCGAGTTTTTTTGTGACATGAGGTGCCCGTATATTGGGGCTCCGTTGTATCTGTATATATAGCATCTATATCTTGTCTCCTTTGCTTCAAAATAAAAAAATATACATAAAAGACATAGATGTTACATGTATCAGTGGGAGTGTCAACAACAGAGTACAGGTTACTTATTTTCCAAAGGAGTTTTAAACTAAAATTCCAAGAGTTGTGTGTTATGGATTAAACCTCCCATAATTCCTCAGGCAATATGGGCAGAATTCCTTTGGCAGGAATCGGGTTGCCTTGCATAAAGGGTATTTTAGTCTAAAAAGCACAAATCTATATAGCTCAGGCTATGGCCACACCGAAGAAAATGTTTCTGAGCGACTCCTCTGGAATTTGGATCTGTGTGTGTGTGTGTGTGTGTGTGTGTGTGTGTGTGTGTGTGTTCAGATGCGTAGTACAACCACCATTCCATGAAGTATGTACTTCTACTGTAATACCAATTCATGTCCTTTTCATCTAAGGTGCAGCCCCCGACCCCCTCCACCCTCTGCCTGCTGTCGTTTGACTCACTTGATTCTTTTAAAATTAATTTTCAAACAGGAACGCCGGCACATTGGTATGCTTCTGTAAGACGTGGCTTGAGGTTCTCAAGGAAGGATTTGTTAGCCTGACTCCTGTAGCATGCTTCCGACAAATGCAGTGGGGGAATGGGAAGAAATGGGAAATGTCAGTACATGGCCAGCAAGGATGTTTTGCTGGCACAGTGATATATTTATGTAATTTTAAAAGGAAAAGAGGAAGGGGGCAGTGGAAATAAAAAATAAAAATAAAAGGGGGCATGTCCTGCTTTAGGGGTATAGAGAAACGTATTGCGCCTTATATAATGTAACCCCCCCCCAAAGGTGCAAAGGTTAAAAACTGTATGAGGCACTATTGCAAGATATGTGCCACGTGACCACAAAGTGAGACTAGACAGGAAACAAAAACTGCGAGAAAACAGAGGGACTTTTCCCAAGTTTGACTGCTGCCTCAGTTGCATGTTGTGAAATGATTCATTTCGATCTGGAGCATGTCATATTAACTATCCTAAGGCAAAGACTGTTTCCCAGAGTTTGAAGAAAACCGTTCTTGTTTTGGTACCATATAAAAGCAATCAATAGATGTTTACGATTGATGACATATTATTACTGCTGCTAGATGGTACATAGAACACTGCCACTTTAGATGGCATGGGCAGATATGTGGCATACTCTCATAACTGCAGTATTCACTGAGCAGCCACACCATTAAAACCGCCTGCCTAGTACACTGGTACCTTGTATAAAGGAATTAATTTGTTCCAAATGAAATTATGTTAAGCAAATTTTCCTTTATACAAATTTCCCATAGGAATGCATTGAAAACAGAGTAATCCCTAATTGCACGACCATTTTATGTTGTATGGATTTGCCCCATAGACAATCCTGTTAAGCAAATTCTAACCACTGCATACAGAATTTTTTATGTTGTTGCTCTTTTACGTTGCTCAAACCATTTTGTTATTTAGGGTCTACTGTATTGTGTTGATCCCCCCCTTGTGCTACCAAAACAGCCTGTTCACTTGCTACTCCCTGTTATATCCCACCCCTTGAGAAGTACCATTGTAATGACATAATCAATACTCTTCACTTCACCTGTCAATAGTTTTAATGTTGTGGCTGATCTCCGTGTGTGTGTGTGTGTGTGTGTGTGTGT
Source organism: Phrynocephalus forsythii (assembly GCA_029282475.1). Taxonomy (NCBI): domain Eukaryota; kingdom Metazoa; phylum Chordata; class Lepidosauria; order Squamata; family Agamidae; genus Phrynocephalus; species Phrynocephalus forsythii. The sequence continues at coordinate 25,311,627 of JAPFRF010000001.1, forward strand.
GTGTGTGTGTGTGTGTGTGTGTGTGTGTGTGTGTGTGAGTGTGTGAGTGAGTGAGTGAGAGAGAGAGAGAGAGAGAGAGAGAGAGAGAGAGAGAGAGAGAGAGAGTACTTATCTAATAATCTGTATATAGAAATCTTTGCAAGTACAGTAGCTTTTTTTCTGGCTTTTTTTCCACTATGGCTTGGGTGTGCCTGCCATATCTAAGCAGGGAGGGACTGTACCTCAGTGACAGAACATATGGTTTTATCCATGTAAAAGGACCTAGGTTCAGTGTCTGCTATTTCCAGGTAGGGATGGTGGGGTGGGGGTGCAGGGGTGATGAGAGAATGCCTATCTAAACTTTAGAGAGCTACTGCCTGCCAGGAGGTACTTTTCTCAGCCTTAGTCTCCTTATACTTTGGGACTGCCATAACTAACACCTCCATTCAGCATGACTAATGAGTTGCAGAGCAATAGCATCCAAGGATCCTAGTGTGGGGACTGTAACAAAACTGAACCAGATGGACCAGTGCTCTGCTGGGCAGATGAGAAATCTTCTCTGTCTATAGTTAGAGAAGTGGCATACAGTTGAGAAGTAGAGGAGCACAGTGGCTGAGAAGATGACCTGTGAGACACAGAACCCTTTTTTGGAGGACTGGTGTAATGGTAATTCACTTGCCCAAGGAAGGATTTGGCATTAGGGTGCTTCCCTGCCACCCCATGTATACTTATGCAAAATAGAGGAGCAAACCTCTGTCTGTGACCAATCATGCACAGGGATTTCCCTACACAATAGAGAACAGACATCTATAGCTTGCCTTCAAAGCATATACTGGGATTTGAACTGCTTTCCACAGCAATTGCTGTGTGTTTATTCTCCCTGGACCAGAATTTATTTATTATTTATTATTTATTTGTTTTATTTCTATACTGCCCATCTTCCAGCAGGAACGTTGTCCAAAAGATTGCAAACACAATTGGTTCTTTCCTCCTCTGGAAAGCCAGCATTTTCTCACTTTAATTCTTCAAATTAAACATGATTTTCCCTAAGCATATCTTATAAAGGCCAGAAATTCCCCCTTTAAACAACTTAGAAGACCCTGCCTGTCATTGTTTATCATTATTAACTCCCCTCTCATCTGTCTTGCCCTGCCCTTAATAATCTTTCCTATAAAATGTCAAGGAGTTTTATACCTCCAGCAGAAAAGATTCCAGGACCTTTTGTTTAGGGAATTAGAAAAGGCTTTTGGTAATCCTAACCTTGATATTAAAAAGGGCATGTTTCAGAAACCAGTGGTGCTTGAGTGACATTCTCAGAGTAGTCACTTCACACAGATTCTTATAAAATAAAACAAGCAAAATATCAACCTTTTGCATTTATGAAGAGGTCTGGTTTTTTTAATATTACTTTCTTATTTATGTAAATTATTTCAGGTTGTACTAATTTGAGGTGGCCAAGTTTTCATACCACTTTGAAATGATGAGTGGGGGTACTTTAAATTGCTTTGTTTGCCATTGGCAAATAGCAATGAAACCCATTTATAATGGATCCTTAATGAGGTATGGATTGGCTGGATATGGTTTTTCTTTCTGGCTATCCAGAGGTTTACATAAATAAGAAAGTAGTATTTGTTATGGCCATGATGGAATCTGCATGAAGGGAAGTTTGGCACACCTTGTACACATGAAACAGAGCCCCTCACAGTGGGGACAAAAATTAGAGAGCATGTTGGGGTTCAAACTGTTATTCCAGCTGGGTATCTAATTGCTGGAACTACCCACGTGTCTATGGCTTTGATTGTATTTCCAACACGACACCATCATTATTAGATTACACATTCAGTAGCAAGCAGAAAGTGTCTTAATTGTTGAAGAATGTAACATCTTCCATTTTCTTTGCAAAGCTGTTGTAGATTAGGGTGGACTACATGCAGCTCTGGCTGTCCCTGGCTCAGGCATAAGGAGAAGTCAAGGAAGATAGATGGACATTTGGAAGTTGAGTCATGGCAACTGGACTTCTTTTTCTTGAGAGATTGAAATGGTTCGCTGCTCATTCAAACAGCTTTCTCAGTCTGAAGAAAGGTAGCTGTGAGTCCTCTATTTTATAGCTCACTTTGACCTCTTGTCACCCTGGTCTGAAATAGGCTTGTAAGATGAACAATGGCCTGAAAAGGCTCATTAGGTGGACAATAGTCTCAATAGCCTTAAGGCAAACCATGGCCTAAAGTGCTGAAACCCATAAAGTATGGGTGGTTAGCTATGGCCTTGGTGGTGAAGGTGTGGAGTATTTTTGATTTGATTTTGATAGGTGTTGTTGAAGTCACAGCCTGATACGGTGTCAGAGTGTGCCTGAGGCCTCCACCTCTGTTGAGAGAAGAGTTTTAAATGCTCACATGAATGGCTTCCCTGACTCCTCTCTCAAACCACCTATCTTGTCTAACTAATATGGGTACATCCTCATCTTTGAATGAGTGCCCTTTGTCCTTCAAGTGGAGGTATACTGCTGATTCTGGTCCTGAGCTGTTGCCCCTCCTGTGTTGGGCCATCCTTCTGTTTAATGGCTGTTTAGTTTCTCCAATGTAGATGTCTGCACACTCCTCGCTGCATTGAACCGCATATACTATATTACTCCTTTTGTGTTTTGGTGTCAGGTCCTTTGGGTGGACGAGTCTCTGCCTTAGTGTGTTTGTGGGTTTGAAATAAACAGGGATGTGGCATTTGCCAAAACCCCTTTTAAGCTTCTCAGACAATCCAACCATGCAGGGAATGACCAGGTTCTACTGTCGGCTCTGGGTCTTAGGCTGATCCTATACAGTACTTGCCTTTGTGCAGCTTGATAGGTAATTTATGGCTTTAATCCAGCTGCTTCATTAGCAACAGTGCTTTTTGGAATTATGTGAAATCAATGCATTTCAAACCAGATTCAAAGTCTTGATTTGCACGTGCATTTGTTTTTTGTATGACCCAGATACTATCAGCTGGAAGAATAAATAAATCTGTCACTTATGAGTGCCAGTTCTCTCTCTTTTTTCATTCAGAATAAGTCTATACTATTCTAATTCCTTGTTTATGTATTATTTAGACATAAAAACATATAACTACACCACTGTTCTCAAAATATTTCCTATCCATGGCACTGAATCATCTGAACACAGTTGCTAATAATTCATTTCTTATTCACTAATGCAGACTTATGAATAATTTACTAGCTACAGCAGGAGAAGGCTGCATAATTTAAGGACAAAGCAGGGTAAAGATTTCATTTCATAGAGGATAATAGTCTTCAGTGCACAAAATACCTTAATACAAGGAATGAACCATTTTGGTGTGGTTCAGGATATACAGTAATGTATATATAGGTATTAGTTCACAAAGCATATCCAATACATGTGCATTTGGAGGGAAGCCACCATATATACTGTGCACATTCTTGAGTTCCACAGGCAATTTTGAAGGTTGAAATGGAGCAGGGTTCAGAAAATTGTTATTAGAAAAAAGGAGATGTGGATATAATGACATCCTGATTGGGCCGGGCTCTCCCTAGGAAAGAGTGTTAGGGTGCTTGACCCTCTTTCAAGGATGGGTATGGTTAGCATTTGGCTTAGAGCTATCTGGAAAACTGCAAAGGAAGAGGTTGCTATAATACAAATGGACACCTTTAAAAGGAATAAAATATTCTGTAATTAGTGAGAAGGGTGCCCAATTATATTTGATTGGAGAGCCCCTTTAGAAATTTGAAGCAGCACCACCCTTTAGCTATCTTTTCATATTGCCGTATCACTGTATTGCGTTCTCTCTCTCTCTCTCTCTCTCTCTCTGTGTGTGTGTGTGTGTGTGTGTGTTCTTTGTATATACTGTATAACAGTGCTCCTAGTACCACACTTTGCCTGCATGATGAGTGTCTGTTTTACTGATCCAAGTGGAATCATGAGATCTGAGAACTACATTTCTCAACCACATCAACCAGTCTTGGTCCCAACAGCTTCGATTTTCTCTAGCCTTTTCTGTGGGTTCTCTGATCTTGTGGATAAGAGATCATAACAATGTTTTAGGCTTTCTGTGGAGAACAGTATTGTGGAATCAGGTTGGATTGGATTCAAATCCAAGCGATTTAAATCTCGTTACATTTTAAAAATTGGATTTTTTTGATGATTAAATTTTTTTTACAAAAGTTTGTTTGTTTTTAAATTTAAACCCTGATTTAAATCAATTTGATTTTTTTCTCACCCGGTGCAGAATTAAATTGCTACTGGTTTCTTCAGGCTTCCTTAACTTTTTAGGATTGCCCTCAATATGTACAAGGCTGCTGTTTAACCTGATGTTCTGTCCTCCCTGTGTGTACTTTCCGATGGCTCATTCCAGTGATCAGAGTTCATCCTCATGGGTCTGTTCCTCAATCTCATTTTAAAATATTTCTGCAAATTCTGGGGGGGTCTCTGCAACCTTGGGACCTCCCTCCCTGTTATACGTATGTATGTATTAGCATTCTTGGTCTGCTGATACATTCTACCTCTGCATGGCTGCTCTTGGACTATTATGTGCTGTACTGTACTTAATGACAGCACTTGGGAAATTAAATCAAATTTAGAATATAGGATTATTAATGGACATAAGAACTGTAGTGCCTATTTGCACATTGCATCATCTCATCTCTCTTTTGATATTTGATTCTAAAGCCATATTTGCACTTGTGAGGGTTCAGTCTTAGCCCAGGTGTCTCGCCCTTCCAACTTCAAAGAAGGCATCTCACGTAACAAGGAAACAGAACTTTTATTATGTTCATCAACAATAAACAGAGTTTTTCTTCTAACTACAGTTTCAACATCTTTAACATCGGATATGAATGGGTTCTTTCCACCATAGTTTGGGGTCTCTAGAAAGTGATCAAATTTCCCACCTCCACTTGCGGATATTCGGTTCCACCACGGCTCTCTTCCTCCCTCTCCGAAAGCCTCAGCCCCTCCACCTGTGTCCCAGTCTCCTTCATGGAGGATTGGGGGTTTCCCACTTGTATCCCAACTTCCGAAGTTAATCTGGGACCACGAGGTCTCGGCTTGGGTGTGCGTAAGGGGTAGTCGGGTCTCTTGCTCAACTCCTCCCGCGGGTCCAAAGTCCTGGCCTCGATCTCCTTCCGGATCTTTACCAGCCATCTCTCCAGTTCCAAGTCCTTGCGGATTTCTTTCAGCTTGCGGTTGTACTCTCTGTACTCTCTCTCACCCCAATATGAGCACTTTTGTCGGTGTGCTCTGCGTCTGAAGCTTTCAGCTTCTTTGTGGGGCATCATCATTTGTTCCCAGTCTCCTGTCCACGGGTTCTCCATCCACACCCATTCCCATCCTTCTGGAAGCTCCCTCCTCGCCTCCTTTTTACAGGCTCCAAACCCCACCTCCATCGGAGTGGATTGGTCCCCTTTTCCCGCCATGTCTTTCTTTTTACTTCCTGCTGGCCACTGGTTTTCTCCTTATCCCTTAAGGCAGTGTTTTTCAACCTTTTTTGGGCAAAGGCACACTTGTTTCATGAAAAAAATCACAAGGCACACCACCATTAGAAAATGTCTCCGTTTGTCAGTGTACACTGGATAGCACTAGCAACATTAACTGGCTGCAAAACATTAACAGTAGGGCACTGTAGGCGAACCTATAGCATGGGTGCTAAAGGTGGCACTCGGAGCCCTTTCTGTGGGCACCCGACATCATCCCTTCACAGCCACCTGTATTCAGGTTAAATTGCTGTCCACCTTTACGAAAAGTGCAGATGCCTTCAGCAAGTCCAGCGACAGGAGGAGGAGGATGAAGGAAGGCATGAAGGAAAGAAGACTTCTGCATCCCCTCTCTGGGCGGTTTACAGTTTTAATTACAGATACACATATGCAGGCTAGAAATGAGCACGTTTCTATGAAGAGGGGAAAGGGTACAAATGGAAAGGTGGGGGGGGGGAGAAAGAAAAGACAGAGAGAGAGAAGAGGGCAACCCAAGACAGAAAGAAAGGGGCAAGACTTCAAGGAGGACCCCAAGCCTTCTATGAGGAGGAAGAGGAGAGCTCAGCGCTGGCCCCACACCGATGAGGAACCCATCGCCTCAGAGACGGCTCTTCCCCTCCCGGACCCTAAAGGCCGGCCGGCCCGGCCGCCAGTAGCCCCCCCGCCCGCCTCCTCAGCCCAGGCCCGGCGGAGGCCTCCTCCATCCCCTCCTCCTCGCAACCCTGCTGCAGTGCTCGTGGGGCAGCCGGGCGCCCCTCCTCCCCTTCCCCTCACCTGGTGGTTTGTTCTGGGCTGGGGCTCCCGGGCCGGCTCGTGTCGTCTTGTCGGGCGGCTCAGTCCATTGGTAGCTCCCAGGAAAGGGATGGTGGTGGTCCAGGGTAAAAAAGGAGGGGGAGAGGGAAGCCCGTGGCGGCGGCGGCAGGCACAGGGCAAACACTAAAGAGAATGAGCGGGCCCAGGAAGTGACGCTTACGGGCCTCGGGAGCCAAGCTGGCCCTTGGACGCTATTTATAGCACCTCCCAGCTGTGGGCCGCCCGCCGGCCCTGGGTTGAATTTCTTTAAAATTTTTCAATTTTTCCCACGGCACACCAGGCAACATCTCGCGGCACACTAGTGTGCCGCGGAACAGTGGTTGAAAAACGCTGCCTTAAGGTATCATAGTATCCCTTCAACGCCATGAACCTCTCCACTGGTGAAAGGTTCATTAGATTCTCTGGCTTTTTTGGCTTCTCCATCATCTCAGTTCGGCGTGCAGGGGTCCCTCTCTTCCCATCAGAGAAGTTCCCCTCACAGCAATTGTCTTTATTTAATATTCTTTTGACTCATTGGGAATGCTGTTACTGTACTGTTAGCACTTCAAAGGTGTACATGCCTTTGGAGGGAAGCAGCCATGTATACTGTACTTCATTCTTGAGTTCCAAATGTATGCAGTTTGTATCAGGGCTTAGATAGATACTTTTAATAATAATCAGCATGTGCTGCTGTCAAGTCAATTTGGAGTTATTACAACCCTTTCCCAAGGTTTGCCAGCTATAGAATACTCAGAACTACTTTATAATTTCTCCTGGGGGGGGGTTCCCTGGGGACTGTGCAACTTGTCCAAGGCTACACAGATTGGCTCTTGCACCCAGGGGGCACAGCGGGGAATCAAACTCCCAAACTCTGGCTCTACAGCCAGATGCATAAACTACTGAGCCATCCAGGAAACTAGAAGGTTATTTTTAGAACAAATTAATTATGGATATGACACTGAATTCTTCTGTAACGGATTAGTAGTAGGTTGGGACCCAGAGCATCATCGTCTTATCATTTCTTAGCAATGGATGGTTTCATCATGTTTTTAAATATATTCCTAAAAATAACCTTCCAAACTGTGAAATAGAGCCTTTTAATTCCACCTTCCGCTCATTAAAGAGAGGGAGGGGTGGGCGGGAATACATTGTGCATGTTGAACTTGCTAAGGCTTTATTCAAATTACCAAATACATTAGAAGAGAGGATGTGAGAAAAGTCAGTGTGCATAATCCTGTTAACATACATTAAAAGAAACTCTGAAAAGAGTTTGTGAAGGATGTAATTGATAAATTGCTGAAAATGTTGCAGTAGTTTGGCTGTTGCATTAGAATTACAACTAGGAATTTAGACATCCTTTCAAAGAGGAATACTGTAGTTAAGGGGATCCCGGTATCATTTCCTGTTCTGCTACAAATATAACTGGATTCTGTCTTAATTATTGTAGAACATTTTGTTCAGAACATAAAGCACAGTTTGGAAAATGAAGGAGGAATGCTGTGCCTGTTTCATGATGTGTGATTCCCCATTCCCTGCTAAAATTGCACTGGGGCCTCTCTGTTAATAATACAGTAATAATAATACTAAGAAGGAAAAACTCAGACAAAGCACATGTATCCAGGAGTCTGAAACAGTTGATTTTCATACATGGGTGTTCTTCGGGATTGTAATCTAGGGGTGCATAGCCGGTCATTTCCCATTCCTTTGTGATCATTTCAGCATCCACTCTCTCCCCTGCCTGTTGGTGATCAGCTGTCACTCAAGGGTAGGGGACCATTTCAGAAACACACACCTTCCATTTCTTAAAATTTTCTCTTTGTGGAAATGGAGGGCTATCTAACTAAGTGACAATATAAGTCAAGTGACAATAGTCAAGCCATGTGTACATCTGCCCTCCTTGTCCAGCAATGGTTTTACAAATACAATACAGTGGAACCTCGTATAACAAACGGTTTGTATAACATAAAATCTGTACAACATAAAAAATTCTGTAGATAGGGGAAATTTGCTTAGCAGAATCTCCTATGGGGCAAATTCATACAACACAAAAATGGTCGTGATTAGGGATTATTCTATTTTCAATGCATTCCTATGGGAAATTTGTATAAAGGAAAATTAGTTTAACATAATTTCATCTGGAACGAATTAATTCCTTTATACAAGGTACCACTGTACATTGAAACTATTGCGAATAAAGAGCAGTTTCTTCCTGATAGAAGTGGGTTAGAGTAATTAAAATTGGTGTATGTGCAACACTAACTACCTTCTGTATTGCTTTTCTCAAATGTAAATATGTGTATGATTAGGCGCACAGTATGATGCTGAGAAGTAATGTACAGTACTTGAGTTATATGATGGGGGTGAAATTAGGAGTAGGCAGGCACGCGTGCAGAGGAAGGAAGATTGGTTTTCTATTCTGCCATTTATCTCCCTATAATGGTATTTAAGACACCATTTTTATGCTAGCTTTCCTGAAAAGCGAAAATACTACAACATGAATCAATTAATTAGGGAGTTGATTTCTCTGATTTTTTCTCAAGGGAATCTGCAGTTTCTTATTCATGAATATGTTTCTTCCAGAGGTTGGTGCCATGTTTTATTTTGTTTTTGTTCTGCAATGAGAATTATAGGGAGCTGTAGCAAGGAGGAAAATACACGATTTCCAGAAAACAGTGGAAGTACTTTCAAAGGCAGATTTGTAGTTTTGTCTCTTGCTTAGGATTTTGCTAGCAAAGTTGTCTGTGGTTCAGTACTCTGAGAGATGAATTGCTATATATTAAGAATTCTCCGTCTTTCTTGTCTGTGGCACACAGTTAATTATGTAACTGATAATGTCTAATGTTCATTGTCTAAAATCCTACCTGCACTGTGTTTACCTTAAATAAATTTATTTCAGACAATGAGGATTCTTTCTAAGGAAGACTCTGCAGGATGAAGGCTATTTTGCATGTTGTCTCAGTACAGACCCGAAGATGCTTCATCATGGCAGGAGGGACAGTGATATAAATTGCTTGAAAATATGTGGGTGCAGAAGTCATGGTCTTTTTTTTATTTATTTATTTATTTATTTATAATATTTTACCCCACCTTTCTCCTTGGAAAAGCACCCAAGGTGGCTTACAACAATGAGGGACAATATACAGCCCAGATCATTTAAGACATAATTTAAGTTACAAACAGGGAATTAGAAGAGGCATCTTAGAACATTAAAAGGTAACATTAAAGCTACAAAGAGCACACAGAAAGAAAAGAAAAATCCATTATGAGGGCTGGAAAGTAACATGGAAGACACTGGTGTTCTTATGAAACCAGTCAATGCAATCATGCATGGTAATCCATATAAAAGTCATATACCGGTAGTATGTAGTCCCTCATTTGGGGAAAGCTTGCCTGAAGAGGAAGGTCTTTGCGTGTTTCCGGAAAGACAGCAGAGATGGGGCAGTCCTGGCCTCCAGTGGGAGGGAGTTCCAAAATCTGGGACCAGCAACAGAGAAGGCCCTTTCATGTGTTCCCATGAGATATACCAGTGAGGGTGGTGGGATGGAGAGAAAGGCCTCTCCTGATGAACTTCGCACCCAGGTCGGTTCATACTGCGAGATTTTGAGGTAGCTTGGACCCAATGCTTTGTAGGTTAAGGTCAGCACCTTGAATTGCGCCTGATCTGATTGGTAGCCAGTGGAGCTGCTTTAATGGGGGTGTAATGTGATATCTGTAACCAGCCCTAGTCAGCAATCTGGCTGTTGCATTTTGGACCCGTTGAAGTTTCCTGAGACTTTTCATTGGAAGCCTCACATAGAACATATTACAGTAGTCCAGCCGGGACATCAAGAAACAGGCATAACTAGAAAACTAGCTTTAATTGTGCAAATGCACTCCTGGCCACAGCTGTGACCTGGGCATCTAGACTCAAAGATGAGTCCAGGAGGACCTCCAAGCTATGCACCTCTTGAATTGGTGACCGCAATTCAATGTCTTCGTCATCCATTGAATGCAGTGTTTTTGTGATGCCTTTTAGTGGAATGCTTTTCACTCCACCCTCAGCTACTTGTATTACCTGGAAAACAGCTGTAAGCCTGATGCCATTACCAACAATAAATCCTCACCCTATTTAAAATTAAGTTCAGCATGTTTTAGATCAATTTAAATTTGAGTTGTTACATGAAGAATGTGCAAGTACACATTAATTTGAACAAAGATGTGGAAGTAATTGATTGAAATCGGTTCTACGTGTGTCTGTCTGTCTGTCTGTCTCTGTCCCCCCCCCCAGCCCCATTTAAAACTGCTACCAGTAACATGGCCTTCTCTGTTCCTTTGGTCATGCTGTTCTGTTATAGACAGTGCATGTCCTTTAAAGAGGAAGGAGTCCTATGGAAAAAAAAGAATAACCGTTGCAGCTGATTACGTTTCATGTCACATTTTCATAATATCTTCAGTTTAAACCAGTCTGTAGTTTAAGGATTTAAACTGGGTAGGAATTCTTCAGCTCTCCAGATGTTTTGGTCTATAGCTTGCAATAATCAGAGGCTATCACAGCTTGCAACAGTATGTGTTTTGCTGGGATTGGTTGTGTGTTAAGTTATAGTTATCCTGACATTTTTCTGTGAGGTAGCCCTAAACTTGACAATACACAGCCACAACCTGTCTAAATTATTCATTAAAACAAGAGAATCTATACATCTGAAACTGAGTGGAAATTTCTCAGATGATGTATTTTCCCCCGGAGAAAATATCATATTTTCTATTGTACACACCTCTGGTAAAAGAAGGCATTTCACATAATTTTATCTGTCTGTTCTCCTTTTTTTTTAAAAGGCATCAGTACAACCTTTCTTCATGCACTGGAATGGCACTATCGCAACGTAGATGGTAACAAAACAGCACACAGTAGTTGCTGCTATTTGCAGCGGCAGAAAATGAAAACGAACTCCTCCATAGAAAAGCAATTTGTGTTAGTGACATTGTTGACTTCTAATGTTTTAAAAATATTTTTCCTACCTATGGATAAATCTACTGAAATCATTATCCTTGCCTTCTCCCTGTCCACAAGTAACAGTGTCTCTGTGTACTTGTAAGTTAAGGAATTCAAAGAGGCAATTTAGGCATAACTTCACTTATAGAAGCCTACTATGTTGTTGTTGTGTTCTTACAGTTGTGCCTGACTTTTTGTGACCCCCATGTCCATGGAGTTTTTCTGGGCAGGAATTCTGGAGTGGCTTGTCAGTTCCTACTCCAGGTGCCTACAGCACCTACTATTCCCTGGTGGTCGCCCATCCAGGTTCTAGCCAGGGCTGACCCTGCTTAGCTTCCGAGACCAGGCGAGATCGGATGTGCTCAGGGCATACTACTATAATTCAACATTAAAGTCCTTTATGCTTCTAGGAATTTAGCTCAATGAGTTAGGTGTTTGGTTGAGGAGCCAAAGGTTAGGAGTTTGATTCCCCACTGTATCTTTCGGGAGAAGAGCCAGCCAGTGTGATCTTGCACATTCCTAGGGCATTTCCAAACCCAACCCAACCCCCTTAAAGAAGGAAAGGATAAACAACTTCTGAGTACAGTACTCTCTATCTATAAAATGCTGTAAAGTGTTGCCATAAACCAGAATTGATTTGGGATAACAATGTTATACTCTCAAATTACTTTTTTTTTTGCTGTGCACATTTTCTACTTATTGGGATAAGAGATGGAAGTGTCACTCTTATGCTATAATAAATACTGCAGGGTAAAATACTTTTTCACCCACCTTTCAGAGAGTGACTGTAATAAAATAGCTTAGGAGCCTGGGAATGTTTATCCTTACAAAAAGAAGACTGAGAGGAGATATGATAGGCATGATTAAATATTTGAAAGGATGTCATATTGAAGAGGGAATAAGTTTGTTTTCCATGGCTTCAGAGACTAGGACTCAGGGCAGTGGCTTCAAACTATAGGAAAAGAGATTCAATTTAAACATTAGGAAGAATTTCCTGAAGGTTAGAGCTGTTCGGCAGTGGAATATGCTGCCCCTGAGGGTGGTGGAGTCTCCTTTGGAGGTTTTTAAGCAGAGGCTGGATGTCCATCTGTCGGAAATACTGTGATGGGGGTTCCTGCATGGCAGGGGGTTGAATTGGATGACCCTTGAAGTCTCTTCCAGTTCTATGATTCTATGGTTTGACCCAATTTGCTGTGAATCAAATTGTCAGGCTTTTAAAGTCAATTACTGTGAGAAAGTTGTGCCCTCCTGCCCCTTCTTTGGTCTTTCCCCTTCTTTGGATGTATAATCACCCAGCTTGGGGGGGGGGTTCACATGCTACTCTCATGTGGGCATGTTCAGGAGACTAAGCAACTAAAGCCACAGCCACCAGAGGTTCTACACGTCTTTTGTGTATTGTGTATCACATAAAGCAAATCAAAAGCAAACTGTTCTGCTTGTATACCTCCCCATAGTGTTTATAGTACTGTATGGGCGGTTTACAATTTTGTAGGCTACACATCCTCCCCAAGCAAGCTGGGTACTCATTTTGCTGACCTCGGAAGGATGGAAGGCTGAATAAACCTTGAGCCTGTTACCCGGGATTGAACCCCAGGCCGTGAGCACAGCTTTAGCTGCAGGACAGGCATTTAACCACCGCCATGACACATCCACATCCTTGATGCCAAGGCTAGACGAGTGGAGATTGTGACCATACTCCCTTTCCATTATGTTGTTGTGTCTTCACAGCATCAGGGCAGGCACACAGTAAGCCAAATACAATATTGGCTTCTTGAAATATCAGCGTCTCCAGTTTCATGCCCAGGGTTGGGTGTGGTCTTCATATTGTTTTACTGACATCCAGTTATGCATCCACAGTCCATATACTCATAATGGAGATGTTATTCAGATGAAATATGATATAGCAGGATTTTGCTGCTGTGAAACATTGGGGGAATATCTGGGCAGACCAATGTATGGGTAAGGACCTGGTTGGGAAGACTTTTTACACGAGGGCATATGGGAAGCATATCATCACAACCCCCCAAAGAACACCTCTATCTACTGGAACTTGAAGGCAGTCCCAGAAAAAGAAAATTGTGCATTCCAAAGTAGTTCATCTCTTCTTATCTTGCAGATTAAAAATAATGTGAAAAAGCTGTGGCTGGTGGCAAAACATACTACATGTCCTGACCTTGACTAAAGGGAAATTAGAACTCAAACAACAAACCCCTTCCATTTGCTTTCCACCTCTGTTAACCAATTCAGGCTCTTGCCTGTTGCGGAGGTTGGGCTGAGTGTAATGCCTGATGTGCACGAGTCTGTGTTATCCCCGATGAAGGGTTTCCCACCTTTTAATCAACATTATGTTTCCTCTCCATAATGATCTTCCTTGCCACCGAGAGAGTGTTAGTAACACATTTCTAATTGTTAATTAATTTGTCTTTCACATAACCTTTCTGCTATTTCAGTTTGCCAGTGTTCTGACCTCAGTTAATTTGGCAGATGTTCGTATTGCAACGGGATGCCAGCTCTTTTGCATGACTCTCAGTGCTGATGCCAAATGATGCTGTGTGGTCCTTCAGCTCCTTATGCCCCCCCCCCAAAGTCTCTGAATGGCTGCTACAGAAACCGCTTCGTCTTGTTGAATTTGGACTAATTTCATGTTTTGGGAAGGCTCTGGCAATTTTATTTTCTGTTCACTGAACTAAGCAGACATCTTTGGTCTACAGGTGGAATCTTTTTTGTAGGTCATATTTAGTTTATTTTGATTTTAGAATACAATATACAGTAACCCCCCCCGCTGATTGCGGGGGTTAGGGACCCACCCGTCCTGCGATGGCTGAAAATCCACGATATGTGGATGCGGGTCGGGTGGGGCCTGGGGGGCAAGGGGCCACCCTAGCAGTGCGCGGCGGCAGCATTGGGGGTTCGGAACCCCCTCCGCCGCTGCTGGGTGCTGCACAGAGCCGCCTTGGAGCAGCGCGCGGTGGCAGCGTGGGGGATCCTATCCCCCGCCGCCGCTGCCCGGTTCTGCCCAGAGCTGACATCGCTCCCCGTGCGCCCACTACCCCAGGGGAGGGCGGGCGGGCGGAGAGCGATCCTTGGAGACGGCTCCGGCTGTGGAGACAAGCGCTTGCCTCTGCAGCCGGAGCCCTTTCCAAAGATGGCTCCCCTTTCCCTTAAGCCCTTTCGGGGTATGTGAACCATGAAAGGGCGGGGGACCACTGTACAAAAAAACCCAAAAGCAATAACAATAAAACATGATTTGAGGTACAGAGATAGGCACTACTGTGTTTGCTAACATTCCATTCTATTCCTCCTTATCTACTTTTGTCAGATTATATATCAATAGACTCACATAAACAATAAATTCACTTGTGTCTCTTAAGATTTATTTTACCTCACAACCTGAATTTTTATATATTCACTTGGAGCCAAACATAAAATGCTTTCCATCTTTCATTTTGTGTCTGTCTTCGATCTTAGTCTAATGGTTCTGAGAGTTTATCTGTCTCCGTAATGTTCATTATTTTTCCTATTAGCTCATCTTTCATTGGAATTCCGGGATTTTTCCAATACAATACTTGACATAGAGAGTTCTAGCTGCAATTAGAATCATAATAACTAAATACAGTGGACCCTTGTATAACAGTTTGTATAACATAAAATCTGTACAACATAAAAATTCCAGAGATAGGGGAAATTTGCTTAACATAATCGCCTATGGGGAGAATCTGTACAACATAAAAATGGGATTACTCCGTTTTCAATGCATTCCTATGAGAATTTGTATAAAGGAAAATTTGCTTAACATAATTTCATTTGGAATGAATTAATTCCTTTAGACAAGGTACCACTGTAGCTATTTACCTTGTCTATAGCTATTTACCTTATATATAAAGTGACAGTTCTGGTTTAAGTGGAATTACAAATCCAATTATTTCTTCCTTCACCATTTTCCAATATGATTATGCTTTTTTACGTGTCCACCACATATGGTAAAACGTGCCTTCCCTAGTCTTACATTTCCAACATTCATTTG
Source organism: Phrynocephalus forsythii (assembly GCA_029282475.1). Taxonomy (NCBI): domain Eukaryota; kingdom Metazoa; phylum Chordata; class Lepidosauria; order Squamata; family Agamidae; genus Phrynocephalus; species Phrynocephalus forsythii. The sequence goes on from JAPFRF010000001.1 coordinate 25,326,870, forward strand.
CTTAATTCTGATTCATGTTTGCTAGTTCAGTGGCCAAGTATCATCTACAAATCATTTTGTATATATTTAAAACTTGTTGATTTGGTAAGTTCTATATTGTACTTCCATACCTGTTCCCATTGTTCTCTGGTGATATTATGCCCTATTTTGAGCCCATTTTATCATGCCTTCTTTTACCACCTCCTCTTGTGTTTCATAATCTATAAGAAAATTATATATTGTTTTGATATGTTTTTCCGTTTTTAAGAAGTACAGTGGTACCTCGTATAAAGGAATTAATTCGTTCCAAATGAAATTCTGTTAAGCAAATTTTCCTTTATACAAATTTCCCATAGGAATGCATTGAAAACGGAGTAATCCCTAATCGTGACTATTTTTATGTTGTATGGATTCGCCCCATAGGCGATTCTGTTAAGCAACTTTCCCCTATCTCCGGAATTTTTTATGTTGTACAGAATTTATGTAATACAAACCATTTGTTATACGAGGGTCCATTGTATTATATCAAAAGGTGTTTGTTCATCTTTTCCAAATCTTGAGTCTAGTTGTGAGTGAATCCACCAGTCCATCTCTATCTCTTGTGTTGTCAGTTGTTCTTTTGTCTATAGCTTTCCATCTATTTTTAAATAAATCTCCATATTTTAATAATTTCTTAAAGTCCATGAGTCTTGGTGGAGTGAAAGCCTCTAATGGTGCTACCCATTTTGGTATACATCTGGTTTTGTATTTTAGCCCATGTCCATAATAAAGATTTCCTTAATAAGTGGTTGCTAATTGTTTATAGTCATTTACTTTTTTATACCACAGGAAAGCATGCCATCCCCATTCAATATCATGTTCTTCCAGTTTAAGTCATTGTTGATTCTTTTGTAAAATCCACTGAAAATGAGAGAGTGATATTATTTATTTATTTATTTATTTATTTGTCTACCGCACCAATTTTCCCAAAAGGGAACTTTGGCCGGTTTACATAACATAATATAAGAAATCCAAGGAAAATAATAAAAATAACAAAAGAAAACAAAAATACATGACAATAAGTAATCAGCAAGAGGCAAAGACAAGTGATAACAAACACAAACAACAAACACGGGGGAGACAATATACACCCTAGCGATTGCTGAAGGCATCCCTAAATAGCCAGGTTTTAAAAACTTTTAAAAAGGAGGCCAGGGATGGGGACTGGCATATCTCGTTTGGCACTTTGTTTCAGAGAGCTGGGCCAGCCACCAAGAAGGCCTGATTGTGTGTTACAACCTTGTGGGCCTCCCTAGGGGTGGCCACCTGGAGCGAGAGTGCCATACAGGCTTGGGTGGGCTGGGCCAGTTCTGGCCTTAGAGAGATATGCTCTGCCAGTTAATCAGGACCCAAGCCATGGAGGGTTTTGTAAACCAAAACCAACACCTTGAACCTTATTTGGGAGGCAACGGGCAGCCAATGCAGGCAAGCCAGAATTGGGGTGATGTGGTCAAATCTGCCCGCACCAACCACCAATCTGGCTGTTGCATTCTGTACCCACTGCAGTTGCTGAACAAGGGTCAAGGGAAGCCCCATATAGAGGCCGTTACAATAATCTATCCTCAACACGACCAGCGCCTGCACAACCGTCCCCAGGGAGTCCCCATCGAGGTACGGGTGAATCCAGGCAATAAGCCTAAGATGGTAAAAGGCCGACCTGGACACGGCAGCCACCTGGGACACCAGGGACAATGCCAGGTCCAGGACAACGCCCAGACTCCTCACTCTATCCACCAGCTGGAAGGCAGTCCTATCCAGACTGGGGAGAGGGCCACTGTACCCCTCAGGAGAGCCCCCAAAGTACAGAACCTCAGTCTTCTGGGGATTGAGCCTGAGCCTGTTGGTCTGGGTCCACTCCAGTACCACCGCTAGGCAGAGATCAAGGATCTGGATGGCCTCCACTGCAGAGGTGGAAAAGGTGAGATGGAGCTGCATGTCATCAGCTCACTGCAGGCCAGCGGCAACTCCGTTCGACCCCTACTCAGATTTTGCAAAGTAAAATCTCTGACTTCTTTTATTGAGTCAATACATCTCATGCTAGGTCTTTGGCGTTTCTTACTGCTTTTCACTTTCTTAGCAATGTTGTCTTACCCAGTGAGTCTTGTTTTCTTATATAGTGGTACCTTGGTTTACGAGCATAATTCGTTCTGGAAGCATGCTTGTAAACCAAAATACTTGTATATCAAAGCAAATTTCTGCATAGGAAATAATGGAAACTTGCCAGATCTGTTCTGGGGTCCCAATTTCCATGATTTCCTGTGGAGAAATTTGCTTTGGCTGGGAGCCTCAGCACCTTCTAGAGCAGGGGTCCTCAAAGTTTTCAAACAGCAGGCCAGTCCACCACCCTCCAGACACCACTCTGGGCCGGAGCACAGTCCAAAAACAAACAAACAACAACAACAGTCCGACATGGAAAAAAAGGGGGGAGGGGCAAGTGGGCAGAGCCCCCCACGATTGGCCCATGATCATTGTGTCTCGAGGGCCCCAGCAATGCCTCCTGCTCCAGATCACCAGCTCTCCAGAGGCGACATGGCCCATTGCTTTGAACTACCTCAGCAATAGAAGCAGCTGCGGAGGCTGGCTTGCTCGCAAAGCAGGGGATATGTGGGGGGGTTGCAATTGGTCCCGGGGGCCAGATTCAGGACCTTCGGGGGCCACATCTGGCCCCGGGGCCTTAGGTTGAGGACCCCCGTTCTAGAGCTTGACTTGGGCCCAGTGCTGCCCAGGGTGCACTGTGTAGGCTACGGATGGGCAATGACGGGCCCAGGGTGCACTGTGGAGCCCATATACAGGCAGTGCTAGGCCTGGGGATTGCTGTGGAGGCCTCAGGTGGGTATTGCAGGCCCACCGCGCAGCCCGGAAGTCACTTCTGGTCAGTGCCGGGTCTAGCCTGGGCCCACTGGACGGCCCAGAGGCCCATTCTGGGCATTACCAGGCCATGTGGAGCATCCTTGAGGCCACTCCCGGTTTGCTGGAAGTCAACTCTGGTCTGTGTCGAGGCCTGGGAAGCCTGGCACAGGCCCACCACCCAGCCTTGAGGCCCATTCCAGGCAGCACATTTTTTGCTTAGTTTGCGAAATACTCGCAACCCAAGGTACTCATAAACCACATCCAAAGTACAACAGCCTCACTTTGGATGTTTCAGTTTCTACTAAGGGTTCAAGATTGATTTAATCTAAAACATACTTATTTGTATTTCTGCTGTTCTCCCATATTAAATTTCAAATTAATTGATATTTTCCCCTGGTCACCTTCTGTCACTCTGCCTCTTTGCAGAATCAGGCCCCAGTCAGGCTGAGGCAGTCAGGGAGTGCAGCTGGTGGGGCTTCCTACTAGCATAAAGCTGGCAGACGGCACTCCCTGTTCCTTGCCTCAGTTACTTGAGACCTCTGGACTCCTGAAGCTTTGGCCCTATTACCTTGATCTTTCCTAGAACTCTGCTACCTGTAAGTCCACCTATTTTGCATCCCCCTCCCTGTCAGACTGTTTTTGTGTGTGACACTTGACCTTGGAATGGCTGATGAACCTCCCTGTGACACTTGACCTCGGATTGGCTGACCACGCTCTTGGCTTCTGGTCCTGGCCTCCTTGCAGATATCGCCCATGTCCCAGCTGTTATATCTTTCTTTATTGCCTACCTTTTACATATGCCAACTGAGATTACCATATTATCTATGATCTCAGTCTTTTTCTCCATTAATACATTCTTATTCTACAGGATCTTTACTAACTTTTTGCTCTGCTCTTCTAAGTCTTTGTCTTCTTATGATCAATCTCCATCTTGTTTGATATCTGAACAAAGGTGTCAGATCCATAACAATTTTAATTTGCCATTGTTAACTAACTTTTCGTAGTTCTTCTGTAATCTTAACATTTAACTATAATACTGCTTTGATTTTTCTTCTTTAACTTTCATCAGTCAAGTCATTTATGTTTTCTGACAATAATACAGTGTTATCTGCATATCTTCAATTATTGGTGTTTCCTCTACCAATATTTATTTCTCCTTCATCTGATTCTAATACAGTTTTTAATACGATACATTCTTCCCCCCACTTCTCTTTTCTGCCCAAATATTACCATCTTGTCCAGACTGTAAGTTAAGGTACACATTAGAACAACCAAATGTTCCGACACATCAGTTTTTCTTACAGCAGCCCATAGCTTTTCATGATCTACACAATCAAAGGCTGCTCTATAGTCTATAAAACATGTACTTGCTTTCTCCTGAAACTTGGTGATAGTAGAATAACAAGCACATATTTGCAATACGATCTATATATTGGAAGTTTCTAGTGAATGTAATAATCTTTTAAGTTACCAATGCCAAAGAAGATGAAGTTGAAAGCTGGAGGAAACTGTTCCCACAACATAATAAAACATTCTTATAATCATAGGTGACTAGAATGTAATGGCCCCTAAGTGCTGGCACTACATCTTGCTTTGTTATGAGGACTGTGTTATTTCTTTTGAGTTTGTCAGTTCCTGAGTAAAACATTTTGCAGTTATCTGATTGCACGTCAGATTAGGTTTGCTGCCATAATGCATTTATGTCTGTTTCTAAAATATGCATAAATAGCTTCCATTTTTAAAAAAGGTTGAGTGAAAACTGGTAGATTAAGAGGATGGATTGGGTTGGTTTCATGCTTGTTCCTGAGTAGGGCCATAGCCTTGTGAGTTTGTAGGTCAGGGATGTGTACTTTGATTCTCCAGGTTTCATCTCCCAGGGATAAGGGAGGGTGGATATTATAGCCAAAAAAATATCCAAAGGGCCAAGAGCATGCCTGCTCTGAGGAAGGACCACAAACAATTTTACATGTAATCCATCTGTTCCTTGATTAGTAGTTCTGGTCTGTTAGTGCCAGCTTCCACTAAGGAGCTACCTCCACTTTATCTCACCTTTTTTGGAGGTTTTTAAGCAGAGGCTGGATGGCCACCTGTTGGAAATACTGTGATGGGGGTTCCTGCATGGCAGGGGGTTGGACTCGATGGCCCTTGAGATCTTTTCCAACTCTATGATTCATAACTTCCCTATCTCATAGTATCATCCCTGTGACATCTTCATGGATTGGACCCACCATCACCAGGACTGAGTAGGACCAGCACAGACCTGCTGCTAAAAAAAGAACAATCAAACTGCACCCTTTGCAGGCTACCTTTTGTAGCTTTGTCTTTCTTTCTTATTCGTGTGCCTGAGCCAGCCAGCAAAAAAAACCCGAGCCATTGCTTTGAAACTAGGATTTTACTATTCCTATTCCTTTGTTCTGCCACTCTAAGAAACCCGTGGGAGACAAGGATGAAGCTTTCAGGAAAGATTTCTATTTCTGTTCACTTATAGTCCGTCAAGTACACCCTCTGATAAAGAAAGATGGAGCCTACAGTATAAGATTACCTTTTCATTGAATTGAGCTCTGCAACACTGATTCTTTCTACTTGTTATAGGAAGTACAGGCATTTCAGTAGCCTTCTGTGCTGTTTTTTAAAGTATGGTAAATTTGAAACAAAAAGTTTCCTTTGATTTTTATGCAATCAGAAGTGCTGAGTTTTTGTTTGTTTGTTTGTTTTGGAAGGGTCCCCTTTGTATTGATCCTAGAGACAGACTCCAGTCACCTCTCATCTAGTTGTCTACCGACTGTGTCTCTCAAGAAGTAATAATATATTTACTTTCTGGTAAGCAGTTATCTGTTATTATATGCTGTAGCTCAATTTGTGCTGGCAGCCAAGAGGTTGCAGTCTTTTTCCCCATTAAGAATCACACTCACTGGCGTAACTAGGGCAGGGCGGAAGAGTGCATTTGCCCCGGGGCACGCAGCAATCTGGGGGTGCCTGGAGGTGAGCAGCAGGAGGAAGCCATGTGCTATCCTGTCAGCAGTCCTCCTTTCACCCCATGAAGGCTTGGTGATCTTTAGTGGGGGGGGGAGGAGAGGGAAGCAGGTAATGTCTTTTTTCCCCCAAACAGCACCTCTGTCGATTGCTCCCCCCTCCTCCTTTACTCCACCCCCACTAAGGCTTGGTGATCCTTAGCCCTGGGAAAGGAGGAGAGGGAAGTGTGCAACAAAGGTGGTGCTTGGGGAAAAAATATTGCCTGTTTTGCGCTATCCGCACACTGTGCAGTATGCCTAGGAGAGCCTTAACTGGAAAGGAGATCCACAAAGAGGGCATGAGGAGAGACCCTTTCCCCCCCTCTACTGTTCCCCCAGGATCTGGCCCCCTTGCTGGGTGGGCGAGGCAGGATTGGAGGGGAGGAGAGGGTGCAAAAACTAACGTTTGTCTCCGAGTGCTCCAAATTCTACCTACGCCAGTGATCACACCATTGCATAATTGTTATTTGTATGATTGTCAGGTCTGGATGTTGGTTTTAAAGGATAGTATGAGTGGACTGCTGATAAGGACATCAATGAGCAATTGTAACAACCTGTTTTTAAATTCTAAATTTTCTTTTACATTGTACACACCTTTGGTTATACACAATAAAATTGTACAGTATTCTTGTTTACAAAAAATAAAGGATACCCAGAACCTGCTCTGGAAACTCCAATCACTGAGTTCCAGGGGAAGAGTTAGCCAACCTCACTGGATTCTCTATTGGCCTTTTCACACGACCCCTAAGATCCGCTGGCCACTTAAATTTGGACCAGGGATCTTGGGGGTTCGTTGCTCTTCCTGCGTCCCCACCCCTCCGCACTTCCTTGATCCTGTCTGCGTGAGGGGAGGGAGGAAGAAAGAGAGGAAAAAATGCAGGCTCACCTCCGAAGCCGGTTGAAGCCCCGTCGTCCTGATTCCTTCTCTTCTGTTTTTTTTTTTTGCCTCCCGCTCCTTCTCTTAAAGGGGCAGGAGGCAAAAACAAACAAACAAACAGAAGCGAGGAGAGCCCCACACTCACCAGATTAAATCCGGACCTGGGGATTTTCACTCTTCTAGAGCAGGTACAAGAAAAGTGCGCTGGGACGCGCTTAGGTGGGCATGGTCGCACTTAATTTCCTGCAAACTCCGGAGCTGGTGGGGAAACAATTGTAAGCTCCGGAGCTGGCAGCCATTTGCTGTGGAGTTTAGGGGTCATGTACAAAGGGCCTATATTTCGCCTGACAGAACAGACACCCCATGGTACAGGGAAGCTGCAACATTGTTTTATCAGACTGGCTGTGCTCTTGGTGCTATCCGGAACTATCTTCCTTTTTTTCTTTGATGTACCATCACACTTTGGATAGCGTGTGCATGTGGGTTGGTTGGATAGGCGACTCTCTTGTGTGGGCTTTGATTGGGTAGGTTAAAGTAGTACCAAGGATGACCTCCTTTGCTTTTATTTTTTTAATAGTTTGTAGTTTGCACAACAACAACAACAAAATCTTGCTGATGCAGGGTACTTTCTTTGAAGAGCAGGAGCTGGCCAAGGAAACAGTACATGGAGGGAAGTAAGTAAGTTGATAAGAGCTCTGGCTACACACTGAAGGCCAGCCACACTTGCAAAATTGATGGTGCTACATAGCACTCTTTCCCCAATTACTTATTACAGTTATTTGTTTTCTCTATCTGGTCCTAATTTTGAAATACACAAATACCTTCAGAAATGCAAGAATAAACCAGCTTAGGAAAAGCAGTCCTGATCTGTACCGGTAAATATATGGATACATACTGGATGGACAGTGCTCACAAACACCTAAATCATAATACAACTATCTTGTTCTGTTTGGGAAAACCATATTTTCCTGTCTATCAAAAGTAGGGATAAGAGTTTTTATTATAAAAATATTTTATAATATATTTATAAAAATATTTTAATAAAATAAAAATGTTATTTATTTATTTATTTATTTATTTATTTATTTATTTATTTATTTATTTATTTATTTATAGAGCTTATATACCGCCTGTCTTCCCAAAGGAACTCTGGGCGGTTCACAACAAAGTAACAAGAACAAGTAATCAGCTAGAAACTAACAAATAGACAATTAAACGACAACGTAAAAGTATAAAAAATATTAAAAATTCGGCGCTTACAAATCAGAAAAACAGATGGTGGAAGGGGAAAAAAAAATTAAATTAAGTCACCAAACGCCTCTCGGAAGAGAATCGTCTTCAAGGCCTTCCGAAAGGCTGACAGGGACTGTGGAAGGCGCACTTCGCTTAGCAGGTGGTTCCATAAGGTGGGGCCAGCCACAGAGAAGGCCTGGCTCCGAGTAGAAGTTTTCTGGGCCTCTCTGGGCGTGGCCACCCAAAGCGAGTGCGCCCGTGACATCCTCGTTGGACGGGCCAATGTTGACCGCTGGGTGATCCGCTCTGCCAGGTAGTCAGGTCCCAGGCCATGGAGGGTTTTATAAATTAAAACCAAGACCTTGAATCTGCTTCGGGACGCAATGGGTAGCCAATGCAGGCGAGCCAGAACTGGGGTGATGCGGTCATAACGACGCACACCCGCCACCAGTCTGGCCGCCACATTCTGTACCCGCTGCAATCGCTGAAGGAGAGTCAAGGGCAACCCCATGTAGAGAGTGTTGCAATAATCTATCCTCGAGATCACCAGCGCTTGCACCACAGTTCTCATGGAGTCCGAATCCAGGTATGGACGAATCTGGGCAATTTGACATAGATGGAAAAAGGTGGTCCTAGACACGGCGGCCATCTGGGCCTCCATGGAAAGGGCCGGGTCCAGGACCACACCCAGATTCCGAACCCTGTCTGCTAGCTGGAGAGAAACGCCCTCCATGCTAGGGAGAGGGCCCCCATTGCTGGAAGGGGAAGTCCCAAAGAGCATCCCCTCGGTCTTCTCGGGGTTGAGTTTGAGTCTGTTAGCCTTGGTCTATTCCATGACTGCGCCCAGGCACTGGTCGAGGGTCTGGACAACCTCCACTGCAGAGGTGGAAAAGAAGAGATAGAGCTGGGTGTCATCAGCATACTGATGACAGCAGACTCCAAATCTCCTAATGACCTCTGCCAGCGGCCTCACATAGATGTTAAACAGCATAGGAGAGAGGGACTACACAAATACTGAAATATAAATGGTAGAAATAAATGCTGCCAATACTTTTCTGAGAGACGTTCGTCCCTTCCTTCTCTTTTCTCCCAACTGCATTACCTACCTGATGGAACTCCTCCCTCTTCTGGGCCCACACATCTAAGGCAGGCATGTCCAAACTTCGGCCCTCCAGATGTTTTGCACCACAACTCCCACAGTCCTTTGTCATTGGCAATCTAATCTTAGAATTCTGAGAGTTGTGGTCCAAAACATTAGGAGGGCAGACGTTTGGGGCATGCCTGATCTAAGGGTTGCTGCCAGTTTGGGGAAGGATGCTTGGACCACAGTGCTGGCTGGTGGCCAGTCATAGTAGAACGTGGCCCTTGACTGCTTGTGAAATCCAGTGCATTAATTCTGCCCTAGATTAGAACAAACTGTGCCTCTTGACACAAGGCCTATCTTGGATAGCAGTTGCATGCACGCTCACACAGACTCCCCACTTCCATCTATTACTGCTTCCCTCATCTTCATATTTCCTTTAATATGTATTGCACCTACAGTATTTGGATTTTTTTTTGAAGTACAGCAAAAGAAGTTATTTTTATTTTGCTGTTTAGTACGCTTCTAAATTTATTAATTCTATATTTCTAAGAATATGGTTTTCTTTCTCATTGCATTCAGATTGGTACTTCTACTTACTTTACATTTTTGTTAATTAAACATGTAATGTGTAGATATGAATAGCTTGTTCCATAGGTTTTGCAATTAACCGCTGCCCTTTTTAAATTGCATGTATACAGAAATTAAATATTTTAATACCTACAAGAACATATTTTCTACAAATATAACCTCAGATTTTTTGTGAACTTGTGATATTAAAAATATTTTTAAAAATCATGTATTATAATTGTGTATGTCCGTGTTCTCAAATAATGATAAAGAAGTATTCCTGACTTCATATTATTATGTGGATGTTGGTAAATGCAGTCCATTTCATCCCAGTTTTCTCCTTCCTTTGTTCAATCAGGCAAACAAAACCAGAAGGAGAAAGTTTTGTATAACATTAAAAGTGAGGATTCTAGCAAACTCAAAGAAGTCAAGATTGTAAGCCATATTTCAATTGAGTGTTGTTAGCTTATGAATCCTGGCTTGTCTGAGGATAGTTTACCATAAATGGTGTACAAAGATTTGTTGACCCACTTGCAAAAAGCAGTAAAAAAATCAAGGACAAAAAAGCTGTGCATTTAGCTTATGAAGCTGGTTTACCATTATGCGAATCCAAACATTCTGAAATAAATATGAAAGCATTTAAAAGAAGATTTTGGCACACATTAACATTTGTTCCTAATTTCTCCTAGTACACTCATTTTTTCTCAGTTTAATGTACATTTTTGTATGGAGTTTTGCATTCTTCTTTTTAAACCATGGAACTGCATTGAAAAAGTAAATAACAGCATTTTTTTACAAATTTAATTGGTTTTTATTACATTTGTTCTCAAACCCAGCCCAGTAGTGGGAGTGAACAGGACATAGAAACATTCCTGTGAAAGTGGATGTGGGTGTATGTGGAAGTGGCTGTCCAAATCAAATCAAAGTGAACATATGATGCCTCACTTCCAAATGCTATACAAACATTTTTCATATTTATATATGCATTCATTCCATTTTATATTATTTAGAAACCATTCAATATCTCTTGGCCCTCACTGAGTTACAGTGAAACCTCTAAAAACCCAATGAATTGAATCCAGGTGTGCTGTTCTGCATACAAATGAGACTTGGATCTAGTTGGGGCTCTTTAGATGGACAAATATTTTGACCATTTATACTGAGCTATCAGTATGTAGCATAGTTTAAAATTCATATTTATCCTTAAAATAATCTTTAAGTTATTCAGTTAGCCTTAACTAATTCAAATGAATCCAAAAGTGATTTAAAAAGACTTGATGCTAACCCCTCCCTGGAAGATATTATTTGTTGGCTGAAATTAAGTAGTAACTCACTGTAAGAGTAGGGCCACTGAATCAGTGGAACCCATGAAGGACTTGACTAACCAAATCTCCACTGATGCCAAGGTCTACACCAGTTGTGATGTACTGCTGGATTTCATCCATTGTATTTATATAGATGCCCTGAGCACATCCGATCTTGTCTGATCTCAGAAGCTAAGCAGGGTTGGCCCTGGCTAGTACTTGAATGTGAGACCACCAGGGAATAGCAGGAGCTGTAGGCACCTGGAGTAAGAACTGGCAAGCCACTCCAGTATTCCATCCAAGAAAGCTCTATGGGCATGGGGTCATGAAGAGTTGGTCACAATTGTAACAACAACAAATGTTAGCAGTAAGGAACTCAAGGGTGTTGCACTCTACTTTTATGCTCATTTCAGCCCTCTGTGGAAGGGCTGAAGATGAAAGGCTAGAAAATGAAATTCTGGCTGAATAAGGATTTGAATCTGGGTTACAACTGTCGGCAGCTCGGTGGTTCGAATCCCGGGTGCCATGCAGTTGGGCGAGCGCCTGCTGGTAACTCCAGCTCCTGCCAACCTAGCAGTTCGAAAGCATGTCAATGCAAGTAGATAAATAGGTATCGCCGTAAAAAGCGGGAAGGTAAAACAGTGTTTCTTTGCAGCCATGCCAGCCACGTGGCCATGGACTTGCACAACACTGGCTCTTCGGCTTGAATACGGAGATGAGCACCACCCCTGGAGTCGGACACAACTAGCATCCATGTGCGGGGGGAACCTTTATCTTTACTTTTATCTTACATCTGCACCATCTATCATACTTATTCCAACTGGCTTCACTGGCCCTGTATGGTTAAAAAAGAAGAGGAGGGGAGGAAGTGGAACTGTATTTGTTGGTTCTAATGCATGGTCTCTGTGAATGTATGGGTTCTTCTGCAAATAATCAATTTCTATGAACATAGGTGGTTGCAACATGATAAGTTACTTGCACTTTTATGGGGGTGGAAATGACACGTGGAACATGTGAGTATAAGTTTACTTTGCTTTATTTACAATTTATATAACACCAGCTTGTATAAACAACTCTAGGTGATGCACAAAGCCAAAAGATGAAAACAAAATGAATAATAAAAATACACAGCGAACAGCAACACAAAACCCAATGACATCCAAAGACAGTGTGCAATAAAGCAATCACTAATACTAGATACTAGAGGCAGACAGTAAAGAATCACAACAATAGGAATGACCACCCAAAGACCTCTTGGAAAAGCCAGGTCTTTAAAGCTTTCCTGAAGGCAGGCAGAGATTGTGCCAGGTGGACCTCGCTGGGGGTAGAATTCCACAATAAGGGGCCGGCCACTGAGAATGCCTGATTTTGAGTGGACACTTTCCGGGCTTCTCTGGTAGTGGCCACCCTAAGCGCAAGCACCTGGGAAGCTCTTGGGTAGTTGGAGAGAATATTAGGACTTAGTAGTCAGTAGGTCTAGTGGGTATTACTGTGTTTCTGTCCTGTGTAGGATGCCTGGAGTTGTCATTTGTAGAGCTTGTATTTTCTCCTTTGGAGTAGATTGTTCGTTGTTGAGATTTTCATTGTTTTCCCTGGAGCAAGGAGCCTGTAGAATCTTTCCACAAGCAGAGCCAGATTGTAACCTAGTAGATAAAAAGGGCAACGAAGAAGTAGAAATTCAATTTCTAAGGGACAAAATAAGACATGGTAAAATTTGCTAGATTTGGCAAATGCAGAAAGAAGATTTTATTTTTAAAAAATGCAAAGAAAATCTCTTTATTGCTAAGCTGTCTTAATGGCTAAACTCTTCTCCTGATTGTACCATGATATTGTATCTAAATCAGATTAGGCTATACTGCTAACCTTACATTCTTGTGGATGAAATTACAGCTAGCTTTGCAATCTTTCGTGAATTCCGAGACTGTTTAGATGCAACCACTAAAACTTTTTAGGAGAACCCTATTATATTTTGTTAGGAAACCTAGAGGTTTCTACAAAATGTTTTTCTACGGGGTGGTTGCTGTTAAACAAGTAATAGATATCTCTCGTGAATATGACAGAATTTAACTCTATTCTATTATATCTTAGCTTTGGCTTGATGCCATAACAATAAACCTTACCTATATTTTTCCTAGCTTTTTTTTTTTACTGCATCACATTTCTCTTAAGTCAAGACTTAAGAACAACACTGACTTTTTGAGAAAGGAAGTGAATAATGTCTTCCCTCAGACCGTTGCCCTCAGTAGCTAATTTGCTGACCCTGTGCAAGCTAAAGCTAAGATTCTCAAAATGATGTTTATTTTATTTTAATGTTTATTTGTGCCTTTTGCTTTTTACCCTGTGACACGCCATTAGAAAGTTTTATACTTTGGATGGCCTAAAAACACGTAATATGTAATAAATAGATTGCATGCCCATAGCATGTTAAAGTCTGTGTTTGAATAATTATACCTTGGGTTTAATAAGATAAGATATGAGCAGACCTTTGGCCAGGCATATAGTCTTGAGAAAGAAAGCCATTAATTATTTTTTCCATTTTTGCACAAACTGCAAAAATATGGTTCACAGGTAAAGAACAGCTCTGGATTTGTTCCACTTCTCTTCATCTAAGTTTCCAAGATGAATGGGTTGCATCTAATTTTCTTATATAACTGCTAAGTTGAAATCTCTGTTCATCAACTGCACTTATATTTGAGCCAAATTTCACATTTGTATTTCAAAATTTGTAGCTAAATACTGTATGCTGTTTTATGAAATGATAACATCATCAAATTGTTTTCTTAATTTATCCACTTACCCTAATAAATAGACCGGGATACAGGGAATGTTGCGGCTAAAACGCTGTAGACGTCTTGTCCACGCTCATGTTTATTCACCCTGAATCCTAAGAACTGATATCTAAACAATGACTGAAAGAAACCCCATTACTGTAACTTAAGGCCAGGGTGACCATGGCATCAGCCTTTCATAGGGTAAGTTATGGCAGCAACGTGTGAACGATGTTGGAAATATCATATGTTCTGTAGTAGCTCAAACACTGCATGTGTAACTTTGCACAGCAGCGGATGATGTTGTTAACTAGTGGAGTTACAATTTATTTTAAATTAAATGCTTCTTAACCTCCCATTTCAGTTTCTGATGCTTTCTATGATTTCCTTCTGCCTCCCAAAGAAGCCTTGGGAACCTCAGGATGGGGTGGGGGTGGGGACAAAAATGGCCACTCCTGGGATTCTCTGGTAGTTGAGTCATGGCAAGTGCAGCTCTCTTTAAAAAATCAGGATTTAAATTTTCATGGGGGTGTCTCTGCAGTTATGGCCACTGCCCACTAGAGTCACACTCTGTAGGCAGAATCTGGAAGTTGAGTCATGGCAACTGTACTTCTTTTCTTGTGATCTGAACTTTTCTTGTGAGCCATCTTTTCTTGAGACTGAACTCCACTCCAAGCAGTTTCGTCAGTCTGAGAACTAGAGATGGGCACGACTAGGGAAATGACGTTTTTGAGTTGTCGTGTGTCGGAGGCAGTCCGTTTCGGCTCGTTTTCGTTTTTCGCAAAATTTCGCAAAAATTAGTCGGTTCGTTTTTCCGTTTTTTCATTTTTGTTAGTACTGGTTTGGGGGGGGTAGCGGGCTCCTGGAGGGAGCTGCAGGAGTCAGCCAGAGCCACAAGTGACGGACTGGCAGACTCTTTGCACCCGCTGTGTCTCACGTACTTGCATGTAGTGCAATGCAAGTAGATCTGGCTTAGGGTTAAGACGGGTTAGCGCAAGGGCTAGGGTTAGGCTAGTTACGGGTGAGGTTAGGGTGAGTATTGGGGTGCACCTCTGGGTGCCTCTCTGACCCACTTAGAAGGACAGTGTACTGGCGTATGGGTTAGGCTTAGGCTTAGGGTTCGGGTTTGGGCTACGATTAGTGGGCTGTTTATGCCCGATTGGCACATCCCAGAAGTTTCTGTGGTCAACCTGGCCAAGTGGCCATGTGATTGCTGGAAAATTTGCATGGTCCACTCCCATGGGCGAGCCCAAATCAGGTGTAAAAAAATAAAATAAAAAAAAAAATAAAATAAAATAAAATAAAATCAACGGAGACTTTTTTTTGCAAGAAAAACCCACTGCTGCTACTGTAAAAATTCAAGCATTTAAAATAGCTAATTTTCGCATGTTTCTGTGGTGCTTTGGTGGGGTTTTGGGCAACGATTTCAAAAAAAATATTGCGGTCGCCATTTTGGATCCTCCGCACTGCATGGCAAATGGATGCGCCCTCCCAGCCTGGTACCAGCAGCGCAGCAGTAGCAATAGCCAAGGAGAGGGGGGCGGGGAAACCCCCCCCCAAATAAAACCCCCTTCTGGCCTGGTAGGTGCCCTCAGACAGTTTTCGCCTACTTTTAGGGCCAGTAATTGGGGTTTTTTTTAAACTTTTAAAAACTTTTTTTCTGTGCCGCTTGACATTGCGCGATCGCCGCGATGCAAGTAACGAGCACGACAAATCAGACCAAATTGTTCGTTCGTCGGTTCGAGCTCGAATTCTGGTGGAGTAATTCCCGTTACCGTTTCCATAGAGTAACGGATACGAGTAACGGAAACGGAAACGGGAATACCGCTAAGTCGTGCCCATCTCTACTGAGAACATCAGACACTGCTGGGATTGGAACTATTGCTGATGGTTTTTGGTTATTAGAGGCTTCTTTGTGACCAGTATTTGTTTCTAGCTGTTGGTAGTCACCAAGAATTAAAGGGTATACATTCTTGAGAAATTTCAAAAGAAAAGTGTTTATGTATCTGTGAATAAAATGATCAAGCTTTTCCTCCCAAATGGCTAAAAGTGAGGAAAAGTTTTCTGTATATATCTCAAGTTTTAAATACACAATCAGAAGAGGCGCTAAGCTAAACCTATGGAGAACAAAACATACTTTCTGATTGGATGCATACTGATGAGTTTCTTTCAACAGGACAGGACGCTAGCTAGACCACCTGGAAGTCACTTAAAGGACTTCAAAGCAAAGTAGGATCAAAGGAGAATCAAATAATATGGGGCTACTTGGATATAGAACAACTTTTCTGTGACCGTAGGGAAAGTCAATCAGTGCAGCATATGTGCATGCAGTTTATGCCCTAGCATGTGTAGAGAGGAAGATTTAGCTACTGGCAAAGATTGCACAGCTGAAGTAGCCCCTTCCTGTAAAAATAATAACAACACCAACAACAGTCTAATATTCTTAACATTTAAAATTGTTTTTAATTTAACCTGTATTTCCGTTACATCCATACTTTTAACTTGTGCAGCACTCTGATGTGAATAAAGAAGAAATACTCAGCATATCCAGGTGAAGTTTTTCAATAACAAACAAGGATACTGATGAGTATTGAGGAGTCCGAATCCGAGTCTTTGGTGCAAAGTCCCAAGTCCAAGTCAAGTCCGAGTCAAGTCACTTAAGTCTGACTTGACAGCGAGTCCTGTGACTCGACTCTCCATCCTCCTAACAGGTCACAACCTCCACAGACTCACGCGCAACAAATAATGAAGGTTAAACTGGGCATAAAAATAAATGGCTTGGGAAATGCAGTGCGCTTGTAGTTTCCACAGGTGCAGAATAAAATCAGAGGAACACTAAGGGCGGGGGGGGGGGGAGAGAGAGAGAGCTTCTTAATTCCCATTACAGTTTACCTTTATGCATAGAAAAGTGCTTTTCTAAAGACAAACAACATATTCCTAGACAGCCAGCAGTTTGGAAGCAAAGCAGATCAGGCAGGGCCGCTGCGGTTTTCTAAACCACAGTACTAATTACTTGGGCAAACATGGTTTTGATGCTTAAGATGTACAAGTATCAGATTTGTGGCAGGTCCAGTGTATGCAGTCTTACTAAGATTTGCTGTGTTGGTTGGAGAAGGATGAAATACAGTAGGACCCCCTCGTATCCACTGATTCAGTTATCCACGGTAGGCAGAGGAAAAAAATTAAATAATTCAGCAGCCACAAAGCAAACTATTGTCACAAACAGCAGATGTAAAGCAAGCTGTTGTCACAAATAGCATCTGTATAGCAAGCTACTGTCTCAAACAGCGGCCATAAAGCAAGCTACTGTCTCAAAACAGCAGTCATAAAGCAAGGTACTGTCAGGAAACAACAGTTTGGGGGTGGGTGGGCATGCGTTCTCTCTTATCCACAGTTTTCATTATCCACAGGAAGGCCTGGAACCAATCCCCAGCAGATACCGGGGTCCTACTGTAATGCACAGAATCCTATCTGGGTCTGTAGGAGGTGTAAAGGTCCGTAGCTCTAATTGAGGCACCAAAGTTTGCCCAGTCACACCCCTGATTGCAAAGACCACCAGTACCTTGTCAACTAGTTGCAATTAGCTTCCAGCAGGTTATTCAAACCCTACACAAACAACCAAGAAAATGCCAGCTGATGATTTTTGCAGCAGTGTGTGGAAGGCCAGTATGGTTGCTACCACCAACCTGAGATAATAATTTGAGTTCCAAGCCCATATTTTAGCTGGATATGTTTTTGTGGCAGCCTGTGAGAAAGGAAGGAAATTTTTTTTGCATGTTGCTTTCCCCCCCTTTTTTTGCCTGATAAATATGAAAACTGTGCATTCATGCCTGATTTTATCAGCATCTGAAGTAGTTTCGTCTTCTAGATGAAGCTTGACCTAGTTTTGTTCATGAAATTGCTTAGAGTTACTAAACTGGAAGGGAAGACTATAGCACAGGGGTGGTTGCCTTTTCTATTTTCATGTGCAACCGTGTTCAACTGGACTCCGTGCTGATTCAGATGTCATGGAAAGGGGCTTGGGTTTGTCACGGTGGCAAGACACTGTAGCCAGGTTTATTCCTTTCCCCATCTCCGCTTACCCCTCTGGCATCTTCTGTGTCTCTGGTCCCCTTGTGCCTTGATCACAAAAAGGTTGTACATCTTTTACTTTTCATTTTGATAAGTAACATTGAGTGATGCAGCTGTTATGCTGTGCTTGATCATTATGATGTATTGCACAATTCATGATTTTAAACTGGCTTCTTGTTTCAAATAGCAAGATTAATCATGGTTGTTTGGAGTACGTCAAAGCAATATGTTGTGGTTAATCAAAGACAAGTGTCCTATCTGTCTGTTGTGGGTTCTGCAGCTTGCTCCAGCTGTATTAATCAGCAAGGTCCAAATTTGCTCAAAGTGAGTCTGGGGTCATTTAAGTGCATTTTACTGCAGTGTGTGTCTCGGTGACTACCAGGTTCACTAATAGCACTACCTAAACTGGTGCCCTTGGATTATTTTCATTTACGGTTTCCATAGTTATCTCTGACCATTGTGTGTGTGTGTGTGTGTGTGTGTGTGTGTGTGTGTGTGTGTGTGTTGTGTCGTTACAGTCGTGACCGACTCTTCGTGACTCCATGTCCATGGAGTTTTCTTGGCAGGAATACTGGAGTGGTTTGCCAGTTCCTACTCCAGGTACCTACAGCACCTGGTATTCCCTGGTGGTCTCCCATCCAAGTACTAACCTGGGCTGACCCTGCTTAGCTTCCAAAATCAGGAGGGATCGGATGTGCTTAGGGCATCTAGGCAGCTGTCTGGATGCTATGGCAGGTGTTTTGAAATATCTCAAAAGCTTCATTTTACCTTCATCTGTTGTGCTGGTAAATGTTGTTCCTCAAAGTGCTTAAGCACAGGTCCATGTGTCCAGACCAACTCTGGATTAAAAATTTGAAGGGACATTAGGCACTTTGAAATTGGTGTAAGGTACACAAATGTTTATATTATGGTGAGATCTCTCTCTCTCTCTCTCTCTCTCTCTCTCTCTCTCTCTCTCTCTCTCTCATTTCCATTCCTAAACTTCCATTCCTGTCCACCCATCCATCCATCCATTTCTATTTTTCAAATTTTCTTAAAATGTGCATGTATACATTCAAGATGTATGAAAATCCACCCGCTTTTTCTCCTTGATGTGCAAGTGGCTATCCTACCACCTGTGACCAGATGTTGGCCCCCCTCTGTTTTCATCTGTCTCACGTGTGATGTATGCATCACTCAAATTTCTGATAGCCTAGAGTTGTTCTTAGGAAAGTCAAGGGGTGGCAAAAGGTGACTTTTCAAAGGAAGCACAGCGATAATATGATCTCTGTAGATGACTAAATGCTTTTCTGACATGATTAAGATTTCACCATTTCGGGAGTTTCCTTCCTTGACATCTTTTGGGATGGACTTAGGTATGAACTGCTGGGTAGTATAGCAGTGCTATGGAGCCTCCTTGACAGTGGTGGACTCCATGATCCACCAGGTCCCCCCCTCCCCCAGTTCTGCACAGTTCCAAAATGATGATGATGATTCCAATTTTTAAAATATCTTTCCCTCACCACTCTTCTGGTTAGAGATAAATTCTGAAGTCCATGTTTTGATACGACTGTTCTTGGAGCTACATCCTTAAGACCAGTCTAGAAATGAAGGCAGCTGTGTTGATCCATATCAGCCAACCAAATCCAGCAGTTTTGAATTTGATCTTGACACTGAGTTCGCATTTTGTAAAGCGGATATCTCTTAATAGCCTAATCAAGACCACAATACTTTACATTACAATAGGGATAACTGGCAACAGTCTTGTGTTGCTGGGAGGATCTGTTTTTCCTTCTACCTCCCGTACAGCCTGCAGTTCCAAGAAGATAGGGGACTTGAGAGAGAACAGCAGATAAGGTGATAACACTGGCTAATTTTAAAAAATAACAGTGTTCTAAGGCAATGTGTGTGTGTGTGTGTGTGTGTCATTACAGTCGTGACCGACTCTTCGTGACTCCATGTCCATGTCCATGGCCTAGTTTCCCTGGTGGTCGCCCATCCAAGTACTAACCAGGAAT
This sequence comes from Phrynocephalus forsythii, assembly GCA_029282475.1. Classification (NCBI taxonomy): domain Eukaryota; kingdom Metazoa; phylum Chordata; class Lepidosauria; order Squamata; family Agamidae; genus Phrynocephalus; species Phrynocephalus forsythii. Next base: position 25,346,650 of record JAPFRF010000001.1, read on the forward strand.
ACTGGTGTTGATTTGGATGTGCTTAGGACAGTGTTTTTCCCACTGTTCAGGCACACTAGTGTGCCGAGATGTTGCCTGGTGTGCCGTTGGAAAAATTGAAAAATTCAAAAGATTTTTTTAAAAAATGTCGAATTGTCGCCCACTAGGCGGGCGCTGGACTGTGTCCTGGGTATCCAGGAGTGGGGTTTTTGACCCCACCCTCGGCCAGCAGGGGTGCCACTCAGGGGGACACCCTCCACTTTTCTGATCTCCGGGCTGTGATTGGTCAAGACCCCAGCCTGGACCTAGCTCATCCAAAGCACAGTGTGCGCGAGATCAGATAAAAAAGGAACCAATGCAGGAGGAGACGGACGAGACCAGGACTTGGATTTTTTCATGAAACAAGTGTGCCTTTGCTCCAAAAAGACATCTTAGGCACACCACCACTATTTATTATTAGATTGCCCATAGCATTCATCACAGGAAGGAGGGAAAATTCCCATGAAACAAGTTTTTCTTGAAACAAGGTTGAGTCCAGTTTATCTTATTGTTGGAACTTGAGACTAATTTATGAAGGCTGCTATTTGAACAGGAGTCTTTTTAAAAAGGACAGTAAACTGTTCTTCTTTATATTGAATCCTATCTTGGAATCTTGTCAAACTTGAAGTGTTTTAAAAAGTGGTTGAATAATAAGTTTGGCAGTGCAGGTGCTGATAATGACAGTTTTCACAGACCCCCCCAATAAATAAAAATAAATAAATAAATAAATAAATAAATAAATAAAAGGAGAGTCCAAAAGTACAGGCTGCTACATGGGTCTGTATTTAAAAGAGAGGAGGAACAGGTTTTCTGTTCTGGGTCTGGTGCTATTCCAATATCTTTATTAATGACTTGGAGGAAGGAATAGAGAGTTGGCTGATCAAATTTGCAGATGATACCAAATTGGGTGGGGTTGCTAATTCCCTAGAAAATCCAAAAGGACCTTGACAGATTAGAGTCCTGGGCCAAAGCAAACAAGATGGGGTTCAACAGAGGGAAATGTAGGGTGGTGCATCTAGGTAAAAAGAATGAATTGCACAGATACAGGATGGGAGACACCTGGCTGAAAAATAGTACCTGTGAAAGTAATCTGGGAGTCTTGATGGACCACAAATTGAACATGAGTCAGCAGTGTGATGCGGCGGCCAAGAAAGCCAGTGCGATTCTTGGTTGCATCAACAGAACCATAGTGTCTAGATCAAGGGAAGTGATAGTACCACTTTATTCTGCTCTGGTCAGACCCCACCTGGAGTACTGTGTCCAGTTCTGTGCATCCTCAATTTAAAAAGGATGTTGACAATCTTGGAACGGGTCCAGAGGAAGGCGACCAAGATGATTGAGGGTCTGGAAGAAATATCTTACGAGGAGCAGCTTAGGGGGTTGGGAATGTTTAGCCTTACAAAAAGAAGGCTGAGAGGGGATATGATAGTTATGTTTAAATATTTGAAAGGATGTCACATTGAAGAAGGGACTGGTTTGTTTTCCATGGCTTCAGAGACTAGGACGCGGGGCAATGGTCTCAAACTACAGGAAAAGAGATTCCATTTGAACATTAGGAAGAACTTCATGACAGTTAGAGCTGTTCGGCAGTGGAATTGCTGCCATGGAGGGTGGTGGAGTCTACTTCTTTGGAGATCTTTAAGCAGAGGCTGGATGGCCATCTTTTGGAAATACTGTGATGGGGGTTCCTGCATGGCAGGGGGTTGGACTATATGGCCCTTGAGGTCTCTTCTAACTTTATGATTCTATGTTTCTATGATTCTATAAAGTGTATGGCTCTTAATTGCTAAAGGAAGACCAAAAAAGTCTTATATTTTGCATTACAAACAAATTAGGACTGTATACAGCAATATAGAGTTCCTCAGGGAAATTCATATTTTTCCTGTCTACTGTCATGACTGCAGTTAAGCTCAGAGAAACAAGGAACTCTAAGGAAAGTGCTATGGGGATACTATAGTGTGTGCTACTCATATAGTACTGGGGCTGCAACACCACAATTCCTGCTACCATAATTGCCAGTCAACAGGTTGCTTGTGAATAGTTAACTTGAGTTTTGGATAGGTTCTGTAGGTCAAGACTGTATTTAAAATAAATATATTTAAAATAAATATGTTTTTTGCCTTTGTGGGAAGACTTTTTCTTTAAAAAAATTAAGACAGAACTTTAAAAAAACCCCACATGTTTAGTCCTGTTAATTACATTTTAGATCTCGGCAGATATGACAGACTGCATATAATGCCTGCCTCTTCTTTGTTGTAGAACTCTGAGTGAACTGTCTCCTGTGTAAAGAAGACCAAGATGACCAGCTCAGCCCGGGAGCATCTCCTTTTTGTGAGGCGACGCAATCCTCAGCTCCGCTACACGCTGAGCCCAGAGAACCTCCAGAGCCTGGCATCTCAGGGTACCGTCCCCGAAAACATGAACTTGCAGCGTGCCAACAGTGACACTGATCTTGTAACTTCGGACAGCCGCTCAAGTCTGACCGCAAGCATGTATGAATACACTCTCGGGCAATCTCAGAACCTCATCATTTTCTGGGATATTAAAGAAGAAGTGGATCCCACAGACTGGATAGGGCTGTATCACATTGGTAAGTCAGAACAATTACTCTCTTTTCTGTGGAGGTGCTGGTTCTTTTCTCCTCCCTTTTTCTGCTTGTTGCCAACCAGTAAGAAAGCTCAGGGAAGATCCATCTGAGATCAGACAGCACAAGTCTTCTTAAAATCTGACTCTCAGTCTAATGCTTCTTACAATGACATGTGAAAATGTGCGCCTCATGAAAAAAAGATGTGGGTCTGTCCTGGCCGGAAACCTATACAAGTCTTCTCACAGAAAATGTCCTGTGTTCAGACTTTTGCTGTCTCTCTTGCCTTAAATCCGGTTGGTTGCAGAAATGCAGACGTGGTCTCCTTGGTATTTTTGCAATGCGCAACTATACTGTCTTGATTTTCTTTCTTTCTTTCTTTCTTTTTTGGCTTGGCACATTGATGGGGAGGGGCAAGAGAAATAACTTTAAAATCGCCGGGATGTTTGTGTGATTTTATGAAACTGGCCATGTGATGTATTCTTCTTGTATCAGAAGTAACTATTATTTATGTTGGGCATTTACCAAAATGGAGAGTGCTTAGGCTATTACTTGAAACCTCTGCAACATTTAAGAGTACTTTTAATACCTGTGCTTCTGAAAATGCCTCATTAGTGAAATAGTTTCAAGGTTTCTGAGGAGGGCATTGCCTTTCTGAGAAATGGTTGTTATTGAAAACAAAGTGCAATTTCTTGTGATATATAGGACGAATTAAGATACTTGCCCTGCATCATTAATATACTGATGACGTTAGGGTTCTGTGTGTCATTGGGAAAGCTGGTAGGTGAAAGGGATTCATGTCTGAGGTCAAACATCTCTCATTCAAATCTTACCTCAGTTAAGAATTTGGTGGCATTAGACCAGGAACACTACCATCATGTACATCTTGTTCTGGAATTATGGAGACAGCACTGGTCCTTCCTTGTAGAGCTGTGGTAAATGATGATTACTGAGTGATCTCAAACAGTTGGAACATTTGAAATACATTGCATATTTGGTTGAGCTGCCTAGATGCCCTAAAGCACATCCGATCTCGCCTGATTTTGGAAGCTATGCAGGGTCAGCCCGGTTAGTACTTGGATGGGAGACCACCAGGGAATACCATGTGCTGTAGGCGCCTGGAGTAGGAACTGGCAGACCACTCCAGTATTCTTGCCAAGAAAACTCCATGGACATGGGGTCACGGTGACTGTAACAACACAACACAGCACAACACAACACAACACAACACAACACAACACACACACACACACACACACACACACACACACACACACACACACACACACACACACACACACACACACACACACATGTGGGACAGTTTGCATTGATCTTGCCACCTCAGATGGGACATGTCATGGATTGACAACAGTTTTATGGCAATCAGTCATTTTATTTAGTTAGTTGTATTTATGTACTACTGCCTTTTGTACAGGGAGCTGAAGGCAGCTTACATGGCTTTCTCCATGTATTCTAACAACAACCAATTGAGGTAGGTCAGGCTGAGAAGAAACCACCAGCACAGGCTATCCAGTTTATTTGGTGTTTATCTGGACTCCTAACCTAATAGTTGTAACCAGTTTACCACCCTGGCTTTCTCAAATGGAGCACTTGGAGGGGAAAGGGGGCTTGCTGTCTCCTGGTGTCATGCACAGAACTTTGTCTCCCCCCTTTCTGCAGTAAAAATAAAGCATTTGCCCATTTCATTCTGTTACTCATTTCTGGAAGTGGCATAGATTACACACAGCTTGCCAAGATAGGCATGAGAAAGATCTCTGGCTTGGTGCCGCTCTAATGCAGCAGTTCAGAAGTAATTTTCCTCTCCGAACAGTGGCGAGCTGTTTGACCGAGATGCTATTAGACAAAGGAAAAATGTTTTCTTCCTTGCTTACAAAAACAGAAAGAGGAACAAGCACCTAATTACAGGTTGTGGTGTGGTTTTTAAAACATTGTTATAATTTTGTCTTTTTAAACTTTGTTTGACTCTTCTGGTGCAAGAGAAAACCAGGGCTTCCTTACCACCGTGTAATTAATCACCTACTACCAGCAAACTTTGAGTGAGACATGATGGATGTTGGGGGAAAGTGAAGACTTTTAGTAAAAAGTCAAAAGACTTCTGCTATAGGTAGACTTCTTACTGGCCCTAATGACAAATTTGAAGTGAGTTTTTATAGATACATCTCTGTTTCCTTTTCCACTTGCTTACAGGCGTTTATCACGGCTGATAGGTTTTGATGTAAAGTATAATGTACGTCTTACTCTTCAACCCTTTTATCAAAGATAGGCTTTCTTTGATGTGTCAGAAAGAGTCAAAAAGCTGGTCGTTTCTCCTCTATATAAAAAACTAATAGTTTAACTTTTCCAGGAAAAAGATGAAAGAAAGTGGTCCTTTGTAAACATAACATGTACCCAGTTAACTGAGAGGGATATTTATCCCAACCAATTACAGGCTTGTTTTCCAACCTTTATGATTTGCTTTTGCTGAAAGTGTCAGTAGTGTATTATGAATACATTTAAATTGAACCTATTGATTTTTATTAGTTCAGCATGAATAAAAAATGGACCTTGACAGTGCTTGTACTGATGAACATGTTTATTGAAAGTCACGAATAGCTGGCTGTCTCTGTTTAATTGACACATGGTGATAAGCAACTTAAAGGCAAGAAAATATGATTTGAGAAATGGGTGAATAAATGTATATACAGAAAAATAGGCCTCCTAATCTGTGGCTTGGCTCAGCTGGTTTTGTTATCTGGAGTTACAGTTTGATTTTTTTTCTATATGACTTATCTGTACTCCATAATTTTAACCTCCATTATAATCTACTCAGGCCTTGTGCTCTGAAGAGGCCACTTTAGCTTTGCATGCAGTGTGGAAACAACACGGCTTCTATACAAAGCATGATACCATAGTCTCTCAAGGCTGAAAGATGCCTGTACTATACTATACTATACTATACTATACTATACTATACTATACTATACTATACTATACTATACTATACTATACTATACTATACTACAGGGCTGGCCAAGTTTGAATAGCCTGTGGCCTACCTGTCTGTGACGAATGTCCCCCACGGTTGAGATTAATCGCACATGCGTGCAAATTGCAGCAACAGCTACCAGCTCTCCTCCCCCATTGCCACCGCCCCCGCAGCTATGGTGTTGGGCAGTGACCAGTGGCGAGGATGGCAGCGGCAGCGAGGGGCCGGGTTGGGGGACCCTGCTCCACCCAGGCACCTCACTCAGAGGGCAGTAGGCAGCGAAGGCACAGCTGCTTCTGGCCATCCTCCCCCATCACCCCACCCACCCACAGCCATGGCGCTGGGCCCAATCTGGTAGGGCGGCGGCAGTAACCTGCGGCGGGGACGGGGATGGCGAGGGACTAGATGGGCAGCAGGGGAGCGCTTGACTCCGGCTGTCCTCCCCCATCCCCCCCCACGGCCAAGGTGCTTGGCCTGATCCTCCTCCGTGGGCTCAGGGGGAAAGCGGGGACCAGGTTGAGTGGGGGAAGATCTGGGACGGGGGGGCACGGCGGATCCCTGCCACCCTTCCCGGAGGGCAAGGGCAGGGATTTGCTGTGTGGGATCTGCTGCAGTCCTCCTGCTTCGGATCTCCCCTACCCAGCCTGGATTTTGCTCCGCTGTGAGCCCACGGAGGAGGATCAGGCCCGGCGTCATGGACACAGGTGGGGACAATGGGTGGGAGAGCAGGGGACAGCCATGCCTCTGCTGTTCCCCCATTTCTAGGCAGGGTGCCTGGGCAGAGTGGGGTCTCCCGCCTGGCCCCTCGCCTGTGTCGCTGCCGCCATGATTGTGAATGTGGTGGGTGGTTTTTGCCCAAAGAGGGTGGCTTACCCTCCTCCTCCTCCTCCTCCTCCTCCTCCTCCTCCCTCCTTTCACTGACCCTCCTTGGTTCCCTTCCCAGCGCTCCAAAAGGCTGGGCGTTGCACTTCAAACGGCCCTGCGGTTGACCGGTAGCCCATGGTCGACATGTTGGGCAGCCCTGCTATACTACATAATTTATACATTTAATATATAATGATGGCCCATTAAAAGTAATTATATCTAAATAAATTACAGTAACTCAAGTAGAAATACCTCTTGAAACAACATTAGTCAAGACTTTAAAATAAATCTAGCTATATTATTTTTTTAAAATGAACACCAGTAGCTCAGAATTAAACCTGCCACGGTGTTTTAATGGGAAACAAATTAAACTAAATTCACTTGTAATGTAGAATTATAAAAGTCCAGTGTACCAATTTGATTAAAAAGCACATTTGAAGAAGTCTGCAGCGGGTCCAGAATGCAGCGGCCAGGCTGGTGGTGGGTGTGCGCCGATTTGAGCACATCACCCCAGTTCTGGCTTGCTTGCACTGGTTACCCGTTGCAGCCTGAATTAGATTCAAGGTCCTGGTTTTGGTTTACAAAACCCTCCATGGCCTAGGACCTGGCTACCTGACGGAGCGGATCGACCAGCGGTCAACTTCGGCCTGTCCGACTAGGTTGTCGCGGGCGCACATGCTGCGCGTGGCCACACCCAGGGAGGCTCGGAAAACTTCCACCCGTGCCCGAGCCTTCTCTGTGGCGGGCCCGACCCTCTGGAATCATCTTCCAGCAGAAGTGCGCCTAGCAGAGTCCCTGCCTGCCTTCCGGAAGGCGCTGAAAACCCTTCTCTTCCGGGAGGCATTTGGGTGACCCAAACAGTTTTTTTTTTTTTTTTTTTTGCCGGTCCGGTCCCGCCATCTGCTGTTGTTGTTGCTATATTTGCTTTTATTAGTTAGTTACTATTTACTTTTCTGTTTTGTATTTTGCTGTGTTGTATGGTTGTTGTGAACCGCCCGGAGTTCCCTTGGGAAGACGGGCGGTATATAAGCTGTATAAATAATAAAATAAATAAGATTCTCAGTCATCCAGGTGAGTTTATCTGGAAGTTGAGTCATGGCTACTGGACTTCTTTTTGAGAGATAGAAACATTTCGCTGTTCATCCAAACAGCTTCATCGGTCTGAATACAGCTAGTGCAAAGTCCTCCATCTTATAGTCAGCTTTGACCTCTTGTCACCCTGGTCTGAATTAGGCTCATAAGATGAATGTTAGGGTAACGAGCCTATTCTGGCCATTGTTCATCTTATGAGCTTATTTCAGACCAGGGTGACAAGAGGTCAAAGCTGACTATAAGATTGAGGACTTACACTAGCTGTATTCAGACCGATGAAGCTGTTTGGATGAACAGCGAAACGTTTCTATCTCTCAAAAAGAAGTCCAGTAGCCATGACTCAACTTTGAGACACATTTGAAGAAAAATGTGCTGAACAGCTTTGCATATAATAAAGAAGGAACTTTGTAGTTAAGAAAATAAAGCAAAGAGTACTGCTTATATACTGCTCCCTAGTTCTTCAAAACTCCCGCTGGGTGGTTTACAATTTAATTATGCAGGCTACAGATCCACCCCCCGACGCCCAAAAGCTGGGTATTCAGTTTACAAACCTTGGAAGGATGGAAGGTAGAGTCGGAAGTTGAGCATTGAACCTAGTTTGTAAGCAGAGTCTTCACTGCAGCACTGCAATTTAACCACTGTACTGTAAGGCAATAGGTGTACAGTCCTTTCAAGGAGATTCTCAAAATGTGGGACCATTGATAGAATTTTTTTCTAGCCAATATAAGGCTAGAAAATGTGGTGATGGCATCTGGACTGGATGCCTTCAAAAAGAGATTGGACAGGTTCCTGGAGGAAAAGTCCATCACAGGTTACAAACCATGATGGGGATCAGTGTTATATCCAGGCTTAAAACCAGGGTACTTCAAGGGCCAGATGCAGGGGAGTGGTACCAGGAGACAGATAGTCTCGTGCACTCCAGGACACATTTGGTGGGGCCACTGTGAGATACAGGAAGCTTGACTAGATGGGCCTTTGGCCTGATCCAGCATGGCTCTTCTTATGTTCTTATGTTTTTACGTTATCGGAGGATCTGCTAGTCTGTTTCCGGCCCCCTACCTGAGCTGTCTGATTTGCCTTTGAACATATCCAGGCTACATTGATAGGGGAGTTTGTTTTCGTTTTTGTTTTCTTTTTTCATTTGCAGATAAGGAATAATATTGCATTAAAGCATCCATGCTATGTATCTTATTTTGAACGCTACACTGAGTTTTAAGTCCATGGTAATGAAAATAATTTGGCAAGGAAGAGAAGAGCCACATAACAGGTCTTAGCTATTAAAACTAAAATAGTATCTGAAATAAAAGCAGTAATAGATGGGAAAGTTCAGAAGATGGTGAACCAACATGATAGTGTAATCCAAAGCTTTTCTCAAGTTAATCAGATTTAAGTATGAATTGCTCTGTGCTACTTTGCTTGACGGAGTAAAATGAGGAAATGGATCTAGCATCAGCAGTATGCCCTATCAACCTGAACTCTCTAAATTTCAGACACAACAGCATTCTGAGCTCTTATCAAAAAAAAAAAAGAAAGAAAAAGGAAAAGAAAAGAAAAAAGGTATGGTACTAAAAATGCAAAATTACTGGAAAGTGGCCAAGTGTTTTTTGTACTGCTGGGACTGTGAGATGCCCTTGCCCTTCCAAAAGTGCTAACCTTTATCTGATTGAATGAAGTGATTTCTATTTATAGCTTGACATTGATAGGTGTGGGATGTAGTCCAGTGATGGCAAACCTTTTAGAGACCGAGTGCCCAAACTGCGATTCAAGATCCGCTCATTATTCGCCAAGTGCTAATACAGTGGTCCACCACTCTTTCGTGGTTCATATACTGCGGTCCCGCTATATCGCGGGACTGCAGTTTATGAAAAAAGCCCCCTAGGGTAAGGGGGAAAGTCCTGTTTCAAGCCTCCCATACTTATCCCAGGACTGGAGCTGCCCCAAACAGGCCTTTGATGTCCTTCCTGGGCCTTCTGGAGGCCCCAAAAGGGCCTCCCTGCGAACCGGAAGTCACTTCTGGCTCACAGAAAATCATTTCTGAGGCCCCCGAGAGCCTTTCTAGGCCTGTTGGAGGGCTCAGAAATGTTTCCAGTTTACCGGCAGTCACTTCCAGTTCGTCAGGGAGGCACTTTTGGGGCCTCCAGAAGGCCCGGGAAGACTTTCACAGGCCCATTTGGGGTAGGGCCAGGCTGGGGGTAAGTTCAAGAGCCCCCAGCTAGGCCCCTCCAGGCCTGATTCGACCTGCATCCGAATATCACGGATTTTCAATTATTGCAGGTCAGATCAGGTCCCTAACCCCTGTGATAGGCAGGGGATCACTGTACAGCAATTTAACCTGAATCCAGTTGGCTATGAAGGGAATGATGTCGGATGCCCACAGAAAGGGCTCCGAGTGTCACCTTTGGCACCCGTGCCATAGATTCGCCAATACTGATGTAGTCTGTGGGTCAGATCTAGCTTGTTTTCTCCCAATGGGACCATCCTCTGAGAGGAGCTTGGTGCAGAATTCTCTTCCAGTGGAAAGTCCAATAGGACCCCTTGCATTATTTCTCGCTCCTTCCCTTCACATGCAGTGTGTGGGGAAAATTCCAGCTGGAAAGCTGGAGTCACACACATAGCATGATAGCTCATCAGGCATATTGTGCTCACCTGACATATTACAGATCTGAAGTGATGTTTGGCCTCAATTCACTTTTACCGTGAGGTGAAATGATCCCCTTGTAAAGTTCACCAAGGGCCTAAAAGTGACTGGAAAGATATTACCTGATAATCCATGTGATCACTTTAGACTTCCTTTTGTGTATACAGTAGACCCTTGTATAACAAACGGTTTGTATAACATAAAATCTGTACAACATAAAAAATTTCAGAGATAGGGGAAATTTGCTTAACCGAATAGTCTATGGGGCGCATTCGTACAACATAAAAATGGTCGCGATCAGGGATTACTCTGTTTTCAATGCATTCCTATGGGAAATTTGTATAAAGAAAAATTTGCCCGGGAACAAAATTTCATTTGGAACCATTTAATTCCTCTATACAAGGTACTACTGTATATGTTTTTAATTGGTACTCTTGCTTTGCCAGGAGCTCCTCCATCTATGACAGTTAAATTGTGGCTATGTTACTTGCTAACACCCCTCCCTCCCACACACAAATGTTCGTTTCAATGAGAACATTGTTATGTTGAAATGGGGATGAACTGAAAAACAAATCAGATCTTCTGATGAATATGGCCGACTTCTCGAAATTCGCCAATTCATATTCATCATAAACAGTGTCCCCCAATGTATATGAATTGATGTTTTTAGCAGGTTTTGATTTGTCAATTTGTTCTGGTGCAAAATGCCCCCCAAGGCACCTAAGAGACAACAAACTGCCAGAGATTCTTCCTCTGAGAGATGTAAAATATCCGGAAATTTTGAAGCTCGGGGAAAAAACACATTTTTTCTGTCCCCCCCCCGAAAAACAACAATTTTTTTGGAAAAATTGAAAAGAAATGCTACATTAGCACTCCCCACCCCTTTTTACAGCTTGAAAGTTATTATGTTACTTTAGGAACATAAAACATAACTATGGACAATTTGACTTGGTATAAAATTATCACAACTGGCATATTATAATATGGTGTATCCAAACAATTATTACAAACATAATTTACTTTTAAAATTATATTTATTTGTAATTGTAAGTAACAAATGGAGTAACAATCTCCTGAGCTGTTTACTAGTTTATGTGGAACAAAAAGACCTCTACAATACAATGTTTAAATATCCAGAATTAACAATTCATATTTCCTCTCTACAGTATTAAATAAAAATAAAATAAAAACCCCATTATCATAAAAAGAATTTAGGAGGGGGAAAATGTATAGAAGGTATTGGGACTGCGTTTCAATGAATAAACATGAAATTTAAGCAGAATCATTTTTGTTGCTCTAGTGAAGAGGACGGGGCAGAATCAAACAACCCACCCACATGCAAAAACAAAAGTGAAACCTTTTTCTTTTTCTTGTGACAATAGCAGCACCTCCGAAAGGAATAAATAAATGCCTCTTGTTCTTGCATTGGAGAGTTCAGTTTGCAACCTAGGACTTGCTTGTCCTCAGTGCACAGAAATTAGAATGATCTGATACTATACATATTTTTAGAAATGATTTAGAAAATATTAGAACACCCTGACTTAAAATATTTTATTCATCATGTTAAAATAAAACATTCCACAATAATTTTTCCTTTTTTCAATTTTTCTAATTTTTCAGGGAAAAAAAAACCACCAAAAGGCTTCAGGGGAAAAAACGGGACCCCCCACCCTGTTTTTTCTGAATGTTTCTGTTGTTGTTGTTTTTTCCGGGCCTTCACATCTCTTCCTCTGACTCTCCTCTACAATCCCTCCAGGTTTGATGAAGACTGGGTTTCTCCAAACCCAGTTGCTCAAGGGCACTTTCCTAGAGGGCCCCACTTTGTGGATGTATAACTCAGATGTATGAAACCAAATCTTCACCAAACTTGGAAGAAGTGTAGAGGAGAGTTGAGAGAAGGCTCTCCCCAATTTTTGTGTCTCTAGGTGCCTGTTGGCTACTTTCCTGGTGGGGGTGTATTAGGGGTTACATAACTTGGACATTTGGAGCCCAATCTTCATCAAACTTGCCAGGCTTGTACAAAACAGTCAGGGATAGTTTCCTGCTGTTTTGGTGTTTCTAGCTGCCTTATGGGCTATTTTATAGGGTTCTCAATCTAAAAAGCAAATTGAAGAATTGAGTCATCAGGAAAAAAATGTAATCATGTGATTTGTGATTCGTCAATCTTGAAGAATCACAAATCAAAATGAATCACCATTTTTCTGATTCATCTTCATCTTTAGTATTATTAAGTAACATTATTTGTTACTATAATCTATTAGGAGAGGACGATTTTAGATATAGGGACATTTGTTTTTGCATTTTCAATAATGTTTTCTGAAAAATAGTTCAAAATCAATGCCTTGTTAACAACCAACATGAGACTCCTTAAAAAAAAAGAAATAACAATAATAATATTACTTTCCTCAAGATAATGTTTAACACTTTAGTTTAAAAAGTTGCATTTCCAATCTTAACTGCGGAACAGTTTCATCCCAAGCTTTTAAAGACAGATAACCTCTGTACTGCAAAGCTAGTAACCATATAAAATTTTTGAAAGTGTGCCTCTGATGTCCATATACTGGCATGCATTCACAATGCTTCTGAAAGGTGTGGGAATTGTTTTCTCTGAGTTTGTTGAACAATGTTTGTCAGTTCTATTATTATAGTTTAATTTCTGTGCCCAGTTCTGGTCAGAGCTGGGCAGATAGATTGTAATCTGCTACCTGTACTATCGCTGTTGATGGTAAACCTGGTGCAATGTCCCGTAAGGTTCTGTGGAATGCTGAATAGGTGAGATTGTAAAATGGATGGAACATTCACTTCCTTGTCTGTAGCGATTGTGTGCATGTTGTATGGGAAGCATGGAGTAGAAAATCTGAGGAGGAGGTCATGACCATGAAGATAGCCTTCCTGTCATGGAGATTCTCATAATGTGTGTATTTTAATCGAGACTAGATTAAGAAGAGAGACAAGGACAACCATGCTTCTGATTAGACATGGGCGTTTCTGGTTCTGAAATGAAAGACAGCAGCACAGCTGCCGTTTGGAACTGGGACCCACCCTCTGGAACAAAATGAGTCACCGATTTACCTTCCCTTGGGTCGCATGGGACGAAACTCCAACAAGGAAGAAGCCTCTGATGCGTCATCTTTCCTTCTCTCTGACACTGGCTAATCAGGAGCTGTGCAAGGACATGCATCATCCCGCCTCTCTGTCTTATTGGCCATCGCCAGAGAGAAGGAAAGTTGACACATTGGAGACTTCTTCCTCATTGGAGTTTCGCCTGGCGCAACCTAAAGGAAGGTAACTCAGTGTGGTTAATTTCATTTTGGAGGGTGGGTCTCAGTTCCTAATGGCAGCTGCCATGTTTCGTTTTGGAACCGGAGCACTTCCAAAATGAAATGTCCATGTCTACCTCTGATCTATACATTTCGTTTACTACATGTTTGCTAAAATGGTCTGTGCCCTTCAGAAATAATAGCAATCTTTTCCATTTTTACGAGCATTACTCATTATATTAGCAAGTACAGTGGTACCTCAGTTTAAGAATGCCTCAGTTAAAGAAAAACTTGGTTTTTAAGAAAATAAATTATTGGAAATGTGATGCCTCAATTTAAGAAAAATTTTCAATGGGATGTCCTGGTTTAAGTTTTTTCTGTTAGGCATTAGACGTTGATGTGTGATATTTGCATGATGAAAAGAATGGGGATGCTTTGGTTTAAGAAAATTTTAAATGGAATGCCCCAATGTACCTTTTCCCTGACCTCTATAATGGATTAATTGGCTTTCAATGCATTCCTATGGGAAACCATGTTTCGGTTTAAGAATTTTTCGCAACACAAAATGGCCTGGAGAACAAATTTATTGCTTAATCTGAGGTATCACTGTATTAGTGAGTAACAATGTTGTTAGTCACTATGTTATCCTTAGAAAAATAACACTTATGTTTTATAATGTAGTTATTATAATGTGTAAGTATGTGTAGTTACTTACTATGGGCTAGTAAAGTATAAGTAATAGCTCTCTCAGTGTTGGAGGAAAGCTCTTCAAATGGAATAAATGATTAAAAGCTGGGAGTATAATCATATTCATATATCAGACTAAATGCGCTTCATGCCACTGAGACAACTGCAGCACAGTTAACTCTGGGTTGCAATGGGCCTTCGTTTAATAAGCAATAATAACCCTGTGCCATCAAGTTAATTCTGATTTACGGCAATCCTTTTCAGGGATTTCTTTGTAGAGAATACTCAGAAGGGTTTTACCGTTCTCTTTTTCTGAGGGAACTTCTGGGACTCTGCAGTTTGTCCAAGGCTACACAGGTTAGCTCTACTTGAAGGAGGGACTGTAGGGATTTGAACTCCAAGCCTCTCGTTCTGCAGCCAAATACCTAAACCACTGAGCTGTTGTTTTGCTTAATAAAACAGTCTATTAATGAAAGATCCATCAATGATAAGCTAGAGTGTGTTTGTGTTAGGTTTGCAAGCTTTAGCCTCAGGACTTATAAACTTTTAACTGCTATTAAAATCAAAAAGCTATGCTGATATGATTATCTGTGAATATTTATCTTATGTTGAGGGAAGACTTGACAAAATTAAGAAAGGAAGTAAACAAATTATCTGTTACAGATTGCTTAGCTTTTGCATTTCTGTCATGGAACAATTTCTGTTCTTTGTGTTCAGACTGTTTTTTAAATATTCCTGAATCTGGATCCTGGGCACAGCTGTAATTATAAATATTTATGTTTTGGTCATTGTTTCTTAATCTGTTTTTTTTTTTTTAGTAAATTTAAAGCTGCTTTTCAATTTCAGATTTGCCATTGTAGGGACTATCTCTAACACTTTAGAAAAGATTGGAGCTTATCCTAAAACCTGCTGTGGTTGGGGAGTTTTGGATGCTTTCCATTTCAGGTCAGACAAGATTAAAAGGGGAAAAAAGCTTTCACATAAGCTCTCTTTTAAGACACTTATGATTGCAGCTCTGATTGAACTGGGAGATTAGAGAACGTTAGCTACTGTATATACTCGAATATAAGTCTCGAATTTCAGCCCTAATTTTGGGCTGAAAAAGGAGGCCCTCGACTTATGTTCGGGTCAATACTTTTAGCCACTGAGGCAAGTTCTTGGGTCGGTTCTTGGCAAGTTCTTGGGTCGGTGTCTAAAAGTCATTTTAAACATCGTGCACCACTTCTCCTGACCCCCCTCTGCGTCACGGGGGAGCGGCGCATGATGTTTAAAATGACTTTTAGTCACTGAGGCAAGTGCTTGGGTTGGTGGCTAAAAGTCATTTTAAACATCGTGCACCCTTTTTCCTGACCCCCCTCTGCATCACAGGGGAGTGGTGTGTGATGTTTAAAATACTTTCAAAGAGGGTAGCCATGTTAGTATTTTCAAGAATTTCAGGCAAAAATCAAAGAAAAACAAAACAAAACAAAACAAATACTTGGCTCAAAGGAATATGAATGATTACAAGTCTGTTTTGACTCGTAGCCATCCCTTCCAGGGCTTTCTAGAAAGTGAGACAGCTTACCATTCCCATTCTTCTGGCATTGCCCTGGGACAGGCTGACTCTACTCCCAACTAGAAGGGTGGGGGTGGGTAGGAAATTGCACTCCCAAACTCTGGCTCAGCAGCTCAATTGGTACCCAACTAGCCAGCTTTGGTTGAAAAGCACATCTCAAAATGACCTTTTTTGTGGGTGGGGGGGGGGATTGTTTTTAAGAGTTGTGTGACACATGCAGAGAATGAACCAGCTCATCAGCCTATATATATACCTCAGCTTCTCCAAGGTAGGTGGAGCAGTATCTTGCTTTACCTTCTAGAAAGCAGGTTATTCCATAGAGTGGCCTGTCTTCACCTTGGGAGTCTTCCAGTGAACTGGATTACAGCATCCATAGGTTTTGCCCCTGACCAACCCTCCCAATGGCTGGGGTGCCCTTGAAAGCCGCTGCCCAACGTACAATGTGGGGCGCGGACTTAAACAACACAGATTCTTTTTTCCTTTATTTGCAGCTTTCATCAAAATAGCAAGATGGACAAAAAACAAAACACCAAGAATGGACCCTGTACATAATGTTTTTGTGCAGCATATTCAAAGAACCAGTTAAGTTAAAATAATCCCCCACACACACACACTTGGTGAAGAGCGAACTTCTCAATTGTTTATTTTGCACAATGAAATTGTGGCTTAAAAAGAGAATAACCAGTTTTCTCCGTCATGTATTCAGATGCCCAAGACATCATGTAATTTCCCTCTTAAGATTCTTTGTAGCAGACTGTTCCATGCACAGTGAACTAGTTTTTGGTATTTCTTTCCATTTAGAAGGACATCTCTTGTCTAGAAAATAAATCCAGTCCCCCCAAAAATGTACTGTACATACAGTAATAAGAAATGTAATCTTCTGGCCTCTAGCAAAATTCTCCAGCACCAAGTTATTATCCTCCCGACTGGCCTGCCCATGTACCCTGCAGCTCATTCAAAACGAAAGTGCACATTTACTCTACAAAGAAAGATGACAAATTGAGCGGCAAATGGGGAGAGCAAGCAAGAATGTTGTTTCCACTGGAAAAAGAAAAAAGAAAGATGCTAGGTTTACTCGATGTGTGTGTGCTTGTACACATGGGCACATCTTTTACAGATCTCAGTAGGGCAGGTAACAAATCCGTTGTCCATTATTTCTTTTAAGTTGAAAAGAGACACTCAAATCAAAGTATTTTATTTTGTAGGAACCTATTATTTATTTATTTATTTATTTATTTATTTATTTATTTATTTATTTATTGATTTATTTTAATTTATATACCGCTCCATCTAGATACATGGCTACTCTGGGCAGTTTACAAGCTGAACAGAAATCAAACCATAAGCAGTGAAATACAGTATAACAAATAAGCACAAGTATAGAAATAAAAACACTATAACTAGTAAATAATATATAACAACAGCATAAAACAGGAGCAAGATGGGCTACAGATAAAAGCAAATAAACATATAATAACAATCACTAGAACAGATGTACAGTAATACCTTGGTTTACGAGAAAAATCCATTCTGCAAACATGCTTGTAAACCAAAGCACTCTTATATCAAAGCAAATTATCCCATAAGAAATAATGAAAACTCAGATGATTCGTTCTGGAGCCCCACAGACCACATACCCACAAAAGAAGTTGGCTAGAAGTTCACATCCATACCATGGTTTAGGTACCTGGCTGTGAAATCTGCTCTGCTTGGAACTAACAACTGGATTTTACTCTGTGTTTTTAATGTGCAAATAATGAAATGCAATTTGTAGCCCTATAACATTAGACTAGCTGTCCCGTGACTAGAAATGGTTTGAAAAATAAGAAACAATGTTGGAAACAAATTACCGTATAAAGAAAAATAAAACAAACTCCTAATGTGCATTCTCATTTGAAAACGTTCCTGGCTGGTGCAAGGGAGACCTTCCTTCCTCTCTCCTCCCTCTGCTTTGGAGGCTTGCCTGAGATGGAATGTTCCAAACAATCACCCACGATCCAGCAGAGAGAGAGAGAGAGAGAGAGAGAGAGAGAGAGAGAGAGAGAGAGAGAGAGAGAGAGAGCACAGAGACCCACCATTGGTTCGATTGTGATCATGTGATCTGCTCCAGTGTTCGTATTGCAAGAGATTGTTCATTGATCAAGGCAAAATTGATCAGAAATGTTTGCTTGTCTTGCAAAACACTCGTAGATCAAGGTACTTGTGAGCCAAGGTATTACTGTATGTGTGTGTGCATTTGTGCCGTCCAGTTGGAACTGATTTATAAGGAATCTAATAAATAATATATTTAAGGAGTGGTGGTTTTACCAGTTCTGTGACACCCCCCCCATACACACCATGAGTTGCCATGGCTAAGTGGGGATTTGAACCAATGTCCTCCAGAGTCCTAGTCTGTCATTCTATCCACTGCACCACACAGGGAAACCATTATATATAGGAGCCCATATTCAGATTATTTCAAGATATTTCTGGGGAAGTAAAAAGTCATGATTGAGAAAGGCGATCTTAAAAACAGACAATTGGATGTGTCATTTGAGTTTTTTCCTTTCTGTATTCCCTTCCAAATCTGACAGCTGTTGCTTTCAAGATGACAGCAACTGCAAAATTCTGCTCATTTTTTCATTGCTTTAGTGGGTCAGTATATTTCCACTCTGAAGACTTCTGGCACGTCTCAGGGGATTTATGATCTTCTGGACAGAGACCAGTGTTCCATTTCATCCTGCCTCTATGATGCAAGCGGCTGCTTCACCAGATGGAGATATTTGGCAAATAGAATGCATTAGATGAGCTTAAAGCATTTCAGCTGTGCCTCTTAATTAACCAATCCAGGACCCAAGCATTGGCAGGGGACGGGTATATGACGACTAGGGACAAGATAACAGGGCTGAATTATCATAAGGGGGGATGGAGCTGTGTTGTAATTCACGCTTAAGTATATTTATGGAAACTTTTATTTTTACATACAGCATTTATACACCTGCTGCCCAGACCTTGCAAAATTTGCTGAAGATTTACTGAACAAGCCACCTTCAGAGCAGAGCTTTTCAGCTCCACACCCTTTTTCAAAACAAGAGGGAGTGCCAAGTGTATTCTGGCATTGTGATTAGATCAGAAGAGCTTTAACAACGTGACAAAGCATTGCTGTGGGTGTGGGTGCCTTGGAAGGGGTACATAAGTCCTACTTTCAATTGTGAGATGTACACTGGGGGAGCACTCAGCTTCTAAAGAGATCTTGAAGAACCAGAGGAAAGGCAGACACCATAGAACAGGGCTGTCCAACTTCGAACAGTCCGTGGCCTGCCTGACACTCCCGAACGTCTCCCGCGTTCGACTCTTGGAGTGCACACAGCCAATTCATGGTGGCGGCGGCGGCACAGGTGTCTGGAGGACCCCCCAGGAGATCTTGCCTTGCCCACCCAGCCTCCTTTGGCACCAAATTCAAATGGATCAAACAGCCTTCCTCCTTCCCCCGAGTGAAGGGGAGGAGGGGGAAGGCTTGGTGCTTTTGAATGTGGCACCCACATGAGCACTCTCCCAGCCGCTTCTTTGCCCTGTGTGGCTGCGGGGGAGGGGGGAACAGGGACTTTGCTGCTGGCCCTCCCGCTGCTTCTCCACCGCCTCCCCCCCAGTGGTGGGCGCCTCCACCGCTGACCATTCCTCCCACCTCGGCGGGCAGCTCTTCAGAGGGTGCAGAGGGGCCGAGGGTGCAGAGGGCAGCCAGGAGGAGGTGCCCGGCCCGGGAGATCCCGCTGGGGCCAGGCCACGACCCAGCAGCGCCACCACCTGCAGCCTCGCCAGGCAGCCCAGTTCTGGCCCGGGCTTCTGTGCACCTTGCCAGTGCGTGGGGGGGGGGCTCCCCGAAAACATGCCTCTACAGGCAGTGCACCGGGAAGCTGGCAGGGACCCAGCAGGTGACCTCCAACAGCACCGCAGGCGATGTGTCACCTGTAGTTGACGCATTGTGTGGGCCTGCAATAGAACAAGCCTGGTGGGAATGGAGCATGGAGTTGGGACCGTCTGCCCTTGTTCACCACCACATTCTGATGACTTAACAAAAGCCCTTGAAGGAGTGGTGTGTATACTAGATGGGCATATGTGCAAAAAGAACTTCCATGGAGGGAAAATAATATTTTCTGCTGACAAAAATTATGATCTACAACTGCAACTATCCCAAAACATATTATTATTTTCTGTATTATAAATCACTTACAGTATTTTTCCATGTATGATGCTATATTTTTGTCTAAAAGAGGTTTTCTTATGCATTGAAGTAAGCCAAGAAGAGAACTGTGTGATTTCTAAACTGTAATTTTGGGTTGGAAAAGTGTGGGGGGGTGTCTTATACAAGGGAGCATCTTACAGACAGAAAAATAGGGTGTTTCTCTTATCCCATCTTTTCTCCATGGACGTATTTCCATTTTATCCTGTCAACAACTCCATGGATTGCATTATACTGAGAGTTCATTGCTGACTCAAGGTCACCCAGGAAGTTTAAGTGGTTGAGTGGAAGATTTAACAAAATATGAGTAGCTGTCATGCATTTTGTGTTTTGTTTTCAGATTAATTATTACTGTGCAAGTTGAAATAATGACATGTCTCTAACTCTCATCACATGTGTTGCCTGAAACTAAGGGCTAATACAGTAGTGTGATTGGGAGTATCTAAGGCCGTGGGCACACCTGGGTTTTGATCCTGATCTTCTGAAGGTCCGGCTTTTCCTCTTCGTCCCATCACGTGATTTAAATGTGGACAAGTGTTCCGACATCAAAAGCTGTTTTTTTATTTTTTAAAGTGCAGTTCAGCCCCTTGGCTAGCAGGTGGCGCTAGCATTTGAAAAAAACAGACCACTTGGCTGGGGGAAATTAAAACTTGTATGACCGGATAGAGCTTCCTGTTTCTCTGAAGGTGACAAGCAATTAACAAAAACAGCGCCGATCGGCCCCAGGAACAGCCGATTGGTGCTATGAAAAAAGAAAGAAAAAGAAACCCGGATTTTCAAAGCGTGGTCTCAAAATTTCTGCCTCTCTTGGGCTGGAGTTTCAAAGCAGAAACCTTTTCCCTACCTCTTGGGTGAGTCACATTACTGGGTTTTCTTTTTTCTTTTTTTCAAAAAGCCGGGTGGCCGTGGGGACGGCATTTTTAGACACATGTTATCTGGTAATTTAAACTGCTTTTAAAGGGACGTGGGACCAGGGCCTAAGAGACTCTCCCTCCACCATGGCCCAACCTTACCAAGAAGTCAGCAGTGCATTTGTGTTTAGAAACCTTGGTAAGGTGTTAAATATGAAAAAACTCTCTTGATTTCGAGGTGGTGCACGGGTATTAGCCTGGCATTTACATGCCCTTGTGTATCTGGGCCACCCATTAACTTTTCATGCCTGAATAATTCAAAATGGCTGAATAATTCAAAATAGCATTGAGCGGGGGATTGGACTTGATGGCCCTGCAGACCCCTTCCATCTCCACTATTCTATGATTCTAAGTTGCCGTGGGGCAGATTGCTCTTGCACATTGAAGTTTCCAGTCTAGGGTAGCCTGCTTCAGCTGGTTGAGGATGAGGTTCTTTGCCCTTGAGACCCTCTGGCACCATACATATTGCGCCAAAATGTGTATGTTACATGTTATCAAGTCAGAATTGTTTTATAGCAGCTTTCAAGATCAGTGGGGTATTACCATTGCCCTCCAGTGAGTTTCCATGGCTAAGGAGACCTTCAGGCCCAGGTGTCCTGAGTTGTAGTCCATCACTCTATCCACTATACCAGGGATCTCCAACCCCTGCGTCACAGACTGGTCCTGGTCTGTGACCTCTTAGGAACTGGGATGCACAGTGCTGCGTTGATAAAGGCACGAAGGGACCTCTCGGTTCCCTATGTAGCCCCCTCAGTGGTCAGTAAGGTTCCCTCTGTCTAAGACATGTGTCATCTTCCCCACCCATAGTGCCCATCCCCACCCCAGTCTGTGGAAAACTTGTGTCCTATGAAACTCGTCCCTGGTGGCAAAAATATTGGGAACTGCAGCACCACATCACACTAGATTTTTCAAAATTTTCCAAAAATGCCCCCTTGCCAAATATAGTAGATCCTCATATAACAAGTGGTTTGTTTAACAGAAAATCTGCTAAAAGGGAAAAAAATTCCAGAGATAGGGGGAAATCACTTAACAGAATCGCCTATGGGGCAAATCCGTACAACAGAAAAATGGTCATGATTAGGGAAATCTGTTTTCAAAGCATTCCTATGGGAAATTTGTACAAAGAAAATTTTGCTTAACAGAATTTCAACTGAAAGAATTAATTCCTTTATACAAGGTACCACTGTAATCCCCCTTTATCCATAAAGAGCTGGAAGCCAATTTGTTAATTTCAAAAGCAAAAGCAAAGCAAAGTTATCTGCTTATATACCGCCGTATACCACTTCAAGTAGTCTCTGGGCGGTTTACAGTTTTTAATTACAGTATGCAGGCTACACATTGCCCCCCAGCAACCTGGGTACTCATTTTACCGACCTCGGAAGGATGGAAGGCTGAGTCAACCATGAGCCTGCTACCTGGGATTGAACCCCAGGGTGTGAGCACAGTTTTACCTGTAGTACAGGCATTTAACCACTGTGTCACGAGGCTCTTTCAGGTTTTTGAGCCTACTTAAAAACTCATAGGAGCCTTAAATCACCTCCTTCTCTTTTTTTGAAAGAAAAAAAAGAGAGAGAGAGAATGTACAGAAGGACCAAAAAGGGGTGTATAGAAGACTGGAGTCTGCAAAAATGCAGTTGAGGGATGAGCTGCCTGTGGCCTTAGGGTTCCTACTCCCAAGTGATCTAGATTTGCCAACAACGCTAAGGAAATTTCAACCATAAAGTTAGGATTTATTTTGGAATCTCCCCCCACCTTTCATTTCATATTTCCCTTCCTTTTGTTTCTGGAACAGATATGTGAATCCATTTAATCGCTGCTCTCTTAATGACTGGGCAACCGACTGGTGAACTGGAAATCTCCAGTATTTTTATAGGAAGGCGCCCTGCTTAGACATTGTTCTGTGGGATACTAAACAATGCAATCTCTCTCTCTCTCTCTTTATCTCTGTCCCTCTCTCTCTTTTACCATTCAGTGTAAACAGCTGTAATTCCCTTCTGAATTATTCTATTCTATAGAACTTTACACAGTGCTGGACTAGTATTTGGATTTATTTCTTTTTTCTTTTTAAGGTCTATAAATAAAGATCCATACATTGTGGTTTACTTATTTATTTTCTTTTAAGAGAAAGCCACGGGAATCTTAATATGTTAGGGAGGTGGCTCTTGAGTGGAAAAATGAAAACATGTCATCCTGCACACTTGTAATCTACACCGAGTGGGTGGAACCTCCCAATATATGGCTGTGGAATTGGCCCTTTTATCAGCAGGAGGTCAAGGCTGCTGAAGGGACTGCACTGGGATAGCTTTAAGGTACGGAAATGGGGCAGAAGAAGGGTGTGGGTCTGAAGAATATGAGCCAGAGTTCAGAGTGAAGGATATATGTGGTAGCTCACAAGGCTTAGAGGCCCAGAGCCATGGTTCAAATTACATCTTCAGGGCAGTTCCAGTTTTAAATGGGGTGGGTAGGCAGCCCCTTCTCGGGGCCCTTCCATGTTGCGCCCCCTGAGTGGCTGTTAGGCTCAATTGGCGCCACCTCTTGGAGGGGAGGAGGAAGAGCAAGAGAGCCGAGGGTGTTTTTCTGTTCCTTCCTTCCTTCCTTCCTTGTCCTACTCAGAGTGGACAGATGAATGAGAAGCAATCGGAAGAAAGAGGAACATAAGAACATATGAACAGCCTTGCTGGAACAGGCCACAGCCCATCCGGTCCAGCATTATGTCTCACACAGCAGCTCAGCATTTGCTTCAGGGTATTCCCAAGCAGATGTCTTTACCTGCTTATGATTCCCTGCAAATGGCATTGAGAGAGATATCCTTCCTATCTCTGCAACCCGGGGGTTGTCCTTAGGCATCCATCATGATAGCCATGGATACCCGTGTTGTCCATGAACCTGTCCAATCCTTTCTTAAAGCTGTCAAGTCTGATAGCAGCCACCACTTCTTCTGGCAGGGAGTTCCATAGACCAGTGATCCTCTGGGTGAAAAAGCACTTTTTCTTATTTGTTAGAGATCTAGCATCCCAAAGTTTCATGGAGTGCCCCCTGGTTGTAGTGTTGTGCAATGGGGGGGGGGGAGGAACAGTAGCAGCAGGGCCAGGGGGCTGCCAGTAATTGGCACTTGGGGGTTGTCGGGTCCCCATTTCTCAGAGGGCCCTCTGGACTTACAGGGAATTCTCATGTTTCTTCGGGTCTCCAGATGGGGAGGTGCAAAGCTTAGGGTGAGCAGCACTGGAGGAGCAGGATGTTTGATAGTTGTTTGTGAGGTCCTGAAAGGCTGAGTCTTCATCAGGCATCACCAGGCCTCCCTGCCCTAGCAAGAAGCTGTCTGTATATGTAGGTGTCTCTTTCCTGTCAAGAACAAGTCAAGGGCCTTGGCGCCAACAGCGCAGCTCGTGATCTTTCTTGCTGTATTCTTTTTGGCAGCGGTGGCAAAACTCCTGAAAAAGAATCCCTCTGCTCATTCCTTTCTGTGTCCTACTCTACAACCATCTCAGGTATCAGTCTTGAAATCTCAGGGAATGGAATACTATTGACCTGGCAACTGTAGTGAGTCCTCAACTACTGTGTGCCAATGATAAACGCAGGCTGCTTAGCTTTGGCAGCTGTACTGGTTCCACTTCTTTCAGCCCCTAAAACAGGCATGTCCAAACTCCGGCCCTCCTGATGTTTTGGACCACAACTCCCAGAATTCCAAGCCTGTATTTCCAATGGCAAAGGACCGTGGGAGTTGTGGTCCAAAACATCTGGAGGACCAAAGTTTGGACATGCCTGCCCTAAAAGATCTAGACCTGAGGGTCAAACTAGACAACTGTTTAGAATTGAATGGCCCTCTTCTTCTTCCCACATTTTTATGAACCATGTACAGATAGAACCCTTAGTTACCCTTCACTTACCAAATGCACAGAAAAGCTCAATAGATTTTTAAGACAGAAAGCTTTGCTGAAGCAGGTCTTGAGACAGAAAGATGCACTTCAGTTCATAAGGGAACACTATTTCCAATGGAGTGCTAATCTCATTGTTTAGTTTGACCCAGAGTTGTCCAAGATTTATTGGCTGATTTGAGATGTGGTGTTTAATATTGGTACTGAAATAAAATAGCTGTTACACCACTGGAAATGAAACTATTTTGTCTTGCCATATACAGTATTTTCTTAAGATCAGAACATTGAAAGATACATTTAAACATGGCATTGTATTTGAATGATAGAAATCCCATAATAACTTGTACTTTCACACTGTACCAAAATTCTCAGGTTTTCACAAAGACCATTTATGTTGACTGAAGCTACACATATTCCAGAAATTAATTGCAGCAGTTCATCTTACTGGGCAAACTGGGCAGAACTGGATGTGCCAAGGCACATGTGCATGTTAAACTGTAGTCACTCTGGCTTAATTTTGTGTGGCCGTACATTCAGTTGCCAGCAGAGCATTGATAGTTCATAATCCGCTTTGAAAGCTCAATTAAAGACATGTATCCCTTTTTCTTTTGCTCATTATATTTTAATGGACATATTGCACTCTGTGCTTGTGGTAGCAGTAGAAGACACAGCTGTTTTAGTGCCGATGTCTGTACTTGAACTTCAGGGCATATCACGAATGAAAATATGGTTTTGATATTGAGCCAGGCTACAACTGACCCTCTTGATGATTAATTGATAAGATGTGATCAAACTATACAATATTTATGGGAAAGTGCTTTACAGAAAACAAAGTGCAAAACAGGCAATCGGTGGTATGGGTTTAGCCTAAGGCTTTTTGGCTAATGTTAGAGTTAAGGGGATGGTGGACCTGTAGGTAGTAGGGATCCATGCATAGGATGCATTTTTGAGAAGATAAGTGCACTTAAACCTTTTGGGAATTAGAGCATACATTTAAGTGTTTAAGAGCTGGTTCAGCATAATCAGAGCATATTATACTGTACCAATCACCGGCCAACATAGCTTCAGCCATGCTCTACATAAGAGAATGCTAGAAAAGACAGTGCTTAACAACATGTGAAAGAAGCAAGTCCCTTCTCTCAAACCACCTATCTTCTCTGTCTAATATGTGTTCAGGGTCAGGGAAGCCATTCATGTGTGTATTGAAAACACCTCTCTCAACAGAGGTGGGGGACTCAGGTACAATCTGTCAGCTACTTACCAAGCTGCTCTTTCAACCACCCTTTCAACCACCCCCAAAGAAATCAGAAGCACTTCACACCTCCACCAGCAAGGCCACAGCTAATGACTCATACTTAATGGGTGTTGGAAAGGGTTGCATAGGTGGGACTTTCATACACCCCAGGCCATTGGCCACCTAAAAAGACTAGTTTTCAAGAATATTTTCTACTTGATAATTTTTATGCATGTTTGTTGACTGAGAGAACATTGGCCGGACCTGATAAGCCTCATTATTGACCATGTAAGTAAGCCTAGATTGTTTATCTCTTTATTTTTGTTGGACTTAGATTATTTATTCATCTATCTCTCATTGTGAACAGTACCAAACAAGGCAGCTTGCAAGTTATTAAAAAACAAGCCAGCACAGTGGGTCAAGTGTTGCTGTCATACCACTTATGGATTACCACAAATGAGGGTACCATTTCCATAAAACTATACAGTGGTACCTTTTTTAAAGGAATTAATTCGTTCCAAATGAAATTATGTTAAGCAAATTTTCCTTTATGCAAATTCCTATAGGAATGCACTGAAAAAGGAGTAATCCCGTTTTTATGTTGTACGGATTCTCCCCATCGGTGATTGTGTTAAGCAAATTTCCCCTATCTCCGGAATTTTTTATGTTGTACAGATTTTATGTTATACAAACTGTTTGTTATACAAGGGTCCACTGTACTGTACTTGTAAGATACAAAGTCTTTTATCTGCCCTTCTGTCTAGCTCTCTCAGACTTTCTAGCAGGTTCCTTGTCTCTAGCCTTGACCCCTCCTTGTCCACCGTACTTGAGGGTGGTGGTCCCCACCTCTGGGCCCCTGTTGCTTCCTTCCAGCTCCAGCTCCTGTTGGTCCTTGCGTCTTCCATAGGTAAGGCCATGTTCCTCCTACCCACATCTCCATCAGGCTTCAGCTGTCTTCTCCAGGGCTGACCGAGTGGAATGTGGAATGACCACCTCAGTGTTCTCTCATTCACACTCCTTAAGGGTTTCATCTTTAAATTAATAATAAACTGGCTAGTACAGTACTTCAAATAAGGACAATTTCATATAACAAACCTATATAAAAGAGTACATATGACTACCCTACGTATCCCACATCTGCATGATGTGGTCAAAGATTGGTGTGGGAGGCAGGAGGCACTGTCCCTCCCTCCCTTCAATTAAGAAACCCTTAATTATATTCCAAGGCCACTCAGAGTCTCTGGCAATTACAGTATTTGAAAACCACTGATAAAAGCTTGGCTCTTGTTGCACATAGCCTGGTTTTGCATTGGTATTTGCAAATGCATTTCCACCTCTAATTTAAGACAGTGCTGCAACGTTCGTGTTATCGCTGATAACTGGATGTGTTTTTAAAGTTTCTATTTGACTCAAAGGTTCTCACTGATATTCTTTGTTTTCTCCAATTTTTTTTAAACAATAGTTTCTCCTACCCCAACCTGGACATGTCTGTTGTTACACTGCATGGTGCCGAGTAAACATGAGCTTCTGCTTCCAGGGAATGTCTGGATGAAATCCTCGATAACCTGCTGGTTCCTGTGTTCTTTGATAGACGTTGATGTGCCATTTGCTGTGTTGAAAACTCACTAACTGCTTGCAGGTGACAGCTCTCTGTGTGCCAATTGCTGCATAGGTCAGAGCGCTGGGCTAGGTAGGCAGGGCACATCCAAGGTTGCCACTGGATCAACAAATCATGTGACATGGAGATCAACCTGCAGGCAGGAGGATCTGAATGGGCAGTCTCTTGACTGGAAATGATGCGTCTGAGAAAGAAGGGGTGGACAGGAGAATCCATAGGTCTAACAGAAACACCGATAATATTTAATGTACTACTAATCTGCCCAAAGCTCTTTAATGGATAACCTGACAGGTAGGGTTGCTTAAAAACTAAAGAACAAAACAAAACCAAAAACCCACAGCATGTGCCAATTTTTCAGGAAGATGTAGTGATTGAAGGAGAAGGAATTCTTATTATTATGAAAATCCTGCATCCCACTTTTAAACTACTTGTACCTTCCACGGGTGGCACATAGATTACCACCAGTTGAGAACCTGGCCTAAACTTTAGCTAGACACGAAGCTGAAACAAGCATTAACAACAGAGTTCTTATTATATCCTGCCTTTTCTATTTCTCTCCTCAAGTTCTGCTTAGATGTCTTGTGTGATGCTGGGACTGTATTATATATTCAGCATTATACCTTCTACAGGTTTAGGGGCGGGGGGGGGGGGACTCTAGGACAGGAAAAATGTAAATGGATCTGCAGTGAAACCATACCCTAGAAATCAAGTTTCCCTTGGTGAATACGCTTTAGCTGACCAGATAGGAATCAGCTGAAATCAGACTTGTTGGTAGCTTTTTAAGGTTGCTTTTCCGTGGCTGTCCAGATTTGCAAGATGCATGGCTACAGCAGAGATCACTTGATTAACTTCTAAGAAGCATTGATAAAGCATTTTCTCCCCTCTGAGCTAATATAAACACAATGGCTGCAAAAAGAAAGGGGAATGTAGAGGACCCAGCAGTGAAGGAATAAAATGTGGCAGATGGGGGAGGGGGACTCTAAATTGGTTTACTTTTCTATGAAGTCCACAAAAACAATTAGTACCAATGCAGTATGACCAAACCAATCCGAGAGACATTCTCATATTATTTGCCAGTACAATTACCCTTTACTGAGAAATATGTCCCTCTGAGTTCAGCAGAGCTATGTCCAAAGCAAATGGATGGAGGATTATAGCTAACATTAACAAGTGTATGTGCTTGTGCAATGACTGTATGTGCATTTTGCCCTGAAGAGATGTCAAGGCGCAAAGAAAACTTGCTAATATTTCTCTCTAGACCAGTGTTGGTGAATCTATGACACGGGTGCCAAAGGTGGCATGCAACATTGTCCCCTCATAGCCGCGGCACTTCCCCCTCCACTCAGAGCACACCACTGTGCTCTGTGCAGAGAGCTGGGCCAAGGGAGGGCAGCAGCTTGTGGGCTCGTTTGTAGCCCCAGTTTATTTATTTTATTTTTATATTTGTATACCAAAAAAGGCATGGCTGGAGAGTAAATTGGGGCTACAAAGGAGCCCACAAGCCACCGCCGCTCCCCCTTGGCTAGGGCGAGGGTGCTGTGGCCATTGGAAATTCAAAAGCCTGCTCTTCTATTCTCACTTTCCCAAAGGGTAGCACCCCTGCTCTTCGATCCTTGCTTTCCCGAAGTGTAGCACCCCATGCAACCCTTCAGGAAAGTAAGGATCAAAGAGCAGTTTTTTTAAATTTCCCATGGCCACAGTGAAGGTGCTGTGGCCACAGGAAATTCAAAAGCCTGCTTCTGAAGGGTAGCACCTAAGCATTTGTAACCTGGGGTACCACTGTATTCAGGTGAGATTGCCATATCCAGAGTTCCCTTTGGGAAATTGGTGTGGTATACAAATATAAAAATAAAATAAATATTAATAAATATATTGACACTTTGTGAAAAATAAGTGGGTGTTGAATCACAATTTGGGCACTGGGTCTCTAAAAGTTTCACCAGTCACTGCCCTAGAACGTAATGATATGTAGTCACACGTCCTATGGATCACAAGCAGCTTCCCAGTAAGTAATCCTAGTGTTGTAGTATTAATCATTGACGCTTTTGGCCAGGGGATTGCCATATGTTATTGTGTTTTTCTTTTTAGTTCATGTTTGTTCATAAATACTGCCAGATTGGATGTGCCTTCGTTAAATCTTTTGCTCATTCATTCGTCAAATTTCAGTGCTGATTTGCATGATGACTGTGTCTCCATTAGAAAAGTTAAGGACCTTTCGCTTGTGGCAAATAGTGGGGAATGTGTTCAACGTGGGCACAATAAGGTTCCAATACATGTAACACTTGTTTATGTGGAAGGAGGAAATGAGAACGTAGGTGCAGCTCACTGGACTTGAACTTGCAAAGGCCACAACTCTTCATTTTGCAAGTCTTGGCATCGTGGAGTAGATTCTTTTTTCCATACAGTTCTGTGTTATCATTAATGTTTTCCCCCTCTTTGCCTGCTACGTCCTCTTAGAATGTACACCTGGGGAAAGGTGTGGATCTCCAGATGATGTTGAACTTTGACTCCCATCATCTCCCGCCATTGTCCATGATGATGAGAGCTACAGTTGGACAACCTCTAGAACAGTCATTCTCAAAGGAGGAGGGGATGATGTGGTCCCCTGGGGGCCTCTGCAACATTTGAAGGGGGGTGCACAGACTGGAAACAATTCTTCACACACACTAACTTGCAAAATTTATTATGTGGCTGAAATTTGTTATGCACGATTCACTTAAATTGCAAATTGCTTAATGTGGTGGCTGAAATGAAATGCACGACGTAGGTATATACACCTTGTGATTCCTCTTTCCCTCCTGCCCCCTTTTAAGTTTGTTTTCTCTGAAGTGCAAAGGGTAAACTTCCACGAGATTCCAATGATGTTCTTCCAGGATGTGTTTGCTAGTTCCTTAAATGCTTTTTTTTAAAAATTGTGTTTTTTAAAAGCCCCCAACAGATAACTAAGGAAGTGAGTAAGTCTCTTGAAATAAATCACTTGGCAGACTTTAGGTATTCCTGAACCACATACTCTTGGGCTGACCTCATAAAAGTAAACTTCCTGATTCTTTAAAAAGAATTGGGCCATTGCTATATTTCTGGAGATAAAATTCATGCTTAACGGAATTTCCAGTGTTACCCCAATGTTCTGATGCACATGGGTTAGCCCTTCGGATATTATGAAGAAGTTTGATGGGTGGGATGAAGGAAATGTAAAAGAAAGTCCTTGGTCTCACTTTTAGCACTTGGTCTCTCTCTCTCTCTGTGTGTGTATGTGTTAAAGAATATATTCAAAGAAAGATAAGAGAAAACATCAGACCTACAGTATTTCCCTTCTCAAGTATGACTTGAAAATGTGGCATAAGTTCAAAATCCCCATGGCTTGCTAAATTCAGCTGTTCTAGGTTGTGCAAGGAGAGGCTTTATTTAATTCTCAGAATCTGTAGGTGTTGGTGCACATCATCTTTGGCACTGCCTCTTATTTAGTGTAGCTAGTTGGATAGTTCTTTTCAATACAAATAAAATAAATTCTCTTGTACATTTGTATCTTTTGAAGGGAGTCAATAAAGTTGACATTGACATGGAAATTAATCCTTGGGATTAATTGTTCTTGTCCTTTCCCCTGTTCCTCTGAATACAAAATAAGTTTCTTTCTTTCTTTCTTTCTTTCTTTCTTTCTTTCTTTCTTTCTTTGCTGCACAAACTAATTTTTTTAAAAAAGAAATGACATTTACTGAAACAGATGTTCATACAGATAGGAAAAAATTTCTGTGATGAAATATCTGTGATGAAATGAAAGTATTCAGTCTTGTGATTCTTAATTCCTCTGTAAGGCAGGTACTGGAAAATATGATTTTGCACTGGATCACAAAGTGATAATAGATTCCCAAGGAGCTAATACCTTTTTTAGAGGGCAAGAGTCAGGAATGTGTGACCATAAAGATAAGGTTGGACTGCCATTTCCGCCAACTGTAGCCAGTGTACTCAAAAAAGGTGGTGTCATGTGCACAGGTAATAACACCAAAGTGTCATGTGGACGGTTAACTATGCTGCTGCCATTTAAATTAATCCCTATTTGGACTATGAATATTACTTAAATTTACGGAGTCATCTCGTACACTCTATTATTTTAAAACAAATAAGAATAGTTTGTAGTAACATAAGGATAAATACATTCAGGCTTTCAGATGTTAACTTCAGTTACTATTTATACAGGATATATTGAGCATTTAACATACTGCCAGGCCCTATCTCTACATTTGTTAATTCACTATCTGTCTTCTACATCTTCCAGTCTCTGTCTCTGCACTTGACAAATCTCTGTCTAACTACCTGAAGGCTTTCATAGAGATATACCATATTTTTCCATCTATAAGATGTTGCCATTTATTAAACACCCCCTACTTTTTAGACCCCCCAATAAATAAAATTAATAAATCCTCCTTGCGTTCTCCTCCACCCCCACCACCCCTGCTGTTTCCTTTCATTTCCTCATTCTAAACACTCCTCTCTGCTTTGGGGAGGAATGACGGAGCCTGATCCTGCAAAAAACAAACCACAGAAAGAAACAACAAGGTGAGGTTGGGTTCTCCTCCACCCTCCACGCTTGATAAAGGCTTACTTCCATGTATACGACACCCCTTATTTTTTTGTGTCATGGTTTTAGAAAAAAGTAGCATCGTATACTTGGAAAAATAAGGTATATACATGCTGACTCCGCCCACAAGCACTTCCAATGGAGAATGCAAATACAATATCTCTTCAACATTCTAAACAATTAATATTCATGTGTGAAAGTTGCATGCCACAGTTGGTTTGCATGAATGTTGTACTCCTATCAAGAAGGTTATGTGTTTCCCCTTCTCAGCTTCTGGGACTGTAAAATTAGCTAATGTTGATTGCTACACAGACAAACCAGTATGGCATGAACTGAACTTTTAGGAAATGAATGGTAGGCATGTTTTGAGAGAAACAAGTTCAGTAGTGATTGTGTATTTCTAAACAAAGACAGGAGCATTATGTTATTTAAAAAATCAGCTGGGGCAGAATGTATTGAACCTCGCACGAATTAACAAGCTTTTGTTTTCAGTTTTGTCGTAGATTGTACTCATGATGCTGTAGTATATATTTATGAAACTAATAAAAAAAGGTTGCTAAGGGAGCAGATCAAAGGAAAATACTGTATTTCTGAAAGTTGCCTTGCTATAAATGGTGGACTGGCTGTTGTGATCAGGACATACATATACAGTATATGCCAAATTTGATAGTGTCTCAGACACAGAGGAATGTTGTGAAGTTTTAAACTTCCTCATTAAAGTTTTTCTTTATTTATTTTTATTTACTTATTGGATTTTTATATCATCCATCTGGCAGCGAGGTCACTCTGGTTTGCGTTGATTAAATTTAAATTAATGAAAACAAACAGTGTGAATAACCTTCTTCCTAAGTTACAGTGTGGTTTGACACAAACCGAATATGCACTTTAGAATGTGCTCCAGAACCTTGTACAAGAAACAAGAGGTCCATAGGAGATATGCTGAAATTCTTTGATAAAAAAATTATCATGGAAATGGTTCCCTAAATGTCTGAATGATGTACCTACACAGAATAACCAGTCTTAGAGCAGGTGGAAAGGTGATAGAATTCCATGTCAGTCTCCACGTTAAGAAAAAGACATTATTGAGCACAGTAGAGCTGCCCTATCCATGGATTCTCTTACCCACAGCCTGAAAATATTAAAACTCTAGAAATACATATACATATTTCCATGGTATATTTACCAGAATTGGCCAGTAAAGGAAGCCAGAGACGATGCAATGTACAGCATTTTTTGCATTTTTTTCAGCATCCACAGGTCTGGTCTCTTGTCAGTACCCTAGTCTTTCTATCTATAATGTGGAAATTTTCTTCTATAGTGTTACCAAAGCCATGGAGTTTTAACCTTATGACAAAGCTAGATTTTTGCCTTGCTCTTTAAGGGGGACTACCATGCAAACTTTGGAGTATTTGGATTGTAAACGTCAGTCAGTTTCAAATGTGGTGCCAAGAATGTTAATGAGCCATGTTGTACTATGGGATTATGTTTTCCCAACCTCTGGGTTCTAGTTTCTTTCTGAACTCAGTAAGAGCATTGGTAATTACTTCTAAATTCTTAAATGGATTGAGTCTAGGATATTTGAGGGATCACCTCTGGTAGCAACCTCTCCATTCTTTAAGATCTGGTGAAACCCTTCCATGTGTTCATGTAGATTAGAGATGGGCAGGAAATGAAAAATGAAATGCTATTTTGTCATTTCATTACAAAACAAATTGTTTCATCATGAAATGAAATGCTAGGATGCATTTTGTTACGAAATGAAACGAAATGCCATTTTTTCCTCTAGGAACAAAATGATTCATCATAGAGGAACCAAAGCCACAGGGTAGCTTCTTTGGACTCTTCCCTGTAAGCCTTACAAATTTGGAGAGGTTTGGGGTTCAGAGGGCTGAGTTATTAAACTCCAAAGGGGGGTTTAATAACTCCCAACTCAGACATGATTTTCTCCTGGGGGACGACCTTTAGAGTTTAATGACTCAGCCCCTGAACCCCAAACCTCTCCAAATGTGGGCAGCTTTCAGGAAAAAGTCCAAAGAAGCTACCCTGTGATTTTGGTGCCTCTAGGACCCAGGGGAGCCATCAACGAATCATTGTTTTTTTATTTCAAAAAGTCTTTAAAAATTCATTACTAATGAAACAAAACAGAACTACTAAAGAATGAAATGAAATGAAACACTATGTTTTCATTTCGAGCCCATTTCTAATGTAGAGTGGAGTGACATATAAGGGTGACAAGAGAAAGCTCGCTCTCTGGGGGTCTAACCAGAAGTACTAAACGTCTTGCTCACAAAGTTCAAGAAATTCTCTGGCTGTCATGTGTAAAAAGTATTTTTATTTCATCAAAATTTTGCCACATCCCCTCAAAAATGACTACGATGCCTTCCTTTGTTGTATTTTAATGGGTTTTTCAAAATGACTCGAGAACTCTCTTTCTCGATCTCTGCTCCAAATCCTCCTGGCTATTTCTCTCTCTCTCTCTCTCTCTCTCTCTCTCTCTCTCTCTCTCTCATTGGTACATAATGTGTAGTTAGACCCTTAGCCAGTGAGGTAGACATTGAAAACAAAGGGGGAAATCAAGGACTTTAAGGACTTGATACTTCAATAAAATTAGAAAAAAGGACTTATTGGTTTCAGTAGGCAAAATGTGTGGCAGCAAAATGTTCTGTGCATTGGTGGTGTGATTACAGAAATAACAATAGCTTTTTCTATTATTATCCTGTGTTGTTGTTGTTGTAAACTGTTACACGTAATGGAGGTAATATATGTGTAAACTATTACACATACTGTAACTTTGCTCTTTTGTTGTGTGGCATCAATTTTCAAGAGCTGTGAGTCACACAGATATAAACAGAACAGGAATACAGCCAGGAATGTCAGCTAAATTCACAAATTGGGATAATTTTCAGCATCCCTATAAATAGCAGTAGTGTGAAGGTTCTGTCTTACAGATAGCTGTTACCATTTTTTCTCCTTTAATTGGGACAGATAAGATGTGAGACCATAGAAAGGTTATGACAACATCAAGCAATATGGAATTTATTCTTTTAATTGTTTACTTTTTGTTATTTTATTATTTTGCTTTATTATTCCAAAGCTAGCTTTTCTTCTAGTATGAGTTTTATCTATGGGAGAATATAATTCTTCTACTCACCTGACTGTCACTCTGCCTAGCTTTTGTGAGTGTCCTGGTGTGGTATATGAAACAAAGAAGAGAAGATAAAAGCATAAGGAAAAAAATCATTTTCCTTATGGTAGCAGGGCCACGTAGAGCTTTTTATGAGGATTCTTTTATGCAGACGTGTGTCTTAGTGATGGTGTAATTTCTCCTTTTGTTGAGATATAGCCTTTACTTGAATTTTGAACTGTAGGGTCAGATCTCTGAGTTGGGCATTTTAAAGGCTCTTTATCCATTGCTTTTTGTTCAAATTGCAGGCTTCAATAAAAAAACACCAGGTAACATGGCAATACTCTTCTCAGCAAACTAGACATTATGTTGAACACTAAGTAAAAAGTCAATTGAAGCAAGATTCTGAGAATTACTTAGTATTTGGAGGAAAAATGTGTTTTTGGAGTGATGTAATTCCTCTTTTCTCTGGTGATGGCCCCTCCTCTGAATGACTGACTGTGCAAATTAGCTTCAAGAATATAAGAACATAAGAAGAGCCATGCTGGATCAGGCCAAAGGCCCGTTTAGTCCAGCTTCCTGTATTTCACAGTGGCCCCGCCACATGCGTCTGGGAGCGCATGAGACTAGATATCTGTCTCCTGATACCACTCCCCTGCATCTGGCCCTTGAAGTACCCTGGTTTTAAGCCTGGAGATGACACATCTCCATCATAGTTTGTAACTTGTAATGGACTTTTCCTCCAGGAATCTGCCCAGTCCCTTTTTTGAAATCATCCAGGCCAGATGCCATCACCACCTCCTGTGGCAGGGAGTTCCACAGACTAATAACACGCTGGGTAAAAAAAAACTTTTATCTGTTCCCACTCTCCCAACCCTCAATTTGAATGGATGTCCCACAGTTCTGCTATTTTGTGAGAGGGAGAAGAGTGTCCCTCTATGATCCACATTACTCATGCCCTGCATTATTTTGTACGTCTCAATCATATCCCCCCTCAGGTGCCTTTTTTCCTGACTAAAGAGCCCCAAATGTTCTAGCCTTTCCTTATAATGGAGTTCCCCAAGCCCAGTAATTATTTTAGTGGTTCTCCTCTGCACCTTTTCCAGATCCACTCTGTCTTTTTTGAGATGTGGTGACCATTGTACACAATACTCCAGGTGCAGCCTTACTATCGTTTCATACAATGGCATTATAATGTTGGCTGTTTTATTTTCAATCCTTTTGTTGATAATCCCTAGCATGGAATTGGCCTTCTTCAACGCTGCCACACACTGGGTAGACACCTTCATTGAACTGTCCACCAACACACCAAGATCTCTTTGCTGATCTGTCCTGGATAACTCAGAGCCCATGAGTTGATAGATAAAGTTTTGATTTTTTTGCCCCAATATGCATTTATAGGGGTGTGGTGGCTCAGTGGACTAAAGCACCGAAACTGTAGACTGCAAAGTCGGCAGCTCGGCGGTTCGAATCCCGGGTGCCACGCAGCGGAGCGAGCTCCCGCTGATAACCCCAGCTTCTGCCAACCTAGCAGTTCGAAAGCAGGTAAATACAAGTAGATAAATAGGTACCGCCGTAAAAAGCAGGAAGGTAAAACCGTGTTTCATTGCAGCCATGCCAGCCACATGGCCATGGACTTGCACAGCACTGGCTCTTCAGGCTTGAATACGGAGATGAGCACCGCCCCTAGAGTCGGACACGACTAGCATGCATATGCGGGGGGAACCTTTACCTTTTTATGCATTACTTTACATTTTCCTACATTGAAACGCATTTGCCATTTGGCAGCCCGTTCCCCCCGTTTGGAGAGATCCTTCTGGAGCTCTTCACAATCTTCTCTGGTTTTTACCACCTGGAAAAGCTTTGTGTCATCTGCAAACTTGGCCACCTCACTGCTTATCCCTGTCTCCAGGTCATTTATGAACAGATTGAAAAGCACTGGTCCCAGGACAGATAGCTGGGGCATACCGCTTTTCACCTCTCTCCAATGTGAAGATTGCCCTTTGACACCTACTCTTTGTTTCCTGAATCTCAACCAGTTCTCAGTCCATAAAGGACCTGCCCTCATATCCCCTGACTGTGAAATTTTCTTAGCAGCCTTTGGTGAGGGATGTGTCCAAAGCCTTCTGAAAATCCATATAGACAATATCCACCGGTTTACCCAAATCCACATGCCTGTTGACCTTTTCAAAGAATTCTAAAAGGTTTGTCAGCCGTTGTTAGTACATTGTTATGGCATTCAAGCTGCGCAACTTGCATCTTCTGGGATGTATTACAGAGAATTGAGCTCCCAACCTCTACTGTGTATGCAGCTATGAAGCTTTTGGTCAGAAAGCAGAGTATAGATCCAATTGACAATGAAAACGACAAACAATATCCTCGAAGTCTTTAAATTCTAGTTTCTCTGATCTCCCCTTCCTTCTCTTTGTTGAAAAGCAATTATTCCTTTTGGTTATAAGCGTAAAACAAATGAAATGTGAAAAACTGTGCTGGTTCCTTTCTGGATTGTATGATTTTTTAAAATAATATTTGTGATGGTTATCTCACTCAAAGGTCTGCACACCTGCAATACAAAGACATTTTCACCTTCATCTTCCACAGTCTAGACATAATAGGAATGTACAGGATGTATATTATTTGACTTTATATTATGACATCTTTGTGTCACTCCAGAATGCAGGTCAGTGCCTTTGTTCAAAAAGTTCGCATTATTGTTAGTGTTAAAATACATTTAAAAACAAACAACACTTTCAGGGTAATTTCATAGCGGACTTGCATATAAAAGCGAGGAGTGGAAAGCAGAAGACATGCACAAAAGCTACATCCAGTTACTGCTACCATATCACATAGTTTCCACAGCAAATGGAAAATAAACTTCAGTGTTGCTTTAACTAGGATTGCTAGCTCATTAAAGCCCTCCATATTTTTTTAACATTTTGGAAGCCTTTTTTGTTGATTTCTGATTTCTGATTTCAGAATTTCATCCCTCTGCTTTTCTTTTTGTTCCCAAAAGAGTGGAATGGTCTGCTGGGTAGTACAATGGTTTGGGTATCTCTCTGCGGAGCCAGAGATTGCTCAGTTCCACAGGGGCTGGACTTGGTGATCCACTGACTG
This sequence comes from Phrynocephalus forsythii, assembly GCA_029282475.1. Classification (NCBI taxonomy): domain Eukaryota; kingdom Metazoa; phylum Chordata; class Lepidosauria; order Squamata; family Agamidae; genus Phrynocephalus; species Phrynocephalus forsythii. Next base: position 25,385,008 of record JAPFRF010000001.1, read on the forward strand.
ATGCTCAAAGGTTGTTGACTGTTGCATGCTCCATCATTTAAATAAGACACTTGTTGTTGTTTTTAGCTTTTAGCTTTTATGCTGCTTTCCTCCATCATTTAAATAAGATGGAGCGGGATATAAGTATTTAAATAAATAAATAAATAAATAAAAAAGGGGCAGAGAGGGAACAGACTGACTCCTCCTGAGAAACTCATGCCAAAAAGGGAGAAAGGCCATCGACCTGCCTCCATGTTGCGGTACTCTCTTCAGTAAGCCAAAGGCTGAGTGATTATCCCAGCGTGGCCTTTCACATGAAGCGATTCATAAGGATCTTGCAATGGGGATTTAAGGTTTAAATTATTCCCCCCTCCCCTGATTATAAACTTATGGTTTCTGTTCTTAAACTGCAGTGAAATATTTTAGAGCAGACAAGGTGGAATTCCACAAGTGCTGACCCACACCTGAATGTTCTGAAAGGAGCTTTTTGGCCCCTCAGTGTTTCAGGAGCAGACCTTGTTTGTTTGCTTGTTTGTTTTTGCATAAAGAAGAGATCCCCCCCCAAAAAAATTTTTTTTTAGCTGCCCTTGACCCCAAAACCAAAAGCAAGAGTGAATGTTAGACATATCGCTTTTGATTTGCTGCATTTTTTGGAAGATGGTGCTGGAAAATTTCAGGCATTTGCCAATGCCTGCCACGTTGGCCTATTCTGAATTAACTCAAGTTCAGGCAGAGCAACTTGGGCTAGCTTTTAAACCAGGAATAGAGATGGGGATGAATTTTTAAAAAGGCAATTCATTGTAATTCATGAGTCATCGGGGCTGATGAATCCATGAATTTCTGCAGAAGCGATGAATTGATGAACTCATTCATCTTCCCTTTAAAATACTATAGAAAGCTTCTGCTGGCATTTAGAGGCCCCACATTTGCAGGGATGCTTCCTCTGACTTTCTAAACCCTACATGCTTGGATAAGATTGGGGTTCAGACATCTAAGCTATGTACTCCCAAAGAGGGCTCCAACAGTCAAGTGTCCCTCAGATACCTAGAGACACCAAACATGCAGACAGGCTTCTACCAACTCGCCTCTACAATCCTTCTAAGTTTGGTGAAGATTTGGTTTCATACATCTGAGTTATACATCCACAAAGTGGGGCCCTCTAAGAAAGTGTTCTTTAGCAACTGGGTGGGGAAACTCAGTCTTCATCAAACCTGGAGGCATTGTAGAGGAGAGTCAGAGGAAGCATCTCTAGAAGTTTGCTGTCTCTAGGTGCCCCGCGTGCCATTTTATAGCCTGAAAAATTGACAAATCAAAAATGGTTAAAACGCCATCAATTTGTATTCTTCGGGTGGGGGGCTCAATTTCGGATGAATATGTGTGAGGAAGAGCGTGTGCCCCCCTCTTCCCAAGAACCTGCAGGCAACACAAGCCTGAACTCACAGGGAGAATCCATTAGCACTGGGATCGCAGGGGGGAATAAGAGCAGCACCAGAGAAAGGGGGAGAAGAAAAAGGAGAGTCAGGGGCAGAGAAGAGGGAGGAGGAGAGTGAGGTGGCCCTGGGTGGTTGGATTAGAGTGAGAGAAAGTGTAAAAGGGGAAGATTTAGTAGATATGGTAAAAGAAGACCCCTGGACTGGAGAATGGGTCACCTTCACACTCCCGTGAGAAGTGGCTAAGCAGGAGTGGAAGGAGAAAAAAGTGAGGAAGGCACCCTTTGGGGGCGGGAGACGGTGTGGCGCGAATGGAGGAGGCAGGCTCGTGAGTATTTCGAGCACCAAGCCCACCGTAGGGAGACTCAGCAGGCGTTGAGGGTTCACTGGGAACAATGCTACGGTACCCATGGGGTGAGCCCGATGACGGAATGAGCGAATCCGGGCCATTGGATGTAGCGGAGATTGCAGAAGAGGCGGGAAGGGGTGAGCGAAACCCTACCATTAAAATGTTAGAGGAACTGACTTTAGGCCTGGGATTATTCCCCGAGGCAACGTTCCCTGTTCAAAAGTGGACAGTTCTGCCGGATGTATTTCTTGGACATTTAGAGGAAAGGTGGGCTGAAGCGGAGCCTTTATTGAAAGAGGGGAAAGCCTCTGCTTATGAGGACACTGACTCCAACAGGTGGTTCAATAAAAGTTTATTGTTGAAAGAAAGAGCCGCGTGGCCACTCTCTGCATCGCTAGGCCTGAGGGACGAGGGAGGGGGCGGTGAGGGGCATCACAATATGAATCAACAAAATTGGATGAATCGGCAACCTTCATCAGGAAATGTGGTTTGTTTTTCCATTTGTCCCCATAGCTAACCAGGAAGTAAGCAATCCCAGTCTTTTTCTCATGACTGGGCTGAAGAGGGGCATGGGAGAGTGGATCAAATACATGCAAATAATGTTTAGAAATTAACTTAAATTAAATATATCTAAACAAAGTGCAAACCATTTATTTGGGTGTAGGCTCTGTGTTGGAACCCCCCCAGCTAATATAACTGATTTTTTTTTTATTAATAAATTTTTATTGGATTTTTAATAGGGGAACAAAGGGAAGGAGTATGGGTAAGAGGAAAAAGAAAAAAGGAAAGAAAGGGGGGGATACAGTTTTTAAGATTTACATTGAGTGTATCAAGCAAAATAGAAATAGTAATTAAACATATTGCTAAAATTGCCAAATGTTGTCACAATACTAATAAATTTGTTACTTCTTGCCATCTTTCCCGAAAGATCTCGTTCTCTCCCTTTAAATAACCAGAGAGTTTATCAATTTCTGCATTCTCTTATCTTTCCATGAAGATCCTTCTCTGTTGGCGTGATTGGTTGTTTCCAAAGTTTCGCGTACAGTATTCTTGCAGCAACAATTACATGATGAAGTACATATCTCTGATCATAAGAAATATTCATATCTACTATATTTAACAGAAATAGTTCTGGTCTAGACTCTATTTTAATTTTCAAAGATCTTTCTAAGAAAAGTTTTACCATGTTCCAATACGCCTTAGCTTCTTTACAAGTCCACCACATATGATAAAAGGTTCCACAGTCATAATTACATTTCCAACATTTAGGTGAACAGTTATACATCTTGGATAAACGATGAGGCGCGAAATGCCATCTATAAAACATCTTATAACAATTTTCCTTGAACGAAATAGATTTAAAGATTTTAACTGTGTTCCACAGAGAGTCCCATTTATTTAAATGAATAGTATAGCCTAAGTTTTCTGCCCATCTTATCATACAGTCTTTAACCAGTGTATCAATCATTTTTTCATTTATCAACATGCTATAGAATTTACTAAGAAGCTTGGAGTCACCAGAGGACTGATTTTTGATGCAGTAATGGGGGTCTGCTGCTAGAAAGAAGGGAAAGAGGATTATTGCCAAATTCCTTCCTTCCTTCCTTATACAGTGGACCCTCATATAACAAACGGTTTGTATAACATAAAATCTGTACAACATAAAAAATTCCGGAGATAGGGGGAAATTTGCTTAACAGAATCACCTATGGGGTGAATCCGTACAACATAAAAATGGTTGCGATTATGGATTACTCTGTTTTCAATGCATTCCTATGGGAAATTTATATAAAGGAAAATTTGCTTAACATAATTTCATTTGGAACAAATTAATTCCTTTATACAAGGTACCACTGTATACCCTTGTGCAAAACAGCCCTCAGGGCTACCTCCTGCAGTATCCTGGGCTGCAGCCCAACCTTCTTCAAGAGTGTGAGAAGTAGTGGCTTGATCTGGATGTTACTTTCTAAATCAGACCCATCCCCAACCTCATAGAAGTAAGTAAGTAAAAATTATTTACGGTCCATGGCCATCATAGAACCTCATAGAAGGGTTGTTTTGGTGAAACTCAGGTCAAGGGAGCAAAACCTGTGTTAAATCCCGTTTGTTCACAAAGTAGTATCACATCATGATTTTTATTTTTTTGGACTGAAGTTTGGACTGATTATAAAACAGTCAGATTGAGTTTAAAAAAATCAACAGACTAAGATGCAGAAATATAGAATAGGGATCAATGGATCAAAATATGCCTCCTTTTGAAGTTAATCCTTCAGAAATTTGGAATGTGCAGTATTTTCCTATGTTTTTTGTTAATCGATGGACTGTTTGGTACAGAATGGAGTTGATGGTGGACGATTATCTTTTCTGAATGAATGTTCAGGAAAGGCGATGTTTATGAGGTCATTTTCTACCTGTTTTCATATGCTCTTTAAGGAACTGATGGTCTTTATTTTCTCCTTGAGAGCAGAATTCTTTTTTATTTCTTAATGCTTTGGTATGCAGCTTTTCCAGGGAGAATAGTGTTTTCTTTTAAACAATACTTTCATTGCCAAAACTTTCACATTAAAAAAACGATTGATAGTAAGGATAGAACACCAATAATCAAATAGTTCAGAAATGAATTAGTTTTTAATGTCTATTATAATTACTAGTCGCCATATTTTTTGTCAGCCATCAAAATGATTAATTATACTTTAGCACCGTATTATATCTATTAATAACAGTCTTAAATGCATTCAATTTTTTTAAGCATACTTTAAACTGGATAGATCCTTATAGCACCAATCAAAAGGAATTATGCACTTGTTCCATTTTTAATAGTTTTTTTAAATAATAAACAACATGGGAGAGATAGAAAAACACCCTGAAGATGGATGACACTGTCATAAACTTTGATATAATTTCATGAATCGGCTTGCCATAATAACGAAAGAAGTCAGATGTAAATTGCCAAATTATGTTAGCTTGTGGTCTGCTTTCGTCACTATATGCAAAATAATTGTATGTTTTCCAAACAACAACAATAGCTGTCATCTTAGAACTGCAGAGCTGGAATGGATGATCAAGTCTATTAGATGATAATCTCTCTCTCTCTCTCTCTCTCTCTCTCTCTCTCTCTCTCTCTCTCTCTCTCTCTCTCTCTCTCTCTCTCTCTCTCTCTCTCTCTCTCTCTCTTGCTGACTTGGTATATTAATGCAACGTTTGAAGCCAAGTCCTCCTCCCCATACCACCTCTACTTAACCCTTCATTGTAATAATTCTGCCAATATTCTCTGAGCAATTCTATGGGTATTGATGACCATTATAATGTATAAGAGAATTATAGAGCTAGGACTTCCCTTAATGGTTGTTAAAATGAGTACCCAGCTTGCTGGGGGGAGGCAGTGTGTAGCCTCCATACTGTAAATATACTGTAAACCGCCCAGAGAGTACTTGAAGTGGTATGGGGCGGTATATAAGCAGAACACTTTGCTTTTGCTTCGCTTTAATAGCAGAAGGTATACTGCATGGGGTTCATGACACCCTTTTGCCCTGAAAATATCTTTTTGCACTTCAGTCTCTTAGACATGCAAAGCATTTTCACAGATGTTATCAACTCTGATTTAAAAAAGACAGTCTCTCTCTCTCTCTCTCTCTCTCTCTCTCTGTGTGTGTGTGTGTGTGTGTGTGTGTGTGTGTGTGTGTGTGTGTGTGTGTGTGTGTGTGTGTGTAGGAAGGAACACACACAGACACTCCAAGGTCTTAGTGAGATAAAGGGATTGCATTTATTAACAGGTTTGTTAACACCATGTATAGTGAAATTTTCCAGTGTCAAAGCCAAAACGTTGGTATTGTTATGGTACTTCACTGCTGTTAAAAGCTGTGTTGTGACAAATATAAGACATTAGTGTTTGGTTTGTTTGTTTCCATGACTAATACACTTGTCATTCTTTTTTTTGTTTGTTTGTTTTTTTGTTTTTTTACATTTCCTCTCTCTATCTTCATCTGCGTGCCTCGGTACTAGGGTGGGATTAGCTGTTCCGCATGCTCCCATAAAAAACAGTCAAGGAAGGAAGCTGAGGGAGGATGGAGACTTTGCATCCTGTAACCTTCAAAGGGGAGTGGCTACAAATAACTTAACGTGAAGGACAAAATACTTCATATGTAGACAGTATGTTGGAACTGAGAGAAACGCTGGCTTTAGCGCATAAGAGGCTGTTAAACCTCCGACCAGAGCAGTTAGTAAAGGCAGTATGTTGTCCATTGTCCTAAGAGTTTTAAAGCCTTCTTCTTTGAAATTTTCCAATCTAACAACAACAGAATGGAAGATGGAAAATGCAGGAGTGCTTCTCAGGTGAAACCATGATCTTGGCAGTGATGGTGGAACATGGTATCCAAGAACTCTTTCTTTCAGGAAGGCAGCATTATTTAAAATGGAGGAAAGAGTTGGCCTATGGATAGCAAAAAAACTTCCAGAGTCCCTTCCGCTGCAAGAACATTTCCAGGTCAATGTTTAATTTATGCAGAATTGAACAGCCGTGTGGACATAGAATGTATCTCGCAGGATGTGACAGGTAAGATGAAAATCAGGGGTCCCGTGTGGCCTTGTGAAAGGCAATCCATGAGACACAGTTGTTTGCCAGTCTATTCAAAAGTACTTTTGAGTGAATGGGTCTTACCTCCTGTTAACCTTAAGAGGTATAAGCTACTTTGTAAAAAAAAATGGTGTGATGCCACTGCAAAATGTTATTTCAGTAGCTTTGCTGTCGATCGCTTAATAACCAAAAACAAAGCAACAAGAACAACAGAGATTAAAACTGGGTTTTTTTTTTTTTAGCCAAAACAAGGTCAAGTTTCAAACAAAGTTCAAATGCTTTAATGTTTGAAATTAAAGGAGAACATCTGATTGTCTACAGTATGTTGTCTGTTATCTTCCTTAACAGTGTACGTTTTCCTCACACAAACAATGCTTGCCTTTTAACTTAAGGAAAGGATTTATACCTAAATACAAATACTTGACTGCCTTGTAGCTGGCCAGGCTGTATGCAGGAGCATAGATTAAACCAGTCTTTAATAAGGATTCTCAAGGAACAAATCAATATATGAGATCATCTTGACGAACTTGTGAAGGAGACAATAAGTTCCGTGTTTCAATGGCTTGTATAACAAATTTAGCAGTCCTATAAGAAATTTATTATTTGTTAAGATGCTCAGGAAAAGGATGTATGAAATCATTTGAGGGGCGGAAGTACATTGCTACCACTTTTAAATGGTATTTCACAGAAAAGAACTCTTATTTTGTAAAAAAAAAAATAATTTCATAGAGAAGATGAGCCACTGGATTTAAACCTGTTTTATTGGCGGCTGTAAGAAAGAAACACGGTTACAGAATACATCTGTGTATTTTAATTGTCAGTGTGAAAATCTTCCATTTTAAGGAAGTACTAGTCTATATGGGTTATGGTGTACTTTTTCAGAGTGGCTTGTACAGTATTTTTGTGGATCCTAAATACAAATATTGTTGGGTTTATCTTTCAAAATAGTCTTAAAGGAAGAGATTTTTATGAAGATACAGTAATCTCCTGCCTATTGCGGGGGATAGGGACCGACCTGACCCGCAATAATGAAAAATCCACAATATGCAGATGCTGGGTTGGGTCAGGACTGGGGGGCCTATCTGGGGCCTCCTACACTTATCTGAGGTCTGGCACTGTCCTGAACCAGCCTCCGACGGGCTTCCCGGGCCGGTCAGAGGCTCCAGAAGGTTTCCGGTGATCTGAAGTCAATTCCAGTTTGCCAGAAACCACTTCTGGGGCCTCTGACAAGCCTGGGAAACCTGTTGGACTTCCCCATAAGTGGTTTTGGGCAATCCAGAAGGCATTTCCATTTTTTTGGAAGTCACTTCCAGTTTGCTAGAAACCACTTATGGGGCCTCTGACAGGCCTGGGAAGCCCATTGGAGGCCTGTTTGGGGCAACGCCAGGCCTGGGACAAGCACAGGAGGTCTCAAACTGGCCCATGCAGCTTGCCTCAGGAGCCCTTTGTTTCATATACCGCAATCCCGTGATATACTGGGATCTCAGTATATGAAACACGAAATGGTGGGGGACAACTGTACAGCTAAAGGTTTTCAAAGCATTGGTCACATTTTGGGGAAAAATTAAATTCTGGTAATTTCCACTCAGTAGCAGAGTTTCACACACAAACACCCCACCCCCACCCAGCTATTCACTTCTCCCCAAGTGAAGTCATTGTCTAATTTATACCAACTGTAGTGGCATGGTTTCATTTACCATGGGTTACTATGGCTGTTTGGAATTTATGTAATTAGCCCCAACTTGCATAATTTAAAAGAAGTATGTGAAACTTAGACATTAACTTAGACATTAACAGAAAAAGATGCAGTTCAGCGTTTTGAGTTGTTCATATCCCTTCAGCTGTAGTTTCCCATTCTGTCAAGGTATTGTGCAGAGTCTTGTATGTATGTAAACACTCTACTGTACTTATTTATAGGAACTTGACACAACAGCCAGTCTTCCACCACCAAATGTATTTATAGCAGTCATATAGCATTTCTGCAGAAGTCTTGGTACACAGCATTTCTGGCAGCATAACAACAACATAGCACATCATTTTTTCTAGAAGTAGCAGTACAGCCTTTGAGGAAGAAGGCTAACTCCCACCTAAAAACAGTTTCATACAGACTTCTATCTTATACCACTTTCCATCAATCAGTGAGGACATTGCATCACTGTTAGTTGCATTCACGGGTGCTTTAATTGTTTTAACCTAATGAACTGCCCTTTACAGCAGGCTTGTATTCCTATTGATTAACACGGATCTATTTCTGTTTCAGGGAGGAAATTTCTTCTGTCTAGCAAATCTGACAAGGAAACAAGCAATTCCTTACTATATCATTGTTCTTTCCCTCTTTCTTAGTTCCCTAATGATATTGTTCAGTTGGCTGGATATTGCTCAGTGGTTTAGGTTATCTGTCTGTGGAGCCAGAGGGTTGGGAGTTCGATTCCCTGCCGTGCCTCCTGTGAGTAGAGCCAGTCTGGGTGAGCTTTGGGTGAACGGCACAGGCCCAGGGCGCAACCCCCCACCCATTATAAGAGAAATGGTGAACCACTTCTGAGTATGCCATACTTGGGAAAGGGTTGCCATGAATCAGAATTGACTTGATAGTCCATGAAGATGATGAAGTAGTTCAGGGTGCGACGTCTTCATATGTTTTCATGCACGTGTGCATAAATGAATTTCTGTGAAAAAGCCAGCTGATCTCCAATAGGAGCGTTGCATGCTACTGTTGTCATTTTATGCTTCCTATTGTTGGCAAGTACCTGCAGCATGGAAAATCCTGTACAGAGAGGAGGGAACAAATGCTTGCTTTTGTTACTTAATTAGAAAAAAATTAGTAACAAAAGCGACCACTTTCTTTTTCAATAGGTTTTTAAAACTATATAAGATACTGAAATCTCTGTTCTGAGGTGGAAACCCAGGTTACCAGTGATGTTGATATTTCTGCTTGAGCTATAGAATTTGAAGAAAATTAGCACATTTTTTTTCTGCTGAAGCAAGAGATGGTAGACCTGAACCATCTGTTAAATACACAGAACCACATACTTTGTGTTCATCCCTAACTACCCTAGCTCCTTAGTATAATCTGCCTCCCCCTCTAACGCAGTTAGCTTTTCCAGATCTTGGAGAACAATGAGGATGAGTCATGTTTTTCCAGAAGAGGAAGGAGTTTCTATGGGCAGAAAAAAGGAAACAGCAAGCTGTTCATTTATGAGGCAGTGCTAGAAGAAATTAAACAAAAGAGAAAATAAAGAAAAGAAGCATGAATTGGGAGCTGAGCTAGTGGTCTTGTTGACCAGTACTAGAGATGGTTGTTTTGTTTTGGAAGGGGTCCAGTTCCAAAACAAAACATGGCAGCACAGCTGCTGTTTTGTACCCGGAACCCACCTTCCAGAATGAAATCAACCAGTCTCTTACCTTGTTTTGGGTTGTGCTGGGCTAAACCCCAATGAGGAAGCAGCCTCTGATGTGTCATCTTTCCTTCTCCCTGGAACTGGCCAATCAGGAGCTGTGCAGTGACATGCATCATCCTGCCTCCCTGTCTGATTGGCCAGCACCAGGGATAGTGAAAGATGGTGCATCAGAGGTGGCTTCCTTGTCGGAGTTTCACCCTGCGCGACCCAAAAGAAGGTAAGAGACTAGTTGATTTCTTTCTGAAAGGTGGGTCCCGCTACTGAACGGCTGCTGTGCTGCTGTGTTTCATTTTGGAACAGGACCCCTTCCAAAATGAAATGCCCATATCTAACCAATACTGCTTGAGCTTGGGTGTGACAGGTGGAAGGAATAAGAGAAGTGGAAGGAATAAGAGAAGGAACTGCAATGGGTCTGGAGTGGGACTGGAATCAAAGAGGATGTTTCACCTGTAAGAAGGAGGAGAACAGGATGGATTATAGCAAGACTTTAGGACGTACCAAAGGTTTGGCTGGAACTCCTGTCAGCCTCCCGCCTTCCTGGTGATTGGGCATGCTGCCTTCAGATGCTGGGAAATGAATGGGGAAAGCTGTCCTAAAGCATGACCTTTGGTGTAATCACTAATGATTCTCTCTCTGAACAAAATTTTAGTTATGTAGGTTTTTTGATGAATGTGTGGGGAAAAGCTTCACATGCTTACTTGCAGCTGGTTCACCTTGGCATCCAAAGGAACAGGGAATTTGACGAGTCAGGCATAATTAACCATAACTCCACATTAAATCCAAATTGGGAAATTCGGGTCAATGGGCTTCTAGCAAGTCAGGGCATGAAAGCCAGTTTTCAGCCGGCAACGTGTAGCCTCCATAATTAATTTGCAAACTGCCCAGAGAGTTCTTTGTTTTTAGATTGCTGCTCTCAGAATCCCCAGTTAGCATAGTAAGAGACTTTGGCCAATCTTCTTGTTCAGTATTTATGTGTATGGAGCCCCAGAGCAGGGGAAGCTGTGGCAATCTAAAGTGATGTTTCTTGCATGTTGTTGCCCCATGCCAGGCATGCACATGACTGGACCCTTGTTGGAGCACCACAGCAAAACCCATGATTACAAACTTACACGTTTCAAACAGGATGATGACCAATGGGAAATGTTGTCCAGAACACATAGAAGTATTGCAAAGGCTTCCCTCGCTGGTCTCAGATCCTCACCATGTTAAATGAAGTACTTTCAGCACATAATTTTCCTCTGACTAGCTCCCACCCTAGGTATATACAGTAATATCTCGGTTAACGAATGCCCCTGATAATGAATGAGTCTGTCTTTCGGAATAATTTTGGTTAAAAATTAGCTGCAGGTACCATGGGTTTAAAGTTTCAGAGAGGGTGGGCATGTTAGTCTTTTCAGGAATTGCAGGCAAAAATAAAAAACAAAACAAAACAAAAGACACAAAACATGTGGCATCTTAAAGACTAACTTTCATATTTTAATGTAACATTTCATGGACACATCCACTTCTTCAGACATATAGCAGCAGAATGAGGTGTGCAGTATAATATGTGATGAGATATACATTCCATACTAGATGTTCATTGGTGGATAGGGGAGGGCGAAGAGGAAGGAGAGATGGTTAGTTGTACAAGTGGTGGGAAGAAAGATTTGGCTAGGGGTCATAGATATGTAAAGTATTGCTAATGGCTCTGTGGCCAGGGTCTGTAGAAATCTTGAGAGTCAGAAACCAGAACCAGATAGAGAGGGATGAGGGGTGAGAGAGTGGGAGTTTTTACCTTAGGGTCCAAATGGTAGATAAATTTCCATGAAAAAAGTGGCAATATAGTAATATTAAATTTGATAATGACTCAAGAAACCCAGACTTATGTTTAGTCTTGTGTATGTCCATCATGCAGAGAAGAAAGGCCATCATTTTTTTATAGTTTTATAGTTTTTATAGTTTTACCCCTTGTTGTTCACCACCCAGAGTTCCCTTGGGAAAGTCAGGCGGTCTACAAATGTAAATAATAAATAAATGATAATATGAATTTTATCTCAGCTGTTTCTCATTGTATTCTGGATTTGTAATAATTCTGTTCCAAAACGGTGACCTTCAAATCCTTCAAGGAGTGTCCTGGTAGACTGAAATGGTTTGAGACAGGTTTCTGTGTATCATGGTTTTTATGTCAAACTTGTGTCCATTGATGCATTTTCTTAGAGATTGTCCTGTTTGTCCAATGTGGAGTGCAGATGGGCATTGTTGGCAAAAGATGGCATAGATCACATTGATTGAGGAGCAGGTGAAGTTGCCTTGATATTATATGTGACATTGTTGGGTCCTGTGATTGTGTTACCAGAGTAGATGTGTGGGCACAGTTGGCATCGGGGTTTGTGGCAAGGTTTAGTTCCATTGTCCATGTTGCTGTTTTCTAATCTTGTGTGCATTAGTATTTGTTTGAGGTTGGGAGGTTATCTGTAGGCAAGTATTGTATGGGTCTCCCACCAAGAGGTTTGGAGAGTGGTGTGTTCTTGTCAAGGATGGGCTGGAGATCTTTTAAGATGCATGTGAGTTGTCTCACTTGTGGACTGACACCCAGTGGTGTTCTGTCGTTTGGCCCTTTGGATCTGTCTTGTAGCAGGTTATCTCTGGCTATGCGTCTTGCTTTGTTGGTTTATTCCTTAACCATGCAAGGTAGGTACTGTAGTCTGAGGAAAGCATTTTGTAGATCCTTGAGTTTGGAGTCTCTATCCTCTGGGCCAGAGCAGATGCGGTTGTATCTAAGGGCTTGACTATATATGATTGGTTTTGTTGTGTGTTCAGGATGGAAGCTTGAAGAATGCAGATAGGTATACTGGTTGGTTGGTTTTCAGTACAGTGTGGTACTAAGATGCTCATGTTGTAGTTTCACAGTGGTGTCCAGAAAGTTCACCTGTTGTGTGGATTATTCCAGGGTGAGATTGATGTTTGGGTGAAAACCATTGAAGTCCTAATGGAATTTTTAAAGGGATTCTTCTCCATGGGTCCAGATTAGAAAAAATGTCATCAATGTATCTCAAATAGAGAAGTGGTTCCTGGGTGTAGTGGTTAAGAAAACGTCGTTCCAGGTGAGTCATGAATATGTTCATGTATTGTTTGGCCATGTGAGTGAGTGCCCATTGCGGTCTCCTCCCCACCTCCAGTCACTATCAACATTGTAGATTTGATGATGGGTTTATTTATCACTACTTAACATTTGCAATAGGATTCTTTAACAAATCCCTGTCCCAGATAATAGTAGCAAAATGAGCACAGAGTTCATACATGGGGCTTCTTCTCTGGATGCAACAGGCTACATGGTCAGTTGCCCTTAGTTGCCCCTCTGGCTGCTCCCATCACTAGCAATTGCTAAGAGATAAGATGAATGCCTCTGAATGTTTCTTGTCAGTGCATTCAGTTTTGTGACTCCGAGGCAAGAAAGCTGCCTGCTAAATGGACTAACCCTTGGCAGTATTTGACCTTGTATCTGTTTGCATATATATAATATATATACAGTATATTGTAGCTGACACAAGCTTAGATTCAAATCCCAGTTTACAATTTCAGCTGGTGAGAAGAAAAAGGAGAGAACCATGTCAGCTAAAGCTTGCAGCGCTAGATGAAGTGATGAGGCAGCAGGCTGTTTGCACTTGAAGAAGGTTTCCCACTGTGTAGATGGGTGAAATTTCATTCATTGAAAGTCAAGGGAGATTTGGTCATGGAGTAAACAACAGAGGCATGATTCCTCCCTCCCCAGTTCCTTTCATTTGGGGATTCTGCAAATTAGTTGGAATAGTCAAGCCTGGATTTCTGGGGAGATATGCTGCACGTATGTGTGCACTGTGTGCATATGCACACATCCACGCACGCGCATGCGCACACACGCGCACAGCCTGGATTTCTGGGGAGAGATGCTGCACGTATGTGTGCACTGTGCGCATATGCACACATGCACGCACACGCATGTGCACGCACGCGCACACCCACCCACCTGTGTTCATTCCTTCCCCATCTGAAAATGGATCCAGTTATTTTCATAGGAAAAAAGAAAAGCAAAAGCAAAGTGTTCTGCTTATATACCTCCCCATAGTGCTTAAAGCACTCTCTGGGTGGTTTACAATTTAACTATGGAGGCTACACATTACCCCCCCCCCACACACACACACACACCCTGCGAGGTGGGTACTCATTTTACTGACCTCTGGAGGATAGAATACTGAGTCACCACAAATCGGCTACCTGGGATGGAACCCCAGATTGTGAGCACAGTTATAGATGCAGTATAGTTTTTTAAACACTGTGCCACCAGGCTCTTGTAACTATTTATTTATTTATTTATTTTGAATATTTTTACCCCACCTTTCTCCTTGGAAAAGGACCCAAGGTGGCTTACAATAATGAGGGGCAATATACAGCCCAGAACATTTATGACATAATTTAAGTTACAAACAGGGAATTAGAAGAGGCATCTTAGAACATTAAAAGGTAACATTAAAGATACCAAGAGAAAACAAAAATCCATTATGAGGGGTGGAAAGTAACATGGAAAACACTGGTGTTCTTATGAAACCATTCAATGCAATCATGTATGGTAATCCATATAAAGTTACATCGTAGGAAGTCCCTCATTCAGGGAAAGCTTGCCTGAAGAGGAAGGTCTTTGCCTGCTTCTGGAAATACAGCAGAGATGGGGCAGTCCTGGCCTCCAGTGGGAGGGAGTTCCAGAGTCTGGGAACAGCAACAGAGAAGGCCCTTTCCTGTGTTCTTCTGAGATGCACCTGTGAAGGTGGCGGGATGGAGAGAAAGGGCTCTCCTGATGACCTTCGCATCCGAGCTGGTTCATACTGCGATATTCAATCTTTGAGGTAGCTTGGACCCAGGTCGTACAGTGCTTTGTAGGTCAAGGTCAGCACCTTGAATTGTGCCCAATACCTGATTGGCAGCCAGTGGAGCTGCTTTAGTAGCCGTGTAATGTGATCTCTGTAACCCACCCCAGTCAGCAATCTGGCTGCTGTGTTCTGGACCAGTTGAAGTTTCCTGAGACTTTCCATCTGTAGCCCCACATAGAGCACATTACAGTAGTCCAGCCAGGAGGGCACTAGGGTATGTGTCACAGTGGCCAGAGCAGATTTCTCAAGAAATGGGCGTAACTGGCATACTAGTTTTAATTGTGCAAATGCACTCCTGGCCACAGCTGTGACGTGGGCAGCTAAGTCCAGGAGCACCCCCAAGCTACACACCTCTTTTTTTCAATGGGGGGGGGAATCCCATCTAGGACATGTTGCATCCGTATCCCTTGATCTCCTTTTTGACTGACTAGGAGCATCTCTGTCTTGTCTGGGTTTAGTTTCACTTTGTTCTTCCTTACCCAGTTCATTACCGAAGCTAAGCACTGATCTGAAGTTGAAATGGCTTCCTTGGAATCCAGAGGTGATGAGAGGTAGAGTTCGGCGTCATCAGCATACTGGTGACACTTCACCCCAAAACTCCGAATAATTTGGCCCAGTGGTTTCATATAAATGTAAAATAACATAGGAGACAGAACAGAACCCTGAAGTACTCCACAGGTCAGTGGCCGTGGTGTTGAACACGAGTCCCGTAACATCACTTTTTGCATTCTCTCCTGCAGGAAGGACTGAAGCCACTATAAGACAGAGCCCCCAATTCCCATTTCAGAGAGATGAGTCGGGAGTACGTCGTGGTCGATAAGTGTCAAAAGCAGCTGAGAGGTCTAGTAAAACCAAAAGGGATCCTCTATCCATTTCTCTGTGTAGGTCAACTACCAAGGCAACCAGTGCCGTCTCAGTCCCATAACCAGGCCTGAGGCCAGTTTTAGCTGAATCCAGTTTGTTTATTACTTTATTTCATCCAGAAAGCACTGGAGCTGTGAGGTCGCTCTAGTACTTTACCCAGGAATGGGATGTTAGATACCGGTTGGTAGTTGTTCAGTATGCATAATTATATACTTACAAAGGGTTCCATCAACAAAGAAATCACCTCTTGTCAATTTTCATTAGAAATGTATTGCAATTGTATCAGCATTATTAATTTGAAGACCTCTGGTTAGAGCACACAATCTTCATTTGAGCTTAAATTCAAACATTGAAAACCGAGTGAATCTCCATCAATTTCTCTGTGGTAAAATGTGTCAAAGGGTAGGATTCCAGACAACTCATTTGTTGCAATAATTTTATTACAATTTTATTTCAATTTTACTTTCCAGACCACTTTTAGGTAGCTTGTGACTACTGACAATTCATTTCGTAACATGTGAAAGGAACTGATCGATCATATAGGTTGACAACAAACAGTTTGGATGAGTCATTATTACTAATCCTGATGTTTACTTCAGAAATCTAATTAATTATTGCATTTATATCCCACTCGTCTGGCCAATTGGCCACTCAACTCATACATTTTACTTCAACTCATACATGCTATACATATAAGAGTTTATGTTTCTCTGTTTCCAGAAACGTGGGTGATCTAGAGTAATTTTGATAATAATTGTTCCGTGCACAGAAGTACATTCAGCCATGCCTGCCACATGGCCGTAGACTTTCACAACACTGGCTGTTTGGCTTGGAGACGGATATGAGCACTACCCCTAGAGTCGGACACGACTAGCACGCCTGTGTGGGGAGAACCTTTACCTTTACCTTTTTGTCATAAAGTCAGTTCTAACATATGGCAATGCTTTCCAGGTTTTATTTTAAACTCTGCCTTTTGTAATTACTAGTTTTTACAGTAGTCCCCTGGCATAATATATTATGGTCTCAGTATATCAATTTTTTTCTTGAGAAGCAGGCTTCCAAAGAGAGTTTTTTAACCCCCTCCTGGCACCTAAGCAAACTGACCTTGAGCTCCTGGCAGCAAGGTTTGCTGAGGTCTCAGGAGGGGGTTAAAAACCTCTCTTTGGAAGCGCATCGGGCAGGAGCAGCCCAATATCAGTTTACTGAGGTGTCTGCATTTCACGGATTTTCCTTTATCGCGGGTGGATCAGGCATCTACCTCCCACAATAAATGGGGGAGTACTGTAATTTGTTTTTATCTGTGCCAAGTCCAATGTGAATTGTGAAGTAAATAACCAATGTACAGTATAGGAATCTATGTATATATATGCCCCTTGTACCTTCAATTAAAAATACAAGTCTTCTAGAGCAGTGTTACCATTTGAAGAGCTAATATGAAAGAGCCCTGTAGAAGAAAAGAAAATATGTATCTGCTGTATGTTTGATCATTTTCTTCAGTCTTTGTCTTCCTCTCTGTCACAGACAAGTAATTTTTTTAAAATCATCTCATTCACATTCTGAAGCAAGAAACACATGATGGAGATGTGTAATCCCCAGGCTTAAAACTAGGGTACTTCAAGGGCCAGATGCAGGGGAGTGGTACCAGGAGACAGATATCTAGTCTCATGCGTCCCCAGACGCATCTGGTGGGGCCACTGTGAGATACAGGAAGGTGGACTAGATGGGCCTTTGGCCTGATCCAGCGGGGCTCTTCTTATGTTCTTAAACATTTGTTAGTTCTCAGATATTGGAGAGTAAAAATGATAACATGTTAATTGTTCTTATGCAAATAAATAAAATTTAATTATGTTTACAGGGTGTTAAAACTGATATTTAAATTTACATTTTATTAATATACTAAAAGCCGTACCACAATGAAGGTTTAAAAAAAATCTCACCTGTCATTTTATTCAGAATAAACCCAGGAAAATCCCCAGGGTTTTACTCAGAATGCAGTGGTGTACATGTGACAAATCATTAATTGATCAAACTCTTTAAGTGTGCTCCCTCATGTGCTAAAGCAGGGATGAGCAAAATGGAACCTTTTGTATGCTGCTGGACTGTATCAACCAGCATTCATCATCAATGGCTGTGCTGGCTAGGACTGGTTGGACTTGGAGTCCAGCGACATTTACACGGCCCACAGTTTTTCCCACTTCTTTCCTAAACCATATGTATGTAACAGCAACTATGTTTTTTAGCTAAGGACCTGAAGCACTTTTTCAATCAAAACAATCTTACAAGCTCTTGGATTTCAAATCAACATCCCTGCATTTTTCCGTGAACATATCTATGCATCTTTTTTTTTTGCTCCCTATGTATTCCTGTGAGGGGTGTGTGCATTGTCTCCTCTGTCCACTGCTCATATTGCTGAATTCTGGGTACAGGAGGACCCCCGTATCCCCAGGGGAATGGTTCCAGGCCACCATGCAAATACTGAAATCCATGGATAAGAGAGACCTCTCTTATCCGAGGGGGATGGTGGCGACAGGGATGGTGGGGTGCTGGGGGCAAAATTTTTTGCCCTGACACCTCCCATACGCTGAATGCAAAGGGCTGCTGACTTGCTCAGCGGGGGTGGGAGTGACGGTGGTGACGGTGAAGCTTTCACCCTCGGCACTTACCCACTCCCACTGGGCAGGTTGGTGGACCGGGCGGCAGGAGAGAGCACCTACACTCCACCCTGTCCTCCATGCTGCTGCACCTTTGGGTAGAACAGGCAGCATGAAGATGCTCTCTCCCGCTGCCCAGTCCGCCAGCCTGCCCAGTAATGAATGGTGGGGTGCTGGGGGTGAAAGCGCGACCCATTCCACTGTCCAGGCAGCATGGTGTAGCTTTCGCCCCCAACACCCCCCAACCCCACTGCCCACTGAATCCACAGATGGCGAATGAGCAAATACGGGGGTGGTACTGTACTGGCAATTAGTGAAGACTTGCATGGGACTTTTTGGTTGAAACATTTCTAAGAATGCAGAAAGAAAAAGCAACAGGGCTTGCACTCTGTATCCCAGAACCATGCATACTCTCTTCTGGTCCTCTTTCTTTCTTTCTTTCTTTCTTTTTTTTTTTTTTTGGTTTGTCTCATTTTTGCCTCCTTAGGAGAAAATAGTGGGGAATGGCATATTTTCCTCCTCAAGGACAAATGCCAAGAAAGCTTAGTTAATATCTGCACAAAGATGTAGCTGACTTAATGTGTTTTGAGTTGTAACATGTGGTGGACCTACCTCACTTTGCTTAAAACAGAGGGAGCGGGGAAAGCTTTTGGGCCTTAAAAATGCAGGAAGTATTTCTATATATTACAACTTCTGTTTACACTAACATCAATGTATCTGCATTCTGTGCATTCCAGTGTGACTATACCCACCCACTTACACTCATTCTGTGTCCCTGCAGATATATATACTACAGTGCTTAGAATAGTTTCTAGAAATTTTAATCACACAGACAAGCTGGTAGCAATTAGCATTTGATCAGTGTAATATTTTTATGGATGGAGGGGAAATAATTTATTTTTGCCTTTCAGATGAGAACTCACCAGCAAACTTCTGGGATTCAAAAAACCGGGGTGTAACTGGGACACAGAAGGGACAAATTGTATGGCGAATTGAGCCTGGCCCTTATTTCATGGAACGTAAGTAATCTGGCTAATTCAGAATATTTTATGAATGATGCCAGGTAGAAGCAGGGCCTGCTTGTTTTTTGTTTTGTTTTTTTAATTTAATTGTATTTATTTTACTGTATTTCTTAACACTTCCATCTGTGCTATTTGTTTTGAGGCTCGCCCACAAAGTCTTACTGGGATAGAAATGCAACAATTAACAACGTAATAATTTGAAAGCATTATTATTATTATTATTATTATTATTATTATTATTATTATTATTATTATTATTATTATTATTATTATTATTATTATTATTATTATCATCATCATCATCATCACAGTAGACAAGATAACTACACTGGATTTTGTATTACAAATCACTAGTCGAACGCTTTCCAAGCGTTTAGGACTATGTGATGTATTGGTGAATTATGCAAGCAGATACCAGTAAGGTGGCTTTCTGCAGCTGACTATTATTATTATTATTATTATTATTATTATTATTATTATTATTATTATTATTATTATTATTATTATTATTATTATTATTATTAATTAATAACTAACTAATAAAATAATAATAATAATAATAATAATAATAATAATAATAAACCACACAGCTATCTACGCTGGATTTTATATTACCAATCACTAGTCAAACGCTTCCCAAGCGTTTAGGACTATGTGATGTATCGGTGAATTATGCGAGTAGATCCCAGTAAGGCGGCTTTCTGCAGCTGACTGATGGTGACTTTGTCAACTCCAATTTCTTCTAAATACGTGCTTAGCTCTTTAGGTACCGCACTGAGTGTGCCGATGATGATGATGATGATGATGATGATGATGATGATGATGATGATGATGATGATGATGATGATGATGATGATGATACAAAACGGACATTTGTTGAAACAAGTTTCATATAGTATTATAATTATTCAAAATTTGGAAAGAGCTGGAGAAAAACATAAATTAGAAAGCGCTAATAAGCAAGCAGTTTGTTCTCTAAATAATAATAATAATAATAATAATAATAATAATAATAATAATAATAATAATAATAATCACGGCATGCTGCCGTGTTGATTGCAACTTATTGTAAAGTGACCCTTCTCAGTGTTTTCTAGGTAGAAAGGATTCCCCATT
The DNA here is from genome assembly GCA_029282475.1 of Phrynocephalus forsythii. NCBI lineage: Eukaryota > Metazoa > Chordata > Lepidosauria > Squamata > Agamidae > Phrynocephalus > Phrynocephalus forsythii. The sequence continues at coordinate 25,405,276 of JAPFRF010000001.1, forward strand.
CTCTTCTTCTGTTTGGGGCGGGGGTGGGGGGACTTCAGGTTTATATAACTTACTTAAAGCCACACAGCCTGGCTCTTGTCCTGGGAAACATGTTGGGGAATAAATCAGCAGCCGGGGCTCCAGTTCATCATAAATCAGTTTGCTGGTTGTTTCTGTTTCAGAAAGTCTTGTTCTGCCTAAATACATCGGCCCTTCCTCAGGAGAGTAAATGGTGCAAATCCAGAGTGAAGGCTACCAGCATAGCTACGTGGGGTGGGTGGGTGGGTGGATGGTGCTAAAGGAGCAAACCTTTTCATTCAACTTTTGTGAGCCTACATTTTATGTTGAAAAGGAAGGCAGATGAGAAGGAGCTAGGTGGTTTCAGGCCCGTACCACTTGTGCATGTGTTGATTCAACACTTGGCTCCATATTTTTCCCCTTTGTTTATTTTAACTAAGAACACACTTCCTAATGTGTTTTTGGTATGGCTTTGAAGCCAAGAAGTGTGTTGCAAAATTTGGTGAAATCTTAGAGAAATGGAGTCCGTTGCTTGGCTCAGTTTAATTCCTAATAGGATCTGCAAAGAACAAATTCCCCAAGAATCCCCCTTCCAGTGTTTAGCACAGTGCTAATAAATACTGATTAATAAAGTTTCGCTACAGGGGAAAATATTAATGTATACAGACCTTGCAAAGCTATGCTTTTATTGATTTAGTATCTCAGTGGATTGATTCAAGATGTGCTCACCATTCTAATTTTGTCATAAATGATTGCCTGGATGTATAGGATTGCTGGAATGAAACAGAAGTGGGTCACTCCAAATGTACCCTCACCTAACCCCTTGATTTCTGGTAGTTTCTTCCTTCTTCCACAGCTTACCCTACCAGGCTCCATTATTATTTTTGTGCCATTTTAGTATAGTGTGTGTTGTGCCATATTTAGTACAGTGTGTGTTGTTTGTACATCCCACAGATGGCGCAGGTGTGACATCTATAATTAAAATCATGTGCATATGCGATTGCAACGTTGCAAAAAAATTCAAACCAATTGGTGAAGAACTTTTGGAGTTTTAAGATTTTGCACAAATGAACATTTATATTTTTATTTATATAGATTATTGGATTCCCTAGAGATGTTTTAATCCATCACCAAAGTTCTCCTGGAAATGAAGCATTAGGAGCATTATTGTATTAGTATTTATTTGTGTTTTGAATGCCCTCCTCTTGCTTCAGCAGACTGACACTCAGCCAGCAAACGTTACAGCTTTGTAAAGGAATCTTTACTTTTGACTGGCATAATAAAAAGTCAGAAGTCTGAGCATATTTATCAGTGGATGGAGATCTCATTCATTAGTTTTGAGTACTGTCATACACGTTCACTGGCAGGAGTTCCGCAGCTCAAATTAGCAAAGGAATTGGTCCAGTGAGAGCAATATTAGTAAGCCTTACAGGAATATATTTTCAATATTGATGGGGAGCAAACATCCATATATTGCATGGGCATCTTATTTCGGCAGTGGTGCACATTTCGTGCCGTTCAGCATTTTGCTTTGCACTTGCTGTTTCTAGAGCAGGGCGTCACTTGCTTGTAGCCTATATCATGTCTCACGTTGCATTCCTGCTCTTTCTTCTGTCGGCAATGAAAAATAGGACTTTGAAAGCTCAAGACAGAGGCCTGGAAGCAGACAGCCTATTTCAAAGGGAGTTCAGTATCAGTTGAGCCCTTGTAAGCTTTTTGGGTCTGATGGCTAAGGAAAAACTTCCACCCCTTTGCCAAGGAATGCTAATTCCCAGGCAGAATGCTCTGTTGTTTACTTAGGTTCATCGTGCATGATGAATCTGCCCAACTGAATTAGCTCAGTGGAGCTTGAGACCCCTGAGGGTTTGGTCCTTCAGTGGAACCTTCCCAGGGGTGGGGTCTAAGCTTGCATTGTGTGTCAGATGTAGGGGTTTGGGGGAATCTGGGTGATTCTCGATTATTCAACCCATGGTCAGTGGTAAGGATAGTCCAATACCTTCTCAGGCTCCCCAGTGTCCACATGGTTCCTGGGCTTCAGGGTCAGAAAGATTATTATCTGGCTTTAGTTGTTGTCATGTTTTTCCAGCATAGATAAAATCTCATAGTAGTTTGCAGAACATTGCAGCTCTTTGGCCATAGTGATGTTTTGTAATAGAAGGATGGTAAGTGCAAGCCCACAATCGGGGTTTGGGGAGCAAGGGATGGGGAACAGAAAGAGAGAACCCAGGACAGTAGTCCTGCACAGAAGGAGGCTGCTTAAAGCCATTTGACTTCTATAGGGCTTAAGCAGCACATTACAAAAATGCTTATTTTTTTAATTCAGCTTCTTCCAAAGTAGCTGTTCTGTGGACTGTCTCCATTGTGTGTGATTCTTGTAAAGGTTCTACATTCCTTTCCTGTTTCCTTTTTCTTCCAGCTGAAATAAAGATCTGTTTCAAATATTATCATGGTGTAAGTGGAGCCCTGCGAGCAACCACTCCATGTATTACTGTGAAAAACCCTGCTGTGATGGTAAGTGGATTTATTCATCTCCAACCTACAACTTGTTTAACATTAACATGACATTTGCTAATTCTGTCTGGCAACTAAAATTTTCCATAAATGAAAATGTGATCTATGAAATCCTGCCATGGTCACTGAAGTTTATCTTGACTTGATCACTGATGCCAGTGGAGTTGATTCCAACGTATCCCTGATTTTATCAACTTATTTTAGCTGCATGGGTTGAACAAACTTCCTTGTTATATCTTCCCAGAACGGAGGCCTGACGTAGAGACGTACTGTTTGCCATTAATATTCATTAGAATCACTGATATACTTCCTCATCTGTATGCAAAATGGTTTTGCTAGCTATTTTTCTTTGGACCACAGAAAAATATAATCTCTCTCTCTCTCTCTCTCTCTCTCTCTCTCTCTCTCTCTCTCTCTCTCTCTGGCATTCAGAAGTGTGATAGTTGATAGTTCTCTATGAGAGGAGAGGAAGCAATCACATGTGTAAACTTCACCTTCCCACCACCATTTTGTCAGACATGGTTGTAATAGAAACAGATGATGGCTGACAGTAGCGGGAGGCTCCTTTATCCATGGCAGCTCTCTGTGTTATAAAGAAAACTTAAAACTGTCTCTGCAGTTATGGCAACTGCCCACTAGATTCACATTTTGTAGGCAGAAGGTGGTGCATTACCACGTCCTAAGCCACAATTCTGAATTGTAGCACTTTGGTACTTTCCCAATGCCTCTGTAGGCCTCTTTTCTATGTTAAGAAAAATCATTTACTTTTAAAAATCAATAAATTAATTAAAAATCATACACAGATAGCTACACCAGGCAATATAATATTTCATGGCCATGTCCTCTTCTTCAGACGTGTCCATGAAACGTTACATTAAAATATGAAAGTTAGTCTTTAAGGTGCCACATGTTTTGTGTCTTTTGTTTTGTTTTGTCTTTCTTTGATCTTTGCCTGCAATTCTTGAAAAGACTAACACGGCTACCGTCTCTGAAACTTCTACCGGGCAATAAGTGATACCTTTCTAGGCTGCTAATAAAAATGGAAAAGCATACAGAAAGCTTCCGTGAGTAAAGCCCACGTCTTCAAAGCGAGTACCAAAAGCCCAAAGTAGTTAGTTATTGAGGGAAGGCCTGCCTGTTGAGAAAGATCTTTGCTTTCTTGCAGCAAGGATGGAGCCGGGCTGGCTTCTTATGGGAGGGAGTTCAGAAGTTTGGTAACTGATGTTTCCATCAGACGCATCTGTGAAGGTGATGGGACCAAGAAAAAGGCCTCTCCTGATGATCATAACACATGAGCCGGCTGCTAATAGGAGATGCAGTCTTTGAGATAACTTGGCCAATTAGGGTTTTATAGGTTAGAACCAGCCCATTGAATGATTCACAGAAGCTGATTGGCAGGCAATGGAGCTCTAAAACAAGGAGGTCATTTGATCCCTGCAACCAGCACCAGTCAGCAGTCTGGTTGCTGCATTTTGGACCCACTGAAGTTTCCTGCCACTTGCTATCAGCTGCCCCACATAGCTCTCACTATAGTAATCCAGCTAGGAAGTAATAAAGGCATATGCCACCATGGCCAGATCAGATATCTCAATAAACGTATGTAACTTGCACATTAGTTCTAATTGTGCAAATGCACTCCTGGCCATTCATGAGACCTGGGCATTCAGGCTGAGGGATGAATCTAGGAGCTCCCTCAGATTTTCCCCAATGAGAGTGCAATTCCATCCTGTATAGACTGCATCCCTATTCCTTGATCTGCCTTTCAACTGATCAGAAGCACTTCTTGGCTGGAGTAAATTGCAATCTATTCACACACATCCAGTTCGTTACTGACACCAGACACTGATATGGAGCTGAAGCAGCTTCCTTGGATTTAGGTACCAAGGTGAGGCAGTTGGGTGTCATCTGGATACTGAATCCCAAACTCTGGATAATTTCTCCTGGCAGTTTCATGTAGATGTTAAATAATATAGGAGATAAAACAGAACCCACAGGTCAGCGGCCAGGGTGTTGGAACAGGAATGCCCCAGTAGCACCTTCTCTCTCTTACACTTGGCAAATCCTGTCTCCTTCCTCAGTAGTCTTCTCCTGTCTCTGTTGCTTACAAGCAAAGGAGGGCTTCATTCTTCAAAGCTGTAATTCAGAGATGGGAGATCTTCCCTTTAAGGACCTAAAGTCCCAAACATTCCCCCTAAGGACCAGAATTCCTAAATGAGTCCAGTCATCCTGGCCACTGGGAATTTTGGCCAGGATGGTGATGGTACTATGGGAGTTGTAATCCCCTCCAAACTTGTTTTTCCATATTTGCTACAATAGGTGCCATTGTGTTATCCATTTTCAATGTGAGAAGTATTTTAAGTATTTGCCATTTACTGTAAATATAAAATCATGCTGGTGATTTATGTTGAAATTTAAAAAATATCATCTGCACAGGAGGAACCCTAAAGTGTTCCTTGAGTTGCCTGAAATGACTTGACCCATGTGGTAAATGCCTAAAGATGGGAATTCCTGGGTTTGGAACTGATTAAACATCACATTATTTAATTCGGAAATGTTTCCCCATGTCACCCCCATGAAGGTAAATGACCTCTGGTTGCTCAGGGTACAGTAAACTGTGTGTGTACGTTGTTCTATGCAGTCTCTTTAATTTTCAACTTTCTTTCTCCTCACCCTCTTTTAAACGTTAAAATTCATTGACGCCCCAATCAATCACACAGCTGAATAGAAATGCTATAGAAATGGTTGAGAAATTTACTCATAGGTACCTGTCCTATTTATTACGTTCTACACATATAGCTTCAAAAAGGTTATAGGGTTGATTCTTGTCATTCAGATATTGGATATCTTGGAGCAATCAAGGACATTCCTTTCGGAACCATCAAGGACAGTAGTTTCACTGTGGGTGAAAAATGTGTAAGCTGCTTGTAGAGTAGGCCATTGAGTCACAGGAACTTATAGAGGAGTTGACTCACCTAATCCCCCCCTTTATATTCAGTGTGTGTGTGTGTGTGTGTGTGTGTGTGTGTGTGTGTGTGTGTGTTCTAACTGTGATTGTGTTAAACAACAGCATCTCAGGCACTGTTTCTCCTCAGTGCAGGTTTTGTAGTGGCTTTAGCACATCATCATCAATTTGTAATAATTCAGAATTTTGCTCTTGTCTTTCTTTGGTCCCTTTATTTAACCCTGCAAATAGTGGTAAAAGATAGAGAAAGACATCCAGTTACTGAAGACCAGCGATCACTAGAAAATACTCTTTCTCTCTTTTCAGGTGGGGGCAGAAGGCATGGAAGGCGCTACACCGAATCAGCATTGCCGGAAATTAATTAGCTTTACATTATCAGGTAAGAAAGTTTGCCCAATTTGTCTTCCTTGTTTCACTTTAAAGTAGGGAGTTTTGCCAAAAGAACACAGAATGAAAAACAAGTTCATGGTGGTTGAGCCATCTTGAAAGTGGAATGTACATGTATATTCATCATATGCCTCTTGATTCATGGACCACAGTGGGATGGATCCATACCTATGAATATTAAAAACAGGGGCAAAGCAAATGTGACAAGAGCAGTTGTCCATCATTGATGCAAAATATATGAACATGCTGTTTAAGAAAAACAGTACACTTATATGTGGGGAAAATGATAAATTTGTATGTGGAATAATTAATCATCTCAGGTTCTTTAGGTTTCTGGATAATATTTACTTTTCAAAGGAAAGAATCTAACTGGTTTTCCGCCTGTGAGGACAAGAGGTGACTTGATCTTCAGCTGCAGGTGTGTTCCCTTAGAACCCCAAGCCCTAGTGAACCAAAAGATGAGATGTCGCTGCAAACGTATAAAAGCTAGAACCAAACCACAAACCATTTCAAGTCTCATACAGAGCAGAATGAATTTTTGGGTTGAAAGCATTAGCTTTGCATTAGATGTGCAAAGAAAAACAAAAACAAAATTAAAAAGGTGTTTGGAGTTGGGAAAAGCTCTGTTGAATGTTAGCCTCATTGTTTTTAATTTAAGTCACGTTGTTTTATTGATTTGCTATTTATGTATATTTGATGTAGATGATTATTGAATTCTTTTGGGTTGGTTGTAAACCGCACCAGAGTGGCCTTGGCAGCCAGATGGGCGGCATATTTATTTATTTATTTATTTATTTATTTATTTATTTATTTATTTATTTATTTATGTGCTTATTAACCACCTGGTTTTCCCTCGGGAATTCTGGGCGGTGTACAACAGATTGCAGCAACAACTTGCCCAAACACAACACCCATCAAAATTTAAAATAGTAACAACCACAAAAAACAAACAAAACAACAACAAAGCAAAACAGAGAGTCAGACAAGGAGAAAAAGAAAAGAAAAGAAAAGGAGGGTGGGACAGACAACACAAACAACCACGCAAACGTACAATCAGCAATCTCCAAAGCATTCCCTAAAGAGCCAGGTTTTTAGTGCCCTCCTAAAAGCAGATAGGGACTCCACTAGCCTGATCTCCGTGGCCAGTTTGTTCCAGAGTGCTGGGCCAACCACTGAGAAGGCCCGATTATGGGTGGCCACCTGGAGCGAAAAGCAAGCGAAATCCTGGTAGGACGGGATGAAGCTGACCTCTGGGAGATACGCTGCGCAAGATAGTCAGGTCCCAAGCCGTGGAGGGTTTTGTAAACCAAAACCAGGACCTTGAACCTTATCCAGGAGGCAACGGGTAGCCAATGGAGGCGAGCCAGGATGGGGGTAATGCGGTCAAAGCTGCCTGCACCTACCACCATCCTGGCCACCGTATTCTGCACCCGCTGCAGTCACTGAACAAGGATCAAGGGTAACCCCATGTAGAGAGTCTTACAGTAATCTCTCCTGAAGATCACCAGTGCCTGCACTACCATCCTAAGGTCCTATATAAATCAAATAAGCAAAATAATAATAACTAATATGAGTTGCAATCAAGTTAATTTGAGAGACCAAGCATAAAGGAGGATTGCACTCTAAAGCAGGGTATATGTGCGGGTTGCTTTCTGAAAATGCACTTTTCTGTTGAGACATTGGAGGGGTGCTGAGTAGGAAGAACTGAACTTTGCCTCATCTTTTCCAAGCCAGAAATGTATAATGTAAAACAAATATATCCCTCTATTGTGCCACTTAACATTTTAGAAGTTTTGATATTTCGGCCATAAAACAACCCATTTCAGTTTGGAACATGCTGCATCAGTGATGTGCTCTTTTTTATGGCTACAAATGGTCATTTGCATTGTTTACTGTTTAAAATGAGATTGTGTTGGGGATCTTTGTTGGATCGTTTGTTGCACATGATTTTTAGTTGCTTTAACGAGTGACACCTCTTGTGTTACTATATGAAAAAAACCTATTTATTTAACTAGAAGGGAAGGGTACACGGGAGGTTTCCTAACAATAACTATTCTAACAGCCATCCTGCTAAGCCAGGAAAATGCTTCTCTAAGAATACAAGGCACACAACACTAACTAGACTTCTACCAGAACATTCCAAGTGGTGTGAACTCAACAACCAATCGGCTTCGCTCTTCACATTAAATCCAGCCCATAATACTCTACATTCACATTAACCCTCAAATGGCTGAAATGTAAATCTTGCCAAATATTCCAACAGATTGATAATATAAACTCATGGACAATAGAAATAATGCACTAGTGTTTTCATAAAGTACAGTATTAAAAAACTAATGTTGTCCTCAGTTCTCAGATTGGAAAGAGATTGTATGTATCCCCCCCATGAGATTAGCAGAATTATCTTTTCTTCTTTGTCTATTGCTGATTCATTTCTGTTTACATATTTCTTTGGGAAGTCAAGTCTAGCTCTAAATCTTTCAGTTGTTTCTAAATGTGATTTTCATTTTCTCCCCAATGTTTGGAGAAGCAAGCTTCTTTGCTCTTTAATATTATGCCATCCGTTGTTAAAGTTGTCTAAAGATGGAAATGGATGTTACAAACCTTTGTATGGGTGTAGAATACACACACACGTATGATCTCTGTAGCTTGCATCTAAAGCAGCTTCAAGGCAGATGGCTCCTTGCAATGCTAGTCAAAAAGCATTGTGGAGATATACTGTCCTTCCTTCCTTAACAGATTGTTTTGGAGTGTGGAAAAAAGAGATGGCAAAAACAGTGAGAGAACACAAGAGGGTTAGACCTTCAGCACAGCACCACCCAGAATCCCCCTGCCTGTTTCTACATTTGAGCCAGGGGACTGCATAATAAACATCTTGTTGGGAGCACATTGTTAAAATGGAGTTGTTTATGCACATGCAGTTTTGGGAGGTAAATGGTACATGCACCACTTTTTCAAGACCGTTAATATCTGCTGGTGCATTATCTCAAGTTCCTGGAAATGCTTCTAGTAACGCAAAGATAAACCTCATACTGGAAGCAAGGGTGAAGTTGTGATGTGCACATCTCCCAAGACAGCTGAGATCCAAGAATAAAGAAATTTTAAAAATCTGCTGCAGGCTTTCTAGGGTTCCTTGTCATAATGTTGGTCGTATGCCAGAGCAATGTGACATCCAAAAAAACTGTGGACAGAGTGGAAGAGAAATATTTAGAACTGCCTCGCTCTCGTTGGTTTTCTGCCTCCTTTATGTCATTCCCTGCATAAGAGGCCCTCATAAAATTCACAAAGAGTGCTCTGAAAAATGCAGTTCTAGATAATACAGAATGCATTTAAAGTTTGTCTTGAATTGTTAGTTTGCTAATATTGGTCACAGCCTACAAAATGGGAAGAAGTCCTTCTGGTTTCTTTCAAATCATGCTTTCAGGCTATTGTGGAAAGCAATACATAAATATAAATTATTCCACCCAAATGGCCATCACTCAGTTTGGAACTTGTTTTGGCTTAAGGGTGTGATAGTGATTGTTTTGACTAGGCTTGCTGTGCATGTAAATCACCCTACTTCAATCTAGTGCCCTCCAGCTGTGTTGGGCTGTAACCATTCTCAGCCACATCCAGTATGGCTGCTATGTTGGCTGTGAAGGATGGGTGTTGAAAGCTAATTTTAAATCCATGGTGTGCTCCTACAGATTGCACAGATTTTCATTACCCCTCTTTTATAGATCCGGACAGATTTGATGTGACAAGGGCATACATAGCATGTTTCCTGAAGCTGGGTAATCGACATGCCAGAAGCAAGAAGCATACCTGATGGATGGGAACATGACTTAAAAACAGAGCCATAAACCACCCCCCACCACCCCGATGCTTGATGCATTCTCTCTTTTCTCCCTCCCCCTTCTGTCTTTCCAAGATATCAGGGCGGTTGGGCTTAAAAAAGGAATGTTCTTCAATCCTGACCCTTATTTGAAGATGTCCATTCAGCCTGGAAAGAAGAGTACATTTCCTACCTTTGCCCATCATGGCCAGGAAAGGCGGTCTACGATCATCAGTAACACAACCAATCCTGTTTGGCACAGAGAGGTAATGGGTGACCCTTAAAAAATTCAATCGTTGCCATTGTTGTACTAATGTGTGGTGCTCTTGTCTCTCTGATTTCACTTAGGGCCTTTTCACACGACCCCTAAGATCCACTGGCCACTTAAATTCGGACCAGGGATCTTGGGGGTTCGTTGCTCTTCCTGTGTCCCCACCCCTCCGCACTTCCTTGATCCTGTCTGCGTGAGGGGAGGGAGGAAGAAAGAGAGGAAAAAATGCAGGCTCACCTCCGAAGCCGGTCGAAGCCCCGTCGTCCTGATTCCTTCTCTTCTGTTTTTTTTTTTTTTGCCTCCCGTCCCTTCTCTTAAAGGGGAGGAGGCAAAAAAAACCAAACAGAAGCGAGGAGAGCCCTGCACTCACCAGATTAAATCCAAACCTGGGGATTTTCACCCTTCTAAAGCAGGTACAAGAAAAGTGCGCTGGGACGCGCTTAGGTGGGCGGGGTCGCACTTAATTTCCTGCAAACTCCGGAGCTGGTGGGGAAACAATTGTAAGCTCCGGAGCTGGCAGCCATTTGCTGCGGAGTTTAGGGGTCGTGTACAGAGGGCCTTACTGGCTCTTCTTGATGCTCGCTTCTTTGTGCTAATTTTTTAAAAACTAGTTATTCGAGTTGAGAGAGAGATGGTGAGTACATTATAGCTGGAAGACAAATGTTTATTTTCTGGGCTTTTGCTTATTGTATCTAAGCCTTACGACTGTTAACTGCTGGGCTTCTCCTTCCTGGCAGGATGGATGTGTCATGGATGCCTTGAAATGTAAAGTACAGTCATTTACTGATAGGCAGGGCAGCCCGGCCTGCCCCTGCCTGAACAGCAGCAGACAGTTGGATTTTTCAGCCTCTAACTCAACCCTGATGGGAGTATTTGGATTGTTCCTTTTCATTAGCACAGTATTGGGAGGGGGAACCAACAGCACAGAAATGGGGAGAGATCAACCTAGTCACAATAGTTCCCCACTCCCCTTCCTTGCTCCTGTCTGCATGAGGGGAGGGAGGAAAAAGAAAGGAAAAAATGCAGGCTCACTTTGGTTTCTTTACACAGCTAGCACTTTGTATGATAAAGTCCCTCTAGGAACATTTCAATTAGAAAAAAGGCATCTTTACTTACAGTAACCATTTGTAGGCATAGTCTGAAGGGGAAAATTGAATCTCCACCATGGGCAGTGATCTTCAATGCTTGTTGTTTAGAGGAAAGTTGGAAGAAGAAAAGCTATCAGCAACTGAGACAGTGGAAACAAGCAAAGAAAAAGAGGAGGCAGGGGCTTTCCTCAAAAGCCAGAAGTGGGGGAAAGAACTTGACTCATCATGTTAGTAGAAAAGGACAAGCATGTAAGTCTGTGTAAAGTCCCAGCTCACTGGTCCTCAGTTCATTTCCATCTCTTGTTTAGAGATGGGAAAGGACTGAAAAAAAGAATCAAGTTTTCTGACAAATTTGGCCAATTTGTCAAAATTCATCATATTTTTCATAAAGTCCCTAACAAATATAAACTTTTGAATTTTAGCAAATTGTGATTTGTTAATGTTGTTCCCAAAGTACCCAGGGACACCAAATTTGGAGAGTTGCTTCCTAGGACTCTCCTGTATAATTCTTCCGAGTTTCATAGAGATTGGAGTTTGATACCTAAGCTATGCACTACCCAAATAGCTCCCCCCAGGAATGTGTTCCCCAGGACACCTAGAGACTCCAACCCTGGCAGAGAAGCATCCCCTGACTCTCTTCTACAATCCCTCCAGGTTTGGTGAAGATTGGATTTTCCCAACCCAGTTTCTAAAGGATACTTTCCTAGGTGGGGGGGCACTTTGTGGATGTATAACTCAGGTGTCTGAAACCCAAACTTCACCAAGCTTGGAGGGATAGTAGAGGTGAAATGGGAGAAGCCTCTCTACATGTTTGGTGTCTCTAGGTGCTGGGGGGGGGACTTTCCTGATAGAGCCATCTTTTGGGGTGCATAGCTTAGACATCTGAATCCCAATCTTCACCATGCATGTATGCAGGGGCGGCGCATCCATTAAGGCAAACTAGGCAGTTGCCTAGGGCACCAAAATGGAGAGAGGGCGCTGGCCAGCCTGCCGCCCATCACCATCCACCCATTGCTGCCCCCACCAGCCGCCCATCACCGTCCGCCCATTGCTGCCCGTCGCTGTCCGCCCGCCGCCCCTGCGCCCGTCGCCGCCCCCCCCGCCCGCGCCCCCTCCCCCACCCGTCCCCGTCCCCCACCATCCGCCACCACAACGCCCGCCACCCCCTGCCCGCCACCCGTCCCACCCCCGCCCCCCTTCGCCTAGGGCGCAAAAAAACCTAGCACTGGCCCTGCATGTACGCCTTGTAGAGGAGAGGCAGAGGAAGCATCCCTGCAAAATGTGGGGCATCTAGATTTTAAGGTGTTTTTTAAAAAGAATATTTTAATGGGGAGTCAAATTGATTCATCCATCAATCAATTCATGTCTGGCATTTTATCAATTCATTGATTCCTCAACCCCAAAAATTATAAAGACTCATCATTTTTTAATTCATCCCCATCTTTAGTCCTGTTAGTGCATGCAAGATTCTTGCTGAGTTTTATTACAGTATTCTTACACTTCTGGATCTCCATGCAGGGAGGGTTGGAAAGACCTTTCCTTTGACTGAGAATGATACAAATAGCTGTGACCTGGATTTGGGGTGGCATTTACATAGTGGGATCAATTCCACGGTAAAGATATAGATCTTACTTCTGCCTACAAGTGAGCTTTGAGCCATAATGCAAACCTGTATGATTTTGCACCAGTGTGAAGAAGCAAAAAGGCAGAGATGGTTGGGCAGGAAAGATTCACTAATTAGTCCACTAAGCCTGATGGAGCCCATACAAGGAGAATTAATTAATACATGTATCCAGAGTAGAGATGGGCATGAACTGGTTTGTTTTTCAACCAAACAGATGTTTGGTGCATCTGAGCCTCACCACCTTCAGCAGGCATTCATTCAGAGGCAGCCCCTGGAGGGGTAGGAGAGAGAAGCACTGAAAAATAGAGGTGGGCATAAAATGAAAAATGAAACTGCTTCATTGTTTCATTAACGAAAACTCCCCTTTTGAAGGCATCCAGGCCAGATGCCATCACCACATCCTGTGGCTGGGAGTTTCACAGATATTTTTTTCATTTGTCTGTTCTCACTCTCCCAACCCTCAATTTGAATGGATGTCCCCTAGGTCTGGTATTTTGTGAGAGGGAGAAGAGCATCCCTCTATCCCCTTGACTCATGCCCTGCATTATTTTGTACGTCTCAATCATATCCCCCCTCATGTGCCTTTTTTCCAAACTAAAGATCCCCAAATATTTTAGCCTTTCTTCATAATGGAGGTGCCCCAGCCCAGTAATCATTTCAGTCACTCTCCTCTGCAGCTTTTCCAGTTCCACTGTGTCTTTTTTGAGATGCGGTGACCGGAATTGTACACAATACTCCAGGTGTGGCCTTACTTTCATTTTGAACAATGGTATTATAATGTTGGCTGTTTTATTTTCAATCCCCTTTTTGATATTCCCTAGCATGGAATTGACCTTCTTCAACACTGCCACACACTGGGTAGACACCTTCATGGAGATGTCCACCAGCAGCACATCAAGATCTCTTTCTTTTTTTTTGTATTTATAATTTTATTGGGTTTTTTAAGGGGGAAAGGGAGGGGTATAGGGAAAAGGAAAAGGGAAAAAAGGGGAGGAATAGAGTTTAAAATTTACATTGAATATATCAAGCAAAATAAGAAGAAAGTAGTATAACATATTGATAAATTGCCAAATATTATCACAGTACTAATAAGTTTGTTACTTCTTGCCATCTTTTCCTCATCGTAGTCTCCTTTTAAATAGCCGGAGAGTCTATCGATTTCGATGCATTCTCTTATCTTTTCGTGAAAGTTCTTCTCTGTTGGCACGTTTGGTTGTTTCCAATATCCTTGCAGCAACAATTACATGGTGAAGTACATATCTCTGATCATATGAAATATTTATATTTACTATATTTAATAAAAAAATTTCTGGTCTAAGCTCTATCTTAATTTTCAGGCATCTTTCTAGAAATAGTTTTACCATTTTCCAATATGCCTTTGCCTCTTTACATGTCCACCACATATGATAAAAAGTACCAGAGTCATATTTACATTTCCAACATTTGGGTGAGCAATTATACATCTTGGATAGTCGGTGTGGTGCGAGATGCCATCTATAGAACATCTTATAACAGTTTTCCTTAAAAGAAATAGATTTAAAAATTTTAACTGTGTTCCACAGAGAATCCCATTTGTTTAGATGAATAGAATAACCAAAGTTTTCTGCCCAAGATCTCTTTCCTGATCCGTCAAGGATAGCTCAGAGCCCATGAGCTGATACATAAATTTTGGTTTTTTTTGCCCCAATATGCATTACTTTACATTTTCCTACATTGAAATGCATTTGCCATTTCACAGCCCTTTTCCTCAGTTTGGAGAGATCCTTCTGGAGCTCTTCACAATCTTCTCTGGTTTTTACCACATGGAAAAGTTTGTGCCATCCGCAAACTTGGCCACCTCATTGCTTATCCCTATCTCCAGGTCATTTATGAACAAGTTGAAAAGTACCGGTCCCAGGACAGAGCCCTGGGGCATACCGCATTTCACCTCTCTCCAATGTGAAGATTGCCCTTTGACGCCTACTCTTTGTTTCCTGAATCTCAACCAGTTCTCAGTCCATAAAGGACCTGCCCTCATATCCCCTGACTGTGCAATTTTCTTAGCAGCCTTTGGTGAGGAACTGTGTCAGAAGCCTTCTGAAAATCCAGATAGACAATATCCACCGGTTCACCCAAATCCACATGCCTGTTTACCTTTTCAAAGAATTCTAAAAGGTTTGTCAGGCAAGACTTACCCTTACAGAAACTAGACATGGGCACGACCAGAAAAAATGACGTTTCGAGTTTTCGTTTGTTGGAACGGGTCCGTTTCGGGTCGTTTCCATTTGTCACGAAATTTTTCAAAAATTTGTCATTTTTGTTTGTCGTTTGTCGTTTCCACCGCGATTTAGCACGATTTGACTTCCCAGAGCATAGGGGCGCCCCACAATCAGGGCCGGCGCTAGGTGTTTTTGCGCCCTAGGCGGCGGGTGGGGCGGTGGGGCGGTGGGGGGGAGGTGGGGGCGGGCGGCGGCCGCGGGCGGGCGAATGGGCGGGCGGTGGCACCGGCCACAGGCGGGTGGCAGCGCGGGCGGGCGGGCGAGTGGGCAGTTAGGATATCACTTAGGATAGAGGTTCTGTTCTTGGCTTGCACCCCAAATGTGTGTGTGTGTGCAAGCAAATTGAAGTTGGGAAAATAGAAAATAAATGGTAGTATATAATATATATTTAAAATAAATCCACACCTCCCACTCCCAGTCGAACCTCCCCCTTTATCCAATATCAGAAAAAAATCCTCAAACTGCCAGAGAAGAAATAAAGAATAAACTGCTATTCCCTTCAGCAGACAAAGCTGCAGGGAATCAAAGAAATTATTTTCTAAATTCAATTCCCTGCCTGCCTGCCTAACTTAAATCCTAAAGCCTCCAGCCTCCCTCCTCAATCTCGATCGGATCACACCAGCACCAGCAGCCAGCCCTCCTCCCTCAACCACATCCATACACCGACCCGACTGCGATTTCTGGAAGGTGCCTTGGCTTTTTATGCCCTCCGACCGAGACATCCAGAAGTGTCAGTCAAAAACCTGGCGATGCCATTGGTGGAATGGTTCAAAAAAATTGCATGGTCCCATCCCATGCCCAGCCCAAATGGGCAGGTCTAAAAAAATAAAAAATAAAATAAAATAAAATAAATATGACGTTTTATTGGTATAAAAAACCCACTGCTGCTACTATAAAAATTCAGGCATTTAAAATAAATAAATTCCACATGTTTCTGTGGTGATTTGGTGTGTTTTTTGACCACGATTTCAAAAGAAAAATTTTGGACCCCCCCCCACCGCATGGCATGCAGCGAGAGACAGACGACGAGGATGACCCTCCCCCAGCCTGGTGCAAGCAGCCCAGGACATGAGAAGAGGGGGGGAAAGGCCGGGGACCCCCCAGAAACCACCCCTCTGGTAGGTGGCAAAGCCTCAGGCAGGCATATTTTCGCCTGTTTTTTTGGCCGGGAGTCGGGTTTTTTAAAAAAAAGTTTAAAAACTTTTTTTGTGCTTCGCATCGCGCGATCGCCATGATGCCACAAACGGAAACGGAAAACCCAACCAATTTTTTCTTTTTTCGGTTCGAGTTCGAGTTCTGATGGCTTAATTATGTTACCGTTTCCGTTATGTAACGGAAACGATAACCAAAAACGGAAACAACAATTTCGCCGAGTCATGCCCATGTCTAACAGAAACCCTGCTGATTTTCTCTCAGCAAAGTTTGTTCTTCTATGTGTTTTAAGATTTTCTCTTGGATGAGGCTTTCCACCATCTTCCCTGGACAGATATAAAGCTAACCAGCCTATAGTTTCCTGGGTCCTCCCTCCTTCCTTTTTTCAAAATCGGTGTGATATCTGCTATCCTCCAGTCCAGTTTATTGAGTGATTCAGCGACCGTTCACCTTTTATTTTGGTGTCAGCAACTCAGTCTCCCCACCCCCCAAATTGCTATTCCCTCTTTATAAACCAGTATCTTATCCTTGCTCTCCTTCCACTTGTGTGTTACGAGTCTAGTGATATTCCATGCCCATAACAGAGACAGAGCACCTGCAGCAAGTGTGTTCCAAGTGTGTAAGGTACTGAAGGTCTTGTTACATCTGTAGAATGTATATATCTCTTATTTACATACACATTACAGATAGCTGACATGACTTTCATATTCAGGCATAAAGTTAATAAGCATGCGGTGCTGCTTCGACATTTTCTGAATTTCAAAACGGAAGTGTAAAAGCATACGGAAAATCCTTCTGTATTTTGGCAACATATTCTTCAAAAATTCAATTATAACTGACAACTGAAGATTTAGGATGGAGGGGAAATGCTGTGAATGATAGTTGATACAGATATAACAGGATCCCATTAACTCTGCAAAGTTGCTATTAATACACTTGGTGTTGTATGTAAATTATGATCATATTCTATCTTAGCCAGGAATATATAGACTCTGCTTTCTGATGCATGCAGAAAAGTAGGCTAATCGGATTATCTTGTCTTAGAATTAAAACTCTCTTCTGCTGTTGCCCTACAACATCTTCTGGTGGCTTATTTCTAAAGTAATGGTTCATTTAATTGAAACACACACAGTATCCCTGTGCTCTTTGTACTTCTTTGTAAAAGATCCCTAACAGTGTCTATTCATGTCAACGTTTATGTGTCTGAAATGTATTGCGGCTTTTCCCCCCATGGTGTTTTTCTTGATAGCAAATCCTAGATAAATTGATTAGTCTGTGAATTTCTGTGAATGACAAATGATATCATACAAATGATATCACATCAGCAGCCCTGATGTGAAAGGGTTCAGGTTGTTTTAATTCTTCATGTAGACATTGCTTCATTGACTTTAATTACTGAAGGAATTTCTGGTCAGATACAGGAAGTTATTTTGCCAAAGTTGTTTTGGCATCTGCAATGAAATGAAGCCCTAGAGCAGGGGTCCTCAAACTTTTCAAACAGCAGGCCGGTCCACCACCACCCAGACACCACTGGGGGCCGGATCACAGTCCAAAAGCAGCTGCGGAGGCTGGCTTGCTCAGAGAACAGTGGGTAGGTGGGGGGGTTGCAATTGGTCTCAGGGGCCGGATTCAGGACCTTGGGAGGGCGCATCCGGCCCCGGGGCCTTAGGTTGAGGACCCCCGCCCTAGAGTCTTGTATACTATTGTAAATTGCTACATTGACTTTAATTATGGGAAAAGCTGTGTGTTTAGAAGCGTTTGTTGAATTATGTTCATTTTAATATATAAAGTGGTTCACTGAGTTAACCTGTGGAACGTGCATCCAACTTTAGAAAGTATTATGAAATTAGTTCATATGGAAGCAATAGAGTGACAGAGAAGAACCTAGATTGGCCAGTGCTTGATATTAAAAGCAGGAAGCTACAGACGATTCTGTGGTGAGGAATTTAGGCCATGGTGGGCCTGGAGAAATATCATAAAGCTCCCTTGTTGGACGCATTTAGAATTTTCTGGCTGCCACTTTCTTTAGGACTTTATCAGCAGATTCTCTTGGATCATTCTGTAGTAAATGTGAAGGTTCTTAAATGGAAGAGGAAGAAAGATATTCATTTATTTATTTGACTTATATTGCTCCATTTCCCCCAGTGTTGGCGAACCTGTGGTACGGGTGCCAAAGGTGGCATTCAGAGCCCTTTCTGTGGGCACCCGACATCGCCCCTTCACAGCCACCTGGATTCAGGTTAAATTGCCGTATAGGCACTTTGCAAAAAAAATTAGTGGGTTTTGAATCGCAGTTTGGGCATTCGGTCTCTAAAATCGGTTACTGGTCTAGCCTATGGGCTACTCAGGATGGTGTACAACAAAATAAATAACAAATTACTGTACGTACATATTAATAAACTACATAAGAAATAAAAGAATTAATCATATTAAAACACAAAAGTTATACAAATATATGTATATAATAATTGTAGAGATGGCATGAGTGAGGATTGACATTGGAAATAGGCAAGGATTTAGGAAATCTGAGTGGAAGTCCCTGGGGAAACACAGAAGAATAAACAAGACCTGAAAGACCCGTGAAAGAAAGCTTTCAGTTTTCAGTCCAGCATCAACAACAAGATGTATTTGTACCACCATTTTAATGTTCCTCAGATTCCACTGCCTATTCTATAAACATTTTAGGCTTTAGAGAAGATGGTGGGAAAACCCATGGCTCTCAGATCCTTCTCAGCCCTTTTTAAAAAGGGGGATTTAATTTTTCTCCTCTGCATCTTGTCAGACTCTTGCGCCACCTGTGATTGGCTGCTATTATGTGTATATTGTGATCAAACCTGAGTAGAACCCAGGAGTTTCTTACATCTTCTGTATTCTTGCTGGGAAACAATAAAGCTTCTGATGATAGTGTCTCTTGGCCTTCCATGACACAGAGTTTTGGTTTCTTAAAAACAAGATAGGTGTGGACAAGTTATCATGTCAATGTTAAGTGGTAGAGTGTATGATGGTGTGTAGATACACAGGGCTTTTTGTTTAGCACAAAATTGAGATAAATATTTTCTGCGCCCAGAGGAAGTTTGCAAATATGGTGCACATATACACATGCTTAGGTTAAATGCACTTTGAAATGTTTGTATAAAATGATATGCTTGTATAAAATAAAACTTTAAGGCACTGCTGATTAATTCTGAAATTCTACAATGGACCCATATTCCTTACAGTAGTAAATGCATTGTTGTTTTTCCTTGCAGAAACATTCCTTTGTGGCACTTTTGACCGATGTGTTGGAAATAGAAATCAAAGATAAATTTGCCAAGAGTCGGCCGATCATCAAGCGCTTTCTTGGGAAACTCACCATACCCGTCCAAAGACTGTTGGAAAGGCATGCCATTGGGTAAATGAATATACTTTTGTTGTTCATTTTGCTTTAGTCATGGGTAAAAGAAAGGTGTTCCCCTCTAACAAAACCTAATAGCACCTAATAATCGATTGCTTTACCAGGAAGCGAAGAAGCCATGTGTTTTGTATCTCTAAGGGTATCTTTTTGTCTTCCATTTATTGTCAGGCTCTTCCCATCAATACCACCTGTGTATTAAGTATTTAAAGCAATATAGATTTATTTTTCTTGGAATATACAGAGTTGCCCGACACGGGTTCATACAGTAGTGTGCAAATTTACTGACAACACATTTTGGTCTTGTTATTTCAACAGCTCAAAAATAGCAAACTGCCCCTTTATCCATAAGAGTTGCAACTAATTTTGTTGAAGGTGAAGGCAGCATTAGTTCATTAATTGATTCCTACACTGGCCATGCTTTTATGAATGTTTTGCTACTTTTACATTATGTTCCTTAGTGAACAGTTTGTTAAACTGATTGCGTTCATATGGTTCTCGAGTACCTAACAAGGCACTGCAAAATCTTAGATGACACAGGTTTTTAAATTTACAGTAAGAGACGAATGTGCTTACTAGCCTAGAGCTTTGATGACAAAGATATATATCATATAAATGTGCTATAAATTTGTATGCAAGATGAGGCAATATTAATAGGCCAGATTGTTGTTATACTTCATTTTATTACATTGTAGGGAAAAGAATGCAACACCTAAGGGGAAAATGAATCATAGTATTTTGCGGAGACCTTACAATACAGAAGCCGAAATAGTATTTTGATCAATAGCAGTGGCAGCAGTCACTGAAGATTCTGCTCAAAATGGAACTCTTTAAATTTCCTAAGGGCTTTCATAATTTGTCCAGTAAATGTGGCACCTGCATAAGAAAAATACCATATAAAAGTGCCCCCTGCCCAGTAGTTCAGTACTACATTTGTCTGGTGACATTTCTGATTTCTCTGTTTGAATGAAAAGTGTCCATAGGAAGATTAGTGCAGTATATAGTAGGGCAGGGCTGTTCAACTTTGAACAGGACAAGGTCTACTTTTTCCAGCCCAAAGTGCCTGAGGGCTACTACACTAAAACCTCTTCTTACGAATTTTATCTGTTCTGAGCACATGCTCATAAGTGAAAACTTTTGTAAGTAGAGCAGCGGTTTCCCATAGGAATGCATTGGAAATCAATTAATCTGTTCTGGAAAGAACACATTTCAATGCGACATGGCCCTTGAACTGATCCACTCGGCTGGGGCAGTGGTGGTCCTTGGGATGGGAGAGGGAGGGGTGGAGAACTTATCCCCTCACTTTTTTTATTGATGGGCGGCGGGCTACTTTTGAACCCTTCGTGGGCTACCAGTAGCCCGCGGTCTACCTGTTGGGCAGGCCTGTAGTAGGGTATGTGATATCAGAGATGCTCTTTCAGCATGGTTGATGCCTGCATTTCCTCTAGGAACATCTCTAAGATTCCCAACAGGTCTTCTTAAGCAGCTTCTTAGTTGCATCCAGGAGACCAGTAATTATATGGAGAAAGTTCCCCCGTAATTTATTTAAGATCAGATTTCAGTGAGGCGTACACAGGGAGAAATTACTGTTGGCTGGGGCCAAATAGGTACACAATAAAAAGTGGGGGGTTTTTTGTATGTGGCTTCAGCAGGTTGTTGGTCATTCCTTGCGGAAATACTTTATTTCACACAGTGACTTAAAACATCCTGAAGTCTGTGGAATACATTGAGTTAAATGCAATAGCTACCCAATAAAACAGATAAGAGAAGATTTTATTTAAAAGAAAGAGAGAGCCTACCTTCAATTATGTGAAGTTTGTAGTTCATCGCAGTGTTGTCATGCTATCGCATGACTATCCAGAAATAAATCAGCTTGTAAACAAATGGCCTCCTTTTTCACAGATTTCCCCACCAAAAAAAAACACGTTGCATAAATGGAGAAAGACAAATTCAGTTTGAAAACAATTGTCAGCTTTTCCCAAGGTGGTATTGATTCAGGTAAGCAAAATATATTGCAGATTTGACCAGACAGGTCAGGCTGTTTTGCCTGTGCTTGGCTGACAAAAGAGTCCTGTTGGACTGGTTAGTGGTTTTTAAGTGTTGGACGAAGAATACCCATGGTTGATTTCCAAGCACGGGTTAGAGGTCAACAGTAATTAATACTAATTTTCCTAAGCAATGCTGGTTTTTACAATAGAATGAAGTACAAAAGTGTCACCAAATTTGAAATTTAAGTATTGGGATATAGTTGACTAGTAGAGGTGTTTATAATAAATTTGCACACTGCTGGATGACGGAACATCATTGCTACCATTCCAGACAACTTTGCATAATTCCTTACATGTTTTCAAAAGCCAAACACTCATTTTTCTTTTCTTTTCTATTTATTTAATGATATATTTGCTGCATTTTTGAATGTTGCTTTTCTCCTGGTAAAAGGACTGTTGGAAGCCACAAACATGTACCAAGTGGGGGCAAGTGTACAAGTTATGGCTGCTACCTGGAGATCATGTTTATGTATTTTCCAAGTGGCACCTTCCATTTCGGACTGAGTGACAATTCCTCCGAGTGCCATTGCTCCCATCAAAAAGAGAACAGTGGTAGCATAAAGAAGAGTGGTGCAATAATCCATGCAGTAACTATAACAGCCTGCTGAGATGGTTGAGAGCAGCCTCTGTCATGGTAGAAATGCTTTTTTTTTTAAATGATAGCTCCCTAAATTACCGTGGACAGGGTAGGCAGAGTGATTCCAGAAGCTATAGACAAAAAAAGAAGCTTTCCTACGCTTTGATATAAGCCAGCCCTTATGTTTGATCCAAGGATCTCTAAACAATCTGCCTAAAAAATAAGAAAATTCTTGGCCTCCCAAAGCATAGGTTTCACTGAGCTTTGCACACTGAACTGAGTGCTTAGGAGAGGCAGCCTGTGATAACATTTGAGAAACCATAAGAATGGATGGACCTACTAGTTGTTAATACAGTAAATGCTTCCTGTGTGTGTGAGTGTGTTGTGCCGTTACAGTCGTGACCGACTCTACGTGACTCCATGTCCATGGAGTTTTCTTGGCAGGAGTACTGGAGTGGCTTGCCAGCTCCTACTCCAGGCACCTACAGCACCTGGTATTCCCTGGTGGTCGCCCATCCAAGTACTAACCAGGGCCGACCCTCCTTAGCTTCCGAAATCAAGTGAGATCAGATGTGCTTAGGGCATCTAGGCAGCCCCAAATGCTTCCTAGAGCCTGAATTTAAAAAAAAACATTCCCCTGACCCAGGAATTGCAATGAAAGCAATAAATGCAGAAAGCACATGTGTTTTTTTCAGCGCCACTAGGGGGTGGAAGGTGTCCAGTTTTGGGACCTCCTAGTTTCTTTTCCTCCCCATGGCCTACATTTAATTTGTTTCAGTAAAAAAGAAGTTTGGAGACCTGCAGCCATTAAAAAAAAGCAAGACTAGACTATGGGTAATACCTTCATAGGCTGCTAGAAAAATAACAAAAACGTTGCTGAGCTTTTTAAAAAATTGTTTTTAATTTTACCTATGTTTCATATTATAAATTGTTTGACCGTCTCATGCAAGTTAAAAAAAAAATACCACTAGTTCCTCCCTTGAATAAGAAAGGCAACTAAAGGGAAAATATGGTGCTAAGCATCTTCATTTTTCTTGATCTTCATTGACTGTTAGTAGAGACGGATGCGAACTGCTGGCCCATGCAAGTTCACCCTTTCAGAGGTTCAGTGCTCCCCAGCCCAATGTCCTCCCATGGGGGCCCACTCAGAGGCAGCAGCTGGAGGGGGCAGGGCCTGGAAGGCAGGTCCACCTCTAACTGTTTGTCATAGTTGCTCAGTTTTGCTCTTGGACTGTTTTTCCATATTGCTAAAAATATGGAGTGTTAAAACTGGTCTTGTTCCAAATTTTCAGAGATAAATCTTTTTGGCCCTGAGCCGTCTTTTATAGGAAACTTGGGAAACATTCACAAAACCCTTTGCCCTGAACTCCCCTTAACTCCCCATTTGACTTCTGTGCATTTCCCCGTCTCATCACTGCTACTTCAGCACTTAGGATTCACAAAAAAAACCCTACCTTTTGTCTATAATATGATCCCAGTTGCTCAAGGATGGGATAGATATTGTGGTGGTGATAGGGACCATGCTACCCAATTATTAGTCCTGATATTGCTGCATTTCGAATGGAAGGACAAGAGTAGTTACATTGGACTTCTGCTGAAGAAAACACACAGGACACCTCACCCTGCCCCGGTCCTTCTGTACTCTTGTGGCAGGCTTTTAAAATAGTGAATAATCTTCTTCCCTTAAGTCAGCACTACAGTAATTAGGGTCAACAACAACTGAACTCAGAGAGAAGACAGGGCTTCCGGAAAAGGAAATCAGGAGAGTATGTTGAGGGTGGAGACTTGGGGGGTGGGTGGGTTGGGGATGGGGCAAAAGTGTCAGAGGCTGGGGAGGAGGGAACCCCCCCGGGATTCTTCTTCATCTCTGACTTATATCCCAGCTGGGAAGAATGTGAAGAAATGTAAAATTTATCTTGTGTTTTGAATAGGGTGGGCATTACCACAGCACAGACATGGGAGACATGGAGAACGAAAGTCGCCAAAATGAAGGGCATTTATCACCCAAAACATTTTTTTGCTTTAAAGTTACATGTGCTAATTAAGCTGATATCTGCTTATATGTCACCATGAGGCATATTTGCTGTGTTTTAAGTAGGATTACAATAACTCATCGCACTTCAGAGGACGGGTCAGGTGATTTCTTTGGGTTCTAGTACTGTATTGGGCCCCTGCAAGTTTTAACTTAAAACCAATAAGGCAAAGTGTTTATTAACCTTCTGAAATGTCCTTACACCCTTTTGCAGCTCATAGAATATGAATGTGTTTGGGAAATAAATAAAATCCACTGTATTGTTAATATTTTAATTTCATTAAGCTAGCTATATCATTACAGTATATACAAAGTAAGTACAGTACGGTATATCGTTAAAGTAAGTGTATCATTAAGCCATTAATACCTGCTGCTTTGCACTTCAGATTAATTACTATTTATGCAAAATATTGTATTTTTAATTCATTGAAGGGTATTTATTCCTTAAACTAAATTTATTGCAAAATAAACTGAATGAAGTGAAATAGATTAGTCAAATATAACCTATTTATCCAAACCAAGTACTGAATCCAACAACACTTACGGTATTTTAGTTACGTATAATTCAAAGTGGCAGGCTAACATACCACTTCCAACGTGGGCTGCTTCCAGTCAGGCAAATGGAGGGAGCAGCACCCCCTAAATTGAGGAGTTAGTTCTCTGTGGTACCAGTTCGTCTGCTTGAATGCCTTTTTCAGGGTGTGTTGGTGAGGGTGTTCTTGTGAGGTCATCATCCCTCAAACATCTCTCACCGCCACCTAGTTTGGTCTGGACCCTGAGGCCTCTTAACCAGCAGGAGAGCAAAACCTAAAAAGGAAGTTTAAAAATGTGGGCCAGTGGCGGTCAGCTGCGGAGCCCAATTTCAGATCATAACCACTGTCATCTCATCGTAAGAATGCAGCTACCAACTTCCACATGGTGTTTCCTTGGGCAGAATCCAGGCACTGCTCTCTTTTCACTGCCCCAACAGTGCAACAAAGAAAGACAAGAAGCATCCATATTTTCCCCCAGTCTCTTCTCTTTTCTGCTGTAGTCAACAAAAACTGAGGTTACTTTTGAAGATGTATGGATCTGTTTGTGAAATTTGTTTCCCTGCTTTGGCTCAGTTCAAATGAAAGCATTTTGACCGGTGCAGAACACATAGATGAGTTCATATTTTTCTTCCCCTTTGCAGAGACCAAATTCTGAGCTATAACCTTGGCCGGCGGCTTCCAGCTGACCATGTAAGTGGCTGTCTTCAGTTCAAGGTAGAGATTACGTCTTCCGTCCAGGAAGGTGAGCATTTCTATCTTAGGTGCCTCTTTGCCATTCATTTGAAGTTACTTTGCTCTCAAATTACATTTTCTTTATACAGCCTGGAGCCACTTTTTTCCTTAGCTGTATATAACTCATGGGTTCAGTGAGTTGAAATTAGTGACGCTACTAAATAAGACCGAGCTATCACAATCCTCAGGTGCTGAGAGATGGCACAGAGAAAGATAGGAACAGAAATTGTTATTTCTTAAAGGGTTTAATAATTCTTAAATAATTTTGATTATGTCCAGGTCACTGTTCCACTCCCAGTTTATCATTCTTCCACAGAGCAGAATGATTGCTACATTATACCCTTCCTAACAATGCCCCCCCCAAATTATCTCCTGCTAAAACTGCACATAAGATAATGCTGATCTGTGGGTTTCTTTTTATAATTTCATGTATTTTTCTTTGCCAGTTGAAAGGACATCCTATTTATTTTGTTATTTTGTTTGATGACCATCTGTGGCACTTAATTACTCTTAAAACAATATCTGAAAGCACACTCCAGAAGAAGTGGAAACAATTTAGGACAACCAAAACAAACATTAAAATATAAGATGTTAAATGACCATCAGTTAAAATACTGTATATACTCAAATATAAGTCTATTTTTTCAGCCCTAATTTTGGGCTGAAAAAGGGGGCCCGCTACTTATATTCAGGTCAGTACTTTTAGCCACTGAGGTGAGTGCTTGGGTCGGTGGCTAAAAGTCATTTTAAGCATTGTCCGCCGCTTCTCCTGACCCTCCTCTGCATCACGGGGGAGCAGCGTGCAATGTTTAAAATGACTTTTAGCCCCCGAGACAAGCGCTTGCCTTGTTGGCTAAAAGTCATTTTAAATGTCACACACCACTCCCCCAGCTCACAAAGGAGGATCTGCCAGGCCCTGCTGCATTTCCCACCCTAGACCTATACTTGAGTCAATACGTTTCCCCAGTTTTGGGAGGTTAAATGAGGGGCCTTGTCTTATACTCAGATCGACTTAAACTCAAGTATATATGGAATTTAAGATCAAACCTTTCAAGCATTTCTTTGGTCTTGTACTATGTTCATTGCTGTCATTTGTACTGAAGATTTAATGAGGCTATAGTCTTCTGCTCCTCTTAGCTTCCTTCTGCTAATATATGGATGGTTAAGCATTCGGAACCGGACAAGGGGCTAATCTATTACGTTTCTTGATTTTACTGACAGATCTTCTAAAAGTTGTCTCTGTACTCTTAGTCTGCATTTTCTTCATTTCTTGACAAGGGTTGTTTTCTAAAATACATTTTAATCTTATTTACTTGGTGAAGCTGCCTGTGCTTCTCAGTTTCCCATAGTAAACAACGCTCCAAATGTTAAAAGAACAAGATGAAGAACAGATAGAATGAAATAAAAGAATGTAAATTTCTGGAACAGAAATTATTTCTTTTCTTTCTACCCTTTCACTTGATGTTACACTATTAAAACACGAATTAATTTAATGATAATGATTTGCTTTCTGGTTGTGGGTAATTCATAGGTGTACAGTAATTCTATTTTCCCTAGCTTTATAGGACACAACAACCCTACTCATGATGAAAATGCAACTCAAGCTACTGCTCTATATCATGCGCTCAGACTTTGTGGCTTTGTGCCAGACTGCTGGGACTATTGTGTGATCAGTCTAATTTCACTTACAAGACTGTGCACACTAGAAAAATGAGCTGTGTCCTTTCTTGCTGATGACACATTTGCTAGCAAAATCTAGAAATTTATGGAATGAATATTTATATTTAATGGTTGTATGAAAAAAAAATACTCCACTAGGTCTTTGTGCTCTCTCTATAGGTAGCTCCTTCAACCCTCATAATGTCCAACAGAGGGGCCTTTATTAAACCATGTACACTTTGAGTGGAAACCAAACTCTGTACTAATTGAGATGCCCCTGAATGCCCAGTAGATCAAGTATGTCTGCGGGGGAGGGAAGTGCTCAGATTCGTACTACTACAAGAGGGATTAAGACCCACAGCTTCCATAAACAGACAATAATCAGTTGTTGTTGTTGTTGTTTCTTGATAGATGCTTCGCCAGAAACAGTGGGGACTCTGCTTGTAGCAAACTCCATAAATGGAGACTTGGGGAGCCCTTCTGATGATGAGGATGTACCAGCCGCGCATCATGATTCACCTCCAGCTTGTTCAAATGGCCCACTCCACGAAGAATCAGCCGGAGACACCCTCACAAGGCATTCCCTAAGGACTAGTGCCACTCTAGAAACAGATCAGGAGGACCTGACCTCTGCCGCTTCGAGGTCGTCAGCACCCAGAGGCCGCCAGGACTCTCTGAACGACTACCTCGATGCCATAGAACAAAGCAATCGCTATAGGTCTGGGTCATCAGCTTGCACTGAGCGTGCTGTTGGGGCGTCTCCCAAGCTGAGAAGTAGTTTCCCCACGGACACGAGGCTCAATGCGATGCTTCACATTGACTCCGACGAAGAGGAGCACGAATACCATCAAGCGTTGGGGTTCCAGTCTTCCCTGGATGATGATGGGGGTGGTTTGGTCATGCTGAACGGTGCTGCCAGGAGCACTGAGTTGAGCCTCTTAAATAGCTCCTCAAGCCACACCACGCCGAGCCAGGTCCCCGAAGAAAACGAGCAAGCTCCAAAGGCACAAGCTTCCTCGCAGCCTCCGGGTCATCAGCAGGAGACCCCTGAAGGGCCTCCCGAACCAGAGGTGGGGGAAGAGGAAGAACCTTCCTGCATTTCTCAGGACAACGGGCCAGTAGATCTGGTTGCCAGCGACCTTTCTCAGCCTCAGGAGGCTGAGACGCCGTCAGCCGACGTGGAAGCCGGCGCTTCGGAGCCTTCCTCGGGCGGCAGAACGGAAACGACAGAAGCCGAGTCCATCGACCAAGGGTCGGAACCTTCTCAGCTTTCCTCTGAAACGGAGCCGAGCGACCCCGCTCGGACGGAGAGCGTCAGTGAATCCAGCACGAGGCCGGAAGGAGAAAGCGACGCCGAGGGGGCCGACGGCTCTGGCCACGAAGGCCCCGCTCCCCGACTCTCGTCCATTGACACGCGCTGCTCCTCCTTTGAAAGCAGCCGGTTTCCCGAGACGCCGGCCTTTTCCTCCCAGGAGGAGGAAGAGGGGGCTTGCGCCATGGAGGCTGCCAGCGGCGAGCCTCCCCCGGACACCCAGGAAGTGGTGTGCACGCAGGCCTCTTTGCCGGCCGTGAACATACCAGCAGCGCAAGAGGAGGGGCAGCTACCCGACGCATCAGGCGCGTTGCAGGACGGCGACGAGGCTGTAGAAATCTGGCAGAGGAGGCAGAGCCTGCAGGCTGCGGCCGCCCATGGCCAGTCTCAAGAGGAAGAGGCGGGAGGAGCAGAGGCCACTGGTGAGGTTGCTGCTGCCTCGCAGGTGGATGGAGCTAGTGGAGGTAATGATTGTGGGGGGGGGGACCCAATGGTCTTGGAACTGTTTCCAAGGGGAATGAGGGTCAAGACAGGACAGTCAAGGTATTATTATTTTAAGCCAGAATGTTCTTCTAGGCCCCGGGCCATGCTTCCCACCTATTTTTCCT
The DNA here is from genome assembly GCA_029282475.1 of Phrynocephalus forsythii. Lineage (NCBI taxonomy): Eukaryota > Metazoa > Chordata > Lepidosauria > Squamata > Agamidae > Phrynocephalus > Phrynocephalus forsythii. Next base: position 25,434,232 of record JAPFRF010000001.1, read on the forward strand.
TGAAGGATAACCTGCAGCAGATGGTATTTCCTAATGAGGATTATATGTCCCAAATATTGGAATTTTCTTCCCTTTACGGTATTGAGGAATTCTAGCTTTTTATTCATGTGCTGTAATACTGCCACATTAGTGATTCTGGCTGTCCAAGGTATCTTCAGAATTCATTTGTGCATCCACATTTCAAATGCTTCCAGTTTCCCGAATAATGTGTCTGTAAGGGTCCACGTTCTTATGTTGGTCATCATTAAATAATGAATATAAGAATACAACTGCTAATTTCATATGCAGTCCTCACATAAGCCTATGGTGTGCATCCATATCTGGAATGCTGGTCAGCATTATAGTAAAACTGGAAAAACTATAGAAAAGATCATCCAAGATGTTCATCTTCTGTATCATGAAATATTGTAATGTTCAGGACTGTTTAGTTTAGATAGTAAGTGAGCAAGAGGAAACACAATAGAGATGTATAACATGCATCTCTCGGGATATTTATTTTTCCTTCTCTCATCCTGTCTCTAAAGATTCTCACTCATCCTTGTGAGGTTTTCTGGAGTCGTGGCAACTGGAGTTCTTTTCTTGTTAGGTCAAAATGTTTCGCTATTCATCCAAATAGCTTCTACACTCTAAGGAAAGTTGGTAGGAGACCTCTAGTTTAACCTTCTCATTGGTTTACTTCACCCTGATCTTACCTCCACTAGGAAGGCCACTGCTAATGACCCGTAATTAATGGGTGTGGAAAAGGCTGCATAGTTGTGATTTTCTCACACTCCTGGCCATTATCCATCTAATGAGAGACTAGGATGAAGTGAAGCCAACATGGAGTATAAATTGGAGGTCTCCTGTCAACCTTCCTCAGAGTTTTTTTTTACTCTAAATTTACTTTATTTCTTTGCTTTGGGTTTCTGCCTTTTGCATCTTCTTTTCTTTCTAATTATTTTCCATAGCACATTCTTCATTTCTTGTGCTAATTTCATATGTTAACAAAGGTTTCCAGGTTTTCATAAATTTATCATGTTTTATTTCCCCTCTATATATTTTAATTTGATAGGTCACCTTTTCCATAAGGACCATTTGTCAGATTCTGTTCACATATTTTTAGATCCACATGTGTTCTAGTGTGCCCTTGCTTCTACAGTTCCTTCAATAATTATCTGGGATTTCTTGATTAATTTCATGTAATTTTGTGGGACACCAATACAGTAGTTCCCCCATCCCAATGTGGTTCATATATTACGGTCTCAGTATATCACAGATTTTTTCTTGAGTGAAGCACGCATCCAAAGAATGACTTTTAACCTTCTTCTGGTACCTCAGCAAACAGACCTTGGGCTGCATGCACTTCCAAAGAGAGGTTTTTAACCCCCTCCTGACACCTCAGCAAACTGACCTTGGCTTCCTCCTGGCAGCGCGTGGCAGCAGCAGCAGCAGCCCCAGATCCATTTGTTTAGGTGTCAAGAGGGGGTTAAAAGCCTCTCTTTCAAAGTTCATGTCAGCAGGAGCAGCCCAAGGTCAGTTTGCTGAGGCGTCTGCATTTTGCAGATTTTCCTTTATCGCGGGTGGGTAAGGCAGCTAACTCCTGCGATAAATGGGGGACTACTGTACAGTGGACCCTCGTATAACAAACGGTTTGTATAACATAAAATCTGTACAACATAAAAAATTCCTGAGACGGGAAATTTGCTTAACAGGATCATCTATGGGGCAAATCCGTACAACATAAAAATGGCCGTGATTAGCGATTACTCTGTTTCTCATGCATTCCTATGGGAAATTTTCATAAAGGAAAATTTGCTTAATATAATTTCATTTGGAATGAATTAATTCCTTTATACAAGGTACCACTGTACCATCTATGGACTACCTTTAAAACCATTTATTTTGCTTTAACTGATTTTGATTTATAAGGATATGTAGTCCATATTTCCCTCCATTCTTTCTCTGGTGTATTAATATTTAAATTTGTTTCCCAAGCTATTTTAGATCCCATACCTCTTCCTCAGACTGAATAATCTACTTGGATGAGTTGTGAAATGTTTCCCTCTAACAATAAAAGAACTCCAGTTGCCATGACTCAGCTTGCAGATTTTCTCATTCTGGATCATCAACTAAATTTGAATGGTGGGAGATTTAGGAAAGCTAAAATGATGTACTTCATTCTAGTTCATAGTAACATTATGAAATCTGCTGCAACAAATTGTAAAGATGGCTGCCAGCTTACACAGCTTTGAAAGGGGATCTGATCTTTGAGGTCTAAGTCATGAATCACTGCTAGTTGGGATACTGGATGGAGTATTGCCTCCATTATCAGGGGAAGAGGGCCGCTATGTATCAGTTGCTAGGAAACACAAGAGGAAGAGTGTACATGTGCTCATATCCCGTCAATTGGGCTCCAAAGGCAACCGGATGGCAAGTATGTGAACAGAATATAGTACTAGATCAGCTTTTGGTCTGATCTAACTTGGGTTATTTTTACATTAAGTCAACCTAAAGGCTGAGGAATCCAGAAAATATCTGTGTACAGTATTTCTAAAAGGCCTCTCAAACCTAAAAGTACATCCTGTCAGAAAGCAAAACAAAATTTAAAAATAAATTGGGGGGTGGGGATGACGATGGCAGTAAACATGTACAACAATAGTCTTGTGGCACGTTTAAGGCCATCCCATTCAGTATGGCATAAACTTTTGTGGACAGTAACCCTCTTCTTCAGAGGCATGGAGCGTCAAAGGCATCTGTACAAGCATGCTTAAATCAGGTTATACTCCATTCACCTGAATAAATGGGCCACAATGTGTGAAAAATTATAAAAAGTGTTAGAATTTAAGGTGCTATGTGGCCCTGTGTTGTTGTTTTTCTGCCACGGACTAACATGTCTTAAATACTTGGAAGTTTATACAGGGGAATAGATAGAATATACTTAGACAACACAGATGGAGCTAGATTAGTTTCTTTCTTTCTTTTATTTACAGAATTTTTAGCCACCCCATTACCTAGCTGTCTATAGTTCCCACCCTCTTCCATTATCATGCAAGCACCTTCCTTTTCAAACAGGCTTTTAAACAATGGGGGGTGTTTCTTAGGAATGCTTCATTCATTCATTCATTCATTCATTCATTCATTCATTCATTCATTCATTTTACTTACTTATATCCTCTCACTCTGGCCAGATGGCTACTCTGGGTGGTCTATTGAATTTAGAGTCATCACTTTAGATCTTTATAAAACTGTTTCTTAATACTGTAGTTCTTTTAATATTGTTGCATGTTTAGTTGATTTAAAGTACTGTATAGTTTTATGACATTTTAACATCTGTGGCTGTCACCTAGTTTAGTGAGCTCCCTTGGATCCCCTATGGGGAGAAAGGGAGCATAGATATAATTTGGATGGATGGATGGGATAACAACATGGGATAACAAATGCATTGAATATTTATGCGTGACATCAGCCCATTCTTCCCTGGCTTTAAAAGTGCTGCCATTTACATTTCTCCAGTTGTTTTCCGGTCAGTTCTGTATAAATTTATCCAGAGGTAAGGATGCTCATGATTGCAGGCCAAGTAGCCTAATAAGAAAATGCAAAGTTTATTCTCTATCAAGCTTGAGATATAAGGATTCTCCTGGTGTAAGTCATCTCCAGTGCTGAAAAAAAATGAGAAAAATTGTGTACGTTTCTAAAACAAAATAGAGCTTGTGAATTGCATGTCTTAAATAAAACAATCTTAAAGGTATAAAAACAAAAACAAAAGGAAATAAAATGCATGTGTACGTTTGGGCTTGTTTTTAATGCAAAGCCCCTGTGTTTTTCACATTTTTCATCCTGCTCTTTTGACTCCCTTTTACTGATGCTGTTGGAACTTTATTCCTATGAAACACAGCTTCACTACTGATTGAACATGCTATTGCTATTATAGGGAAAATATTACTAGAAGTTCTAAACATTAGAGGACTAATAAAAATGCAGTGTTCCGCCTGCATTATGTATAAGGCTCGTAGAAAGAATTTGCTTCAATGCATATGCACTATGTAAACAAAAACTGCAATTTTTTAAACACACACATTTTTCCGGATGTTAGTTATTCAGGGGAGATTGTGAGCTGAAGGCCAAAATCCGGTTGCTTTGCATAAGTCAAATAGTAACTTTTAGTCTGTTTATTCCTGATATCCCTTCTGGGGTTTTCAGGTGTGACCTTGTCTGCCTGAAAGTTGCAGCAAAAATAGTTTGTTTACTGAGAAGGAGCAGATCTAAAATTATGATTTGGCTTTATGATCAGCAAGAGGATTTTGGCCAAAGTGTTGCTGCAGGCCTTTCTTCTTCTTTGCAAATAAAATACATACAAATGGCTCCTTCATGCTCTTCCCCCCTTTTTTTCTCCTGCCTCTTGGAAACAGGCGTATCTGGCTGAGCAAAAGAAGAAACACCACAAGCTTGGTGCTTCTTCGGCTGAGGGCAGGGTCGAGAAGCATAAATGACTTTCCTTCCCTCTAGTCAATGAGCTTTCATTGCGAATACTGTTCTGTCTCTACCTAGAAGTTCTCTCCATGTTTTCAGATTCAGTGTTGCTTGTTAGCCTACGAGAATAAGCATCCTTAATAACTTTGAGAAGTGGTAGATTGGGGGCTCAACGGTGCTAGAAGCTATAATTCCCCCGGGTTGTACTATTTCAAAACCCTTCTGATGGATATTATGTGAGGGGCCTCAAATTCAATGGAGTGATGGTCCCATTTTGCTTGAGGATGTCTGTCGGGCTCAACCCCCCACACACACACTCAGCTAATACCAGGGAGGACCAACACCCTACTTCCCCTCCATTCCAGGATCCCTGTAAAGATAGCTGGCATTGGAACTTTAAGCTTATTAAAGTTTTTTGCCTCGTAAGCAGCCTCTCATACAGTACATTCAGTGATGGACATCCTAGAAAGGTATTCCTTGCTCTTGAGTACATTAAATATCCAACAAAAGGATGCCAGGTTCTTTGGAACTGTGATCAACGTCTGCGTGTATTCACAGTATTGTCTACTTACTGGAAGTTAACGTACTCCTGCAGCCATCTCATATCCACCCCCACCCCACCCCAAAAAAAGGCCATATGAAGGTTTTGAGTACAGTATTATGGATGTGAAGGTGTTATGCAGTGTTGGTTCATAAGAACATAAGAGCTGTGCTGGATCAGGCCAAAGGCCCATCTAGTCCAGCTTCTTGTATTTCACAGTGGCCCCACCAGATGCGTCTGGGAGTGCACAAGAATAGCTATCTGTCTCCTGATACCACTCCCCTGCATCTGGCCCTTGAAGTACACCAGTTTTCAGCCTGGAGACGACACGTCTCCATCATGGTTTGTAACCTGTGATGGTCTTTTCCTCCAGGAATCTGTCCAGTCCCCTTTTGAAGGCATCCAGGCCAGATGCCATCACCACATCTTGCCGCAGGGAGTTCCACAGACTAACAACATGCTGGGTTAAAAAAAATTCTTTTGTCTGTTCTCACTCTCCCAGCCCTCAATTTGAGTGGATGTCCCCTAGTTCTGGTATTTTGTGAGAGGGAGAAGAGTGTCCCTCTATCCACTTTACTCATGCCCTGCATTATTTTGTACGTCTTCAGTCTCTCATGCCGTCCAGTCATCTGGACACAGAGTGCTTTCCACTCTACCTCCACAAGGAGGCAGGAGTGATATTTCAAAATACAGACCTTGCTGAACTTTCAGGCAAGAGGCACTTCCCATTTCACCTGGAAGGCCAGTCTTTGTTCAACCTCCTTGTTTGTTCTGCTTCTGTAGGGTCTGCTCTTTTCAGGCAGGAATGAATGAAGTGCAAGGCAAAGGTTCTTTTTGTCATCTACTTTCCTGCAGAGGGAGTCCTGCTTTGTTTAAACAGAGACATGGTTCCTTAATAGGGATGGGCACGAAATGAAAATATTATGTTTTGTTTCGTTTCCTTTCCTCCTCCCCCGCACACATTTTTTTCATTTTGTTTCATATGATTTTTTTCAAAAAAAAATTGTACAAAATGAACCACTAACGAAGTGGTTCGTGTGTGTGTGGGGGGGGGAAAGCGACGGAGGGACCAAAAGTTTTTTTAAAACCCTGGGCTTTAAAAAAAAAAATCCTCCCCCAAGCCCCGCCTGCCAGTTGCTCAGCGCTGGGGTGGGGGAAAAAAACCTTCCCCCAGCCCCAATCAGCTGGTGCAGCATGGGAGAGAGGAAAAAAGATTTTTTAAAAGCCCGGAGCTTTTTTAAAAAACTTTTTTCCCTTCCCCAAGCAGCTTATAGACGGAACGAAATGGTTTGTTTCAACAACAAGAAAAGGCCATTTCATTTTGTCTGTAATGAAATCCTGCTTCCTCGTGTCATTTCGTTTTGTTTCATTTCGTTACATAACGACATGACGGAACAGCATTTCGTTTTTCATTTTGTGCTCATCCCTATTCCTTAAGCAAGTATATAAGCCAGGCATGTCCAAACTTCGGTCCTCCTGATGTTTTGGACCAAAACTCCCAGAATTCGAAGCTTAGACTGCCAATGACAAAGGACTGTGAGAGTTTTCGTCCAAAACATCCGGACGGCTGAAGTTTGGACATGCTTCATATAAGCATAACTAACCCCATTGCCAATTATTCTCCCATGACTCTTCAGGCAAATAATAAGTGTGTGCCTGTCCAGTCAATTCTGGGTTATGGCGACCCATTTCCGGGTTTCCTAGGGTTACCATTCCCAACTTCTGGGGAGCATCCTGGGACTGTGCAGTTTGTCCAAAGCCATATAGGGCGCATTTTCTGGGATGGACACTGGGGGAATTGGCCTCCCAGCCTCAAAGTCTGCAGTCAGATACCTAACCCATTGAAATATCCAGCCAGCCCTCTACAGACTAAAGTGAGTAAAAAAAGAGAGAAAAGTGTTTGGGCTGTGGCACATAAATGAAACAAGACATATCCTTTTTGGGGGAGGGGGGAAGTGTGGTAATCTTCAGAAGTTTTGCCTTTAGAGTCACATTTCCTTTGAGAAATTTAATTTGAGACCGAAGCGTAATGCTGTGTGTGACTTCATGCCTTAAAGTAAAAATGCATCTAAAGAGATTTTTTGGTTTTTAAGGTTCCCAACAAGCCAATGGCCACCAGCCGCTGAGAACACTTCCCTCCGTTCGCCAAGATGTTAGTCGTTATCAGAGAGTGGATGAGGCCCTGCCACCAAGTAAGGAACTTTCCTTTATGAATTCCAATGATTCTGCAAGTGGCACCGTGCATTTTGTTTAGGATATGGGCTTCCTTGGTTTCATTGCTACCTTTTCTTTCCCCCACGCTCAGAATAGTAAATTATGTACATAACCTGTTTATTCCTCCACCCCTGGAGAATTTGTCCTCCTAGTGGAGGTAGAATCATGTCTCAAGGTCTTAGAAAGCTGATTTATACCAGGTCCTACTGCTTGCCTTTTACCTTACACTTGCCTACTGAGAGGTATTGTCTAGGTCTCAGACAAAGGTCTCTCTAAAACATCCAAGGAATGATTTTTATAAGTAGAACTGTCAGGGATCAAACATGCAAAGTTTCTGTCTCCTTATGAATCACTGATTTACAGTCCCTTCTTCTAAAGTGGACTTGGAGCTCACATGAAGTCCTTCTAAATCAACTCACAAACTGCAAGTGTAGCAGTATGTTATAAAAGAACTGCAAATGTCCTGTGAAATAGCAGTCCATCAAATAATGGAAGGTTCCAGAGAGCTCAAATACCCCTCCACATACGGGGCTACCTGCTCCACTTATTCTGTATGATATTGAACTCTGGCTTTTTTTTTGTCAAAGACTGCATACAGACAAATCTGGTTGTCTTTCTGCTTTGTTTATGATGTGGAGAAGTCTGCCGTTTTTGCAATGTGTACACTTGCAATGAGAACATCGTGAAACGTTTTCAGCATAGGCAAGAGTGGCCTGTGAGCTAAATGGGAACCACAATGGAGAAGGGTTGCCCTGAAGCAGAACTGGGCAAAGCATCATTCCCATGTCTATTTCTTTAACACACACACACCAGTTGGATCTAGTTTGCTGAGGCGTCTGCATTTCACGGATTTTCCTTTAAATGGGCAAGGGTGCCTTCTCCACACCAAAACCCTTGTAAATTAAAATGGAAGCGGACGTCAGGGCACTTGTGGTTTTAGTTTTTCAATTTTGGGAAGATGTTTTTAATCATGTCTGGGCATGTGATGGTCTGTAGTGGTGCTAGGCGTGGACAGTTGGTTCCCAAGGCTGCATACCTCTTTTCTAAAAACATCCAATGCCTTCT